>LR755139.1:341653-408385 GCA_902729485.2 Mus minutoides | reverse complement strand
CTACAGAAGTGGATGCTCACAGTCATCTATATGATGGAACACAGGGCCCACAATGGAGAAGCTAGAGATAGAACCCCAGGAGCTGAAGGGGTCTGCAACTCTAGAAGAGGAACAACAATATGAACTAACTAGAAACCCCAGAGCTCATGTCTCTAGCTGCATATGTAGCAGAAGATGGCCTAGTCGGCCATCATTGGGAGAAGAGGCCCCTTGGTATTGCAATCTTTATATACCCCAATACAGGGGAATGCCAGGGCCAAGAAGTGGGAGTGGGTGGGCAGGGGAGCAGGGAGGGTGGAGAGTGGAGGTAACTTTTGGGATAGCATTGGAAATGTAAATTAAGAAAATATCTAATAAAATATATTGAAAAAAAGAAAAAAAAAGACTAGGAAAGATTTTACCAATGACCAGTGAGATGGAAGAGTGTTCTAACAGCACAGTAATTTGTATGACAGGTTCATATTAAAGAAAAAAGATTTCTTCAAATCCTACAACTAGGGTAAGAATGTAATCCAATAGTGTGACCCTTAAGAAACATGCATGAAGCCCTGGGTTTCATTTTCAGCACCATAAAACAACACATACCTACAACCCACCACAGCTAAAACCCAAACAGGCACAGATGTCCTCACAATTCACCACATAGAGCAAAGAGTATCACTCTGGTGTTGCTCTAACTCAAATCTGTCTGAGCTGCCAGGAGGCATCCCATTTGCTCTTTAGAAAGCAGCAGATTCATCTTAGGCCTAGTTCACAACTCATAAGCTCTGGGATCTGAGAGGGCAGTGTTCCAGTATTCAACAGAAAAGTTACTTCATCCACTGCATAAGGCCACTAAGAATTTCATAGAAAACCGCATCATGAGCTGATAACACCTGTCTGAAGCGGTCTTCTTCAAAATCAAAGATAGAGACGAATTTTAGACATGTTCCCCGTGAACTTGTGTGTGTCCTTGAAAGGCTCTACTGAATAAAGGGCTGGTTCTATCCAACACACCAGGATAGCCACGGTCTGTCCTCTAGCACTGTTTGCTTTGGGAAAAGAAAATAAACTTAACCCTCCATTGCAACCCAACTTGCCAGGAGTGGTGTGGGAAGCTAGGGCAGTATCTTAATGAAGGTTGTAAAACAATGCAAAATGAGCCCTTGTTAGCCATGATGCCATGAGCTGGCTGTATACCAGCACCTGCTAAAGACTTGATGGAATTATGTGATCCTGGAGAGACTACTTGATGGGCCTGTAAGCAGCCTTGCATTTGGGCTTGATTAATTAATCATTCCTGCCTCCGTTGTTCCTGTCCCCTTCACTTTGTTCATCCTGAAAGCACCCTCTTCCAGGTAAATATGTCTTCTACAGGCATGCCCTGTCAACATGGTAGCCACTCACTACATAAAATAAAGTAAGTGAAACATCAACTAATGTTTAGGCAAGTGTTTGCTCCAATACCAGTCTGTCCCCTTCCCTCAATTACCAGTGCATAGTGCTGACTATGACTTGGTGAAAATCCATTTGGGGTTTAGACTGAGGGCAAATTCACCTCTACAGAGGGGTGTGTTTCCTGCCTGCTGGTTGGCTAAGAACTTCAGAGGTTGCTGGACCACCTTCCTTCGAAGGATTTCAGAGGTAATATTGGGACATAAGCAGAGCTCAGTTTCTCTCAAGTGGCCGGTGACAGCCAACACACACACACACACACACACACACACACACACACACACACACACACGCGCGCGCTCTTTAAGGATAGTTTCTATTCTGTCTCTGATTTGTACATGTAAGCAGTTTCCATGTTTTCTGAAGGAGAGCTCAGTATAAATCTTAATTGAATAAGTAGCTGAACTGCTTCAGTTTTCACATTTCCAAATCATGACTATTTTCTGCAGAAGTGAATAAGAAAGAACACTACAGACACCTTAGTCTGGTAAAGCCAGATGTGTCTGCCTTAATGGAGGTTCCATAAAACCTACCCTGTACTTAAATGTGTCCATGAAAGCCATGATACTGGTAACTCACTTGCCTGACATCTGTACTAGTGTATGGTCAAAAAAACTCCAAGGGCACAAAGCTACTTACAAAAAAGAGACAGACTTGTTCAATGTTGGCTTAGACGTTTAGGGCACTGACTGCTCTTCCAGAAGATCCAGGTTCAATTCCTAGCACCCACATAGTGGCTCAAAGCTGTCTGCAGTTACTGGGGATCCACCACCCTCACACAGACATGAATGCAGACAAACACCAATGCTCATAAAATAAATTTAAATTTTTAAAATAAATATATAAATAAAATAATCAGAATCTGACACTGGGGACCAAATTTGTGCCAGATGTTTTGTCTGTGGCATAGTTCTTGATCACTTGGACTCAAGGAAGATGGCTCAGTCAACAACATGTTTGCTCTACAAGCATGAGAAGCTAAATTTAACTCTCTAGATTCCATAGAAAAGAGTCAGACATCGAGGTACATGCTTATCACTCCAGGGCTGGGGAGCAGAAAGAGATGGATCCCTGGGGTCTGCTGACCAGCCAACCTAGCCTAATTGGTGAACCCTGGATCCCAGCCAGAGACTGTCTCAGAAAGTAAGGTATGTATCTCCTGAGGAATGATACCTGAAGTTGACCTCTGACCTCCACACATGCACATATTTTCACAGGCACACAGACACATGAATACTCATATACCCACACATACCCACACACATTTAAAAACAAACTAAACTTGGCCCCTGAAATGAATCATGTATAATACATGCTCACCATCAAACACTAAAGGCCTCCCCTGCACAGATGCTAGCAAAGCCTTGAGTCCCCAGTTCCCTGGGCAGAAGGCCTCTGGGACCACAACTAACAAAAGGTAAGGCTGTAGGTCATGAAAATCAATTCACACTTCTGTGATTTCCATGGGAACATTCCTGAAAACTGCTCATGGGAAGTCCATAAGACAAAGCTACTAGTATGCATGATCAAATTCCCAAATGTCTCTGGTGAAAATAATTAATCATTTTTGGTGCAAACAAGTAAGTGTTGTGTCCAGGCTTCATGCCACAGAAGTCCAGAACAAACCAGGGATGCTACCTGAAATGTGTGCAGCATTCTAACTCATGGTACTCAATCCAGACCTGAAGACATTGTCTTGATAAATGTACGCTTCTCCACCTCAAAGCATGCTGAGCAATTAATATCCTCTGGGTTAGTTAGGCACTGTGCATTGCTAAGGAATGTGAAAATAGCTTGCCTCTTATTCTGATTACTAAATGCATTTTGCTGTCACCACCTGAGCTCCAACTAGTTTCATGAATAAATTTAAACCACTCTCAGAGAGGACAATAATGACAGGAAGGCAGTGGTTCACTAGAATCCAGGAGTCAGCTCCATCATCAGTTCAACTGCGGAGGCCACTGAGGATTGGATCTGCCAGCTGATTTCAAGTATGCATAGAGCACCCCATGCTCCAATGTCTGCTAGGGAGGGGGAACACTAGGAAATATGGCATTGTTCAAATACAGGCACCAGGGCTGAAAGTCTTTTTTGTATATTTGCCAGGAAACATCATAGTGTCCTATATAGCAGGCTGTTTGATTTCCAATGTCTTGGAAGAAATTGTACAAATTGTAAACGTCACTTCACTGATGAGTGTGTAATTAAAAGGAGCATATCAGTCTTCATTTCTACACAGAAAACAACATGTTTACGATGGATGTTCACAGACAAAATCACAAATATGTACTGAATGCCCACAAAGAGAACCTCCCCCATGGGAGCCAGAGCTGAGAGCAAAAGGCAAGTGGAGTGGGTGCCTGGGGCTGGAGGTGAAGGGACTGGACTACTAAAGAGCATGAGGCTTCACTTTAGAGCAGCAGAAATTTTCTGGCACCAGATGGATGACTGCACAGCATCGTGAGTCCATTGAAAACACTGAAGTATAGATATTGAAATGGTGGATTTTATGTTCTACATCTCAACAAAGACTGGCGGGGAGGCTGTCTCCAGGTACTATCCCAAGGCCTTCGAGATAATATTCCCTTTCTTTAAAATGAGAGCCCATTGGCCACAGTGTCTAATAATTAGACAGCATGAGGACTGGAGAGATGACTCAGCAGCCAAGAGCTGCTCTTGCAGATGATCTAGGTTCAGTTCTCAGCACCCACATGATGGCTCATAGAATTCTGTAGCTGCAGTTCAAAAGCCCACTCTTTTTGCCTCCACAGGTACCAGGCATGAACACTGTACATGTATATAAGTCAAAAGACACTTGCACTCAAAATAAATTAATTAAAAAATAATTAGGTAGCAGAAGTGGAAATGGCCACTGAGATACAAAACACGAGGTATCTAGTCACTGCTTAGGTGTCCATAAGCAACCACTTGATCCCACACAGGAGACCTGTTCCTATGTCTCAAAAGATAGTGTCATACTAGATTGCCTGTCCCTCTACAAAAGGTGGAATACACATGATGGAAATAAAACCACATGCACAAGCTCTGCCTTGAGATGTTAGAATGCTTGAGGTATAAGCACAATCCTACGGCTTGAGGCATGCTGCTCTTGGGGCTATAGTACCAACTCCCAAGGGCTTTGCTAAATGAAGGTAAAACCATTGTTAAGGCAGGGAGGCAAGGCTGTTCTGAGACAACACTAGAACTTAGCAGTACTGATGACCTGCTTGGGAACCAGTTCAGATGTAGATCCAGCTCTTCCACTCACCACTGTAAATAGCTATGTGATCATGAAGATCTGAGTTCAGCATCCATAAAACCCAAGCATAGCAGCATATACCTGGAATCCCAGAGGTGGGATATGGAGAAAGGAAGATCTGAGTTCAGCATCCATAAAACCCAAGCATAGCAGCATATACCTGGAATCCCAGAGGTGGGATATGGAGAAAGGAAGATCTGAGTTCAGCATCCATAAAACCCAAGCATAGCAGCATATACCTGGAATCCCAGAGGTGGGATATGGAGAAAGGAAGATTCATGTGGTTTCCTGGCCATCCAGTCTAGCCAATCAGAAACCTGCCTTCATTGAGAGACTGTCTCAAATAGTAAGATAGAGACCTATTAAGGAGGACACCAACACCAACTTCTCACTTACACACTCACAGACATGTCCACACACATATGTGCACATAAACATGAACACACACACACACCTAAAAAAAACACTAATAAAATTTAAGGGCTGAAGCCCTCAGTTTTCTCATCTGTGAATTGAATATGACAACAGATAGTCCACTAAAGTGGACTGGCATGAGCAGTTAACTGGTCATTTTACATAAAGTGTTTATCAAAATATCTGATGCACAGGAATTTCTCATAGGAATTAACTATCCTTATTATCATATCTGGTGTTAAGTAGAGCCAACTAAATTGACTATAACTTACAGGACAACAAAGAGACAACAAAGCCATGTTCTTATCTAAACTCATCCCCACCTGATGAACATTTAGATTCTTCTGTTCTGACAAAATCCTGGGAAATCAATGCACAAGAATGCTACTGTTTCAGAAAAGGCCATCTTCAAGCAAGTCTAACCCATACCCTCTACCTCTAGACTAACAATGCATGTGGCATCTCCTTCTCATGCAGCTGGTATAAACAGCAGTGGCTTTCTGTGTAAGTTCAAAGGAGGAGTGGAAAGTTGCATCTGGTTGTGCTTCTTATGTGAACATTTCCAAATCAGAGTCTGGCTAGAAGATAGACACCTCTTCTATCACTAGAGATCATTAGGTCCAATCCACTTGTTTTAATCTGAGATAAAGGTTGATGACTGCCTTGCAAGCAACAAGAACCAGGGGATGGGGAGGGGCACTTCTGAGGCTCAACATGCAACCAGTCTAAACTACTTGGGTGAATTTCATGCCAGCTAGAGACCTTGGCTCCTGAGGAATGTAAACCAAGGTTGACCACTAGCCTTCACATACACTGGCATCTCACAGGCATCTACATTGTCCCCTCTACACACAAACACTCTCCCACATAATAAATAAATGACTAAGTATAGTTGTTTTTCCTCATTCTGCCTCAAGCTTGTAGCAGTAGACTGTCACTATAAGACAGCTCATTAGGCAGTACAAATGTGCTTACCTGAAGCCTGGGTTGCTTACAGCCCCCATGAGCCAACCTGGGCAGAACCCAGTGTAATCTACACAGAGAGCCCAATGGAGCCCATACAACCTCAGAGGCAAAAGAAAGCAAAGCTACCACATCATGAGGTGCAGTGTTAGCCATAGGTGTCCCTTCTGTGTTTATAAGCAGGCCTACATGGAGAATCCCAGTCTGCATTTGCCAGACCCCATCAAGATTTCTGTCTTTCCACCTGCCCAAGCTCAGCAGAGGGAGAATGGCAATGACAGTGGCCCAGGCTGGCCCTAGCCCATCCCTTTTTCTGGAATCCTAATCCTACAAATTGTCCTACAGGGGTGGGGGAATTCTCTGTCTTCATTACTGTTATAGTAAGTTTCAAATCTGAGAACTGGGAATCCATTAACTTTTCTCTTGTTTGGCAAGTCTGCTTGGTTATTTAGGCTCCCTTGAATTTCCATGTGAATTTTAAGAGCATCCTGCCCATATCCACACAAGAAGGCTGCTGAGCTTTTAATAGGATTGAGTGGAATCTATAGATCAATTTGAGAAATATCATTCCATCTATTTTTAACATTTTCCATTTTAAAGTAGAAAGCCATCTTTTGATTTCACTTCTTCATCTCAGTCCTGCTTTTTTATGTCCATCCTCTCCATGGCTAAACTTATTAAATTTGTATCTAGGCTCTGCTCCCTCCTCTTGAGCCACTTTTTAATGTCTCATAGTCAAATGCTAGTCCTAAGTCCCACATCAGTTTCATTGACTGACTGGCACAGCTGCCCATGATATATCTATTGTCTAAATCCAAATCCTACAACCCACCTTGCATATCTCTCACATGCTCTAAAGTCATGCCATCACCAAGAACTATAAATTCATTTCTATAGAATGCCCACAAGGACCACTTGCTTCTCTACATCTAGCAGAAAGCATCTTTCCCTAGAGCCATATGCTGCTTCCCAGGACTTTCAAGACAACACACTTTGTAGAAAATAGGCTTCAAGACAGTCTCCAGATCACAAGTCAGTAGACATCTTTCCTTCTCCTCTCTGAATGCATCCTGGAGCATCACCTTTTAAGCTCAAAAGCTCAACATGACCGTAAATTCCACAAGTCTAAATATGGTCTTCAAAGCAATGTAGCATGACGTGGCCCTAATCATCTAGGCCTTTCAATGTTTCATGTGCCTTTAAAGACTATTTTCAAGTTGTTCGTGCTAGCTGTGCAATTTTTAGAAAATATAAGCAGAAATTAGAAGTAAAGTGACAGCAAGAAGGTTGAGGGTATAGGTTAGTGGTAGAGTGCTTATTAGCAGCTATGAGACCCATGTTTCAAGATCTAGCTACAAGTATATAAATCAGCAAGTGATAACATGATAAGCCTTTCTAACGAAAGTATACTAAATGAATTAAACAAGTCATAGAATATACATACTAAATGGTAGCACTCACACAAGGTCCCTGGAATAATTCCATTTTCAGAGACAGAAAATGGAATAGGAGATACGTAGGGCAAATAGGAGGACTGGGGCAAAAAATATGGGAGGTGGCTTAATGGAGGAAAGGTTTCAATTCTACAACACATTAAAATTGATCAAGATTCCAGTTGCATAAAAAGGTGGATACAAGAATTGGAGAAGGCTGAAGAGATGGCTCAGTAGTTAACAGCATTTGTTATTCTTCTAGTGGACATGAGTTCAGATCCCAGCACTCATGGCAAGTATTCACAACCATCTCTAACTCCAGATCCAAGGAATCTGATGTCACTGGACACCCACATACTTATGACACACAGACACACATACATTCATATAAATAAAACTACAATCTAAAAGTAAATATAACTGGGAGATGGCTAAGTGGATAAAGTGTTCACCACAAGCAAAACTAGCTCAGTTCACTTCTCCAGTCTAAGTGTAAATGCCAGTGTTCTTCAGTGAATGGAAAGCAGAGTAGCTCAAAGGCTAGCCTGGTATACAGAGCAGTGAACAACAACTCCTAACTCAATCGAGGTAGAAGGCAAGGGTGACAACTGAGGCTGTCTTCTGACAACTCTTGCATACATGCACTTACACTAACAAACATGCATACACATCACACACAAAAGTAAGAATTTTGACAGCTGCATCATCCAAAGGCCCACATAAGACTGGTCTTCCTGAGTCTTGTGTATTTACTGTATCTTTTGACTTTCATGAGCTTCCTGGGCCTTTTAACCTTTGTTAGGCACCAGAGGGGGAATGTTCATTTCAATTAGGAGAGAGTGGCTAAGCACCACTACCCTTAGGACAAGAACAATGATCAACTCTTGCAGAAACTTTGTGATTGGGGGCAAGTGACATTTTATCTGGACCAAGTTGCTGACCAGAGAATGGAGTTCATGTGGGCAAAGGAAAGGAAGAGAGACTCATCTGAATCAAACTTCTGCTGCCATCCAAGCATTATGTTGTGATGGTCAGAGTGTAGGCTGCTAAGGCAAGGATTGGGTACACAATAGGAATTCCATTTACTTAGCTACAGACCTATTGAGGATCAAGTTCTTCCGGAAGTCATTGCTACTGGTGACAAAGTAGTTGACATCCAAGCCAATTTCTCACATTCTCCAGATCGTTTAATGTTTAATTTGTCCAAAGCACAGTGCTCACATGATCCCAATAAAAGCCATAATGAAATACCACATTTTAGCTTTGGATGGCTTCACAGAGCTCACCAGAGCAGTGCCAACAAAGAAAGAAATTCCAATATGGGTCCATTTAAAAGTCCTAACTATACACTTTAAAATAGTCAAAGAGCCAGGTGTGAAGATTCCCACGTCTAATCTTAACACTTGGGATGCTATGGCACAAGGACTGCCATGACTTTGAGGCCTGTCAGGAATACACAGTAAGTTCCAAGCCAGCCAAGAAAGAAAGAAAGAAAGAAAGAAAGAAAGAAAGAAAGAAAGAAAGAAAGAAAGAAAGAAAGAAAGAAAGAAAGAAAGAGAAATTATTAAAGGTGGTAAATAAGGTTGGCCAGAATGAATAAAGGAAGGAAGGAAGGAAGGAAGGAAGGAAGGAAGGAAGGAAGGAAGGAAGGAAGGAAGGAAGGAAGACAAAGGGGGAAAAGAAATTGTTAAAGATGGTAAAGTTGGCCAGCTCTAATGGTCTGGTGACTCCTGCCTTGTTGTGATCAGGCTGTGCCTGCTTCAGTTACTCCACAGTAATTTTCAGGTTGTACCCTACCCTGAGAGACTTAGTTAGGAGGACAGAGGTTAAGTATACACCGAGGTAGGCATGTCATGGGCACCATCTGTCCAGTACCACCCACACAGTATAGACTGATAAATGACTTCTTACTGGGAGCACAATAAAACGTCACCCCCAGAAATTTATCAGGGTTCATTACAACTATTGGGATATATGAACAAAGTCATGTCAAGGAAACCAGGCCTGATAATTTATCAGACAAACTACATCAACAGGAGAGATCAACTGGCTCACCCATGCCCAGGAAGAGGTAGGCGCCTAGCAATTTGATAGTCACCATCCCAGTGAGCACCTGCTATAAGTGTCAAGGGACCTACAGACAGAGAAGTCCTGACTGTGAGGGTCCTCAGATCAACTCAGTTCATATAGCCTTCTTGAGCTGCTGTCTGCCCATCATCCTCCTGTTCCCAATCTGGATTGGCTGTGTATCTGATGTCCATTCATCCTGCCTTTTCTTTTTTGGGGGGCGGGGGGTGTCAAGACAGGGTTTCTCTGTATATCCCTGGCTGTCCTGGAACTCACTTTGTAGACCAGGCTGGCCTCAAACTCAGAAATCCACCTGCCTCTGCTTCCCAAGTTCTGGGATTAAAGGTGTGTGCCACCACTCCCGGCTTATCCTACCTTTTCATGTCTGCATCTGGACTCAACTGTTGAGTTGCACGCAAATCTCTGATCCAGAACTCACATCTTTGGACAGCAGGCAGAAGCCCCAGTGTCTCTTCAAAAAATATCTAGCTAGTTCATTATCTTGCCCCCACAGAGACTCTGTGTATTTCAGTCAGTTTCCCAGCTGTGGTTATTCAGGCTTCTTGGAAACTCTGCCTTTTTAACCATTTACAGTCACAATATGTCATATAGAGGCACAGACAGAAACAGACAGACAGACAAACAGACACACAGAGAGATCTTTGCTATATGATCTATAATGTGTGATTTAAAACTTAATATTGAAAATTAAGATTTAAATAAAAAAACCCACATTTGCCTCAACCATGCCTATGGAGGAAAGTGCAGGAATCTGGCAAACTCTGCCAACGAAGCTGCCATATTTTGTAAATGCATAGTTATTCAGTAGGTTCTAATATTGTGAAAAGGCACAAGTGCTTTCCTCTTTGTTTCTGGACAGCAAGCTTACAACATACTTGCAATCTCAGCACCCAGGAGGCTAAAGCAGGAGGACTGGCACAAGTTTAAGCCAAATCAGACTACTTAGTAAAATACCAGACCAGTGTCACCTGCAGAGTGAGATTCTATTTCAAAGAAAGAGAAGAAAAGGAAGGGAGAGGAAGAGAGAAGACGATGAGTCCCTGCAGTAAGCTTGGATAGGCATTGTGTTGTACACCTGCTATTTCTTTCTTTTTCTTTTTTAGATATTTCCTTTATTTACATTTCAAATGCTATGCCAAAAGTTCCCTATTCCCTTCCCCCACCCTGCTCCCCTACCCACCCACTCCCACTTCTTGGCCCTGGTGTTCCCATGTACTAGAGCATATAAAGTTTGCAAGACCAAGGGGCCTCTCTTCCCAATGATGGCTGACTAGGCCATCTTCTGCTACATATGCAGTTAGAGACACGAGCTCTGGGGGTTCTGGTTAGTTCATATTGTTGTTCCACCTATAGGGTTGCAGACTCTTTGAGCTCCTTAGGTACTTTCTCTAGCTCCTACATTGGAGGTCCTGTGTTCCATCCTATAGCTGACTGTGAGCATCCACTTCGGTATTTGCCAGGCACTGGCATAGCCTCACTCAAGATAGCTATATCAGGGTCCTTTCAGCAAAATCTTGCTGCCGTATGCAATAGTGTCAGGGTTTGGTGGCTGATTATGGGATGGACCCCTGGGTAGAGTAGTCTCTGGATGGTCCATCCTTTCATCTTAACTCCAAACTTTGTCTCTGTAACTCCTTCCATGGGTGTTTTGTTCCCTATTCTAAGGAGGAATTAAGTATCCACACTTTAGTCTTCATTCTATTTGATTTTCTTGAGTTTTGCAAATTGTATCTTGGGTATTCTAAGTTTCTGGGCTAATATCCACTTATCAGTGAGTGCATATCTAGTGACTTCTTTTTTGATTGGGTTACCTCACTAAGCATGATATCCTCCAGATGCAGCCATTTGCCTAGGAATTTCATAAATTCATTGTTTTTAATAGCTGTGTAGTACTCCATTGTGTAAATGTACCACATTTTCTGTATCCATTCCTCTGTTGAGGGACATCTGGGTTCTTTCCAGCTTCTGGCTATTATAAATAAGGCTGCTATGAACATAGTGGAACATGTGTTCTTATTACCAGTTGGAACATCTTCTGGGTATATGCCGAGGAGAGGTATTGCTGGATCTTTCGGTAGTACTATGTCCAATTTTCTGAGGAACCACCAGACTGACTTCCAGAGTGGTTGGTTGTACCAGCTTGCAATCCCACCAACAATGGAGGAGTGTTCCTCTTTCTTTCTCCACATCCTTACCAGCATCTGCTATCACCTGAATTTTTTATCTTAGCCATTCTGACTGAAGTGAGGTGGAAGGCCACCAACGGATTGGGAAAGGATTTTTACCAATCCTAAATCTGATAGGGAACTAATATCCAATATATACAAAGAGCTCAAGAAGCTGGACTCCAGAAATTGAAATAACCCCAGAGCTAACCAAAGAATTCTCAAGTGAGGAATCCCGAATGGCTGAGAAGCACCTGAAAAAATGTTCAACATCCTTAATCATCAGGGAAATGCAAATTACATCTGCTATTTCAACACTCAGGGGCTGAAGCAGGAGAATTTGAGTCTGAATGTAACTGAGACTACATAGATCACCATGCATGCATGCATGCACAGCACGTTCATGCACGCACATACACTCAGAGGAGAGACAGAGACAGACACCCTCAGAGAGAGACAAAAATAGACATTGAGAAAGACAGAGACAGACACAGAGTGGGGGTGGGGGGAGAGAGCTTTTTCAATGACTCACACATACTTTTGAAGTTAGAAGCGTAATGTATTTTGACTCCAGAAGCATCTAAGCACTCTTCTGGCTCTGTTAAGGGTCACTGCCTGCTAGCACTAAAAGACATGAACTTATTCATACTGCCTGTAAGTGGCTTGCTCAAATCTTCTTGTCACAGACATTCAATGGCATACTGTGGCTTCTGTTACACCCACTCAAAATCAGTATTTGTGTACACGGTCAGAGCCTTGGCTGCTGGTGTGGTACTCTACAGTGACTGAGCAGTCTAAGCAGCAGCGTTAAAGACAGAATGAGCTAGTCTTTGGCCATAAATACATGGTAAAGTTTAACCTCCTCCTGAGAGTTTGTGTCATCCAGCCCGCTGTCAGTCTGGCTGCTCTCATAAACACAAGTCCTTTAAAAGCAAGAAGACACCATGGTTTGTGCTTTGGCAGAAAATGGGAGATTTTTGTCTTTGGCTACATGGCGATTTCAATGAATATGACCTGGCCTGAATCTGCCTGACTTAGCCAACTAAATCTGAAAATCACCCAGTTTTGTAATGGAAGCAAATAAAACAAACTACTTAATACTATGGAAAATAAAAGTGCACTTTCTCACCTGGCCTTTCCCCTGTTACCACTCTGAATTGGTTCTGTACACACAGCACAAGCCCTTGGATTGTATGGGGACACTAGTTATATAGACGTTTAAGAGTACAAGGCAAGAAAAAATTCACTAGAAATGACAGATCTGGATTGTGGCACATGTTTAATCAGTCTGGAGAAGAAGGGAGAAGAGCCCAAAGAACATTTCCTGAGTCTGTGATGTAGCTCAGTAGGTATAGAGCTTGTCTACCTTGCACAAAGACCAGGATTTGAACCATAACACAGCATCAACCCAGGGTGTTACTGCACATCTATAATCTCAGCCTTTTGGAGATGGAGACAGCCTTTGGGAGTTGGCTAGATCCATCATTCTTGGCTATATAGTCAGTTTGAGGCTATCCTGAGGCACACAAGACTCTATCTCAAACAAACAAACAAACAAACAATCACCAATCTGTTGTCTTAAGGTGGAATTGTAGAATTCACCTCATTAACTTCCTAAGCCTCTCCTTAGCTCAGCTGCCTCCCTGAGTCAGGAATCAAGCCAGGCACTTCACTATTAAGGCCAGCTCAGCAGTGGGCATGCGCAGCAACTAAGCGCAGTATGCTTATCTGCAAACACACAGGACTCAGCTGCCTAGACACAGCTCATATTGGCTATTCTTTAACTAGCACATTCATTGACAGAATGCAGAAACCCACATGGACACAAAAACACTGGAGCAAATACTACTCACTGTGATCTCATGGCTCTGGAAGCCACAAGTCTAAAGCAAGTGAAAATCTGACCACTAGCAAGTCATATAGAATCTTTCTGAGGGCTCCTCTGAAGAACACTCTGTTTTCACACATAGTCCATGTTTTAAAGGCTACCTGCATCCCATGGCCTTTTACCCTCAGTGAGCACCACTCCATCCTCTGTTCCTGCCCTGACTGATCACCCCTCCTGATGCCACTGGCTCTGCTGGATAATTTAAGCAGTCTTCTCATTTCAAGACCTATAAATTAAGTTTGTCTATAACACTCCTTGAGCCATGCAAAGCAAGGGACTCCAGGTTGTAGAAAATTACCTGACTGGGGAGGAGAAGCATTGTTGCTGACTGTAAGCTACCTACTAAAGGTTTTCTTTCATAAGTTGTCTTGGTCATGATGTTTTGTCATGGTGATAGAAAAATAACTAAGCAAGCAGTAAAATAAAGCCAGGCATCAAGTCTATCTCTGATGTCTGGACCTTCTCACTCTGAGGACTGCCTTGTCTAACCTCAGTGGGAGAGTATGTGTTTAATCCCTTAGAGACCTAATGCTCCAGAGTGGGAGTATACTGGGGGGAAGCACCCTCTCAGAGGTGAAAGGGAGCGGGGAGGGAGTCTTTGAGGGGGGAATCAGGAATGGGACATTTGAGATGTAAATAAATAAAATAATTAATTAATTAAAATAAATAATATGCAATAAGGCAATGAAATGGCTTCAGGAAGACTAATCAGAGGGGATGAACCTTTTACTTATTCTTCTATATTTTCAATTTTTAAAGTTTATTTTATTTTGTTGTTTCCAGGGCCTCTCATATGTCAGACAATGTTTTACCACTGACTTACATCTTAATCCCTGAATGACCCTAATCCTTTATTTTTGAGATTATAATTGCAACACTTCTCCCTTTTCTCCCTCCAAATCCTCCCATATACCACTTCCAAGCAGGGATGCCAGCCCCACTTAAATAAAACAGCCCAGTGTACCATACTCAACATGCCCAAAGCTACCAGGTCATGTGGGCCCTGTCCAAAACCTGGCAATTACTGCTAGTGCCAAGCTTGCAAATGCAACTAAAAATTGTATAAGCCAAAGGCTTATAGCCCAGAGGTCAATACATGCTTCCTTTCAGTATCCTTTATGTATTCCTTCCAAATCCTGAACACAAGGTTCAGTATTATCAAGGTTAACTCTTATAGTCTTCCTCCCACAGTGATACAGGGGATATCAAGGTCCCCTTTGGGATCCCTAGTCACATTGATAAAAGAACTTAGAAATAGACTCAAATGGAACCACAAGGACAATTTATTAGAGTTTAAAAGAAAAACTACA
Source organism: Mus minutoides (assembly GCA_902729485.2). Lineage (NCBI taxonomy): Eukaryota > Metazoa > Chordata > Mammalia > Rodentia > Muridae > Mus > Mus minutoides. Next base: position 393,431 of record LR755139.1, on the reverse strand, counting down.
GGACTGGCAAGCTGTAAAACCCTAGCAGTTCCCCAGAGGAAGAGAAAGGAGAGGGACAAGCCATGCTGTTTAAGCTGCCATGGAGGTCAGGCACATGGCCAGCAAACAGCCACATGGTGGGGATAGACGTTTTAGGGAAAGAGTAGGGATGCCCAAAATGCTGGGAATAAAACCCCAAGTACTAAGAAAATAACACTTAGAAAAACGGTAGAAAAACGTGAAAGGAAATGTATGCTTTTTCTGAATTGTTCATAAGGTAGACTTATTACCTTTTACATGACTATGATCTGTGAGCTTCTGAACTATGGTGGCAGGGATTTAGGGAAAGAAAAGTACAGTGTCTCGTTTTCAAAAAAAAACATTCTGCCTATCTTTTCAGTAAGGTTTTAGTTGGTGAGCCAACCCTCCTGCTGATTCCTTAGCCAAAGTGAACCAGTCTCCACTCAGGCCAGAGATCTTATCCTCTTGACCTACACTAACAGTACCAGAAACCAGTAGAGATGGCCAGTTCTCTCTCTAGCCCTAGGCCCAAAGTAGTGCTCTGGAGACACACACTTGAATGCTCGCCCAACTTACAGAACAAGCAGCACATTAAGCAGTTTTCCCATGAGATCCCACTCTGGAAATAATGCAAAATTACTTTGCCTGTTTTATTGCTTCACTCCCCTTGTCACATTCTGGTTCATCTAATTACTGCTACTCATAACAAGATGCAATACTTGCTGGGAATTCCCAGTATGTAAGCTGGATGACTTAGGGGCAGCTAATTTGAAAAAGGAAACCTTTCCTCAGCAAAGGCAAAGAGTGATACTCTATACCTATGTAGGCAAAGGGTTATTTTTTAGATATATTTCTCATTTGTTTAATTATATCATTTAATATGATGTGTATGTGTGTGTGTGTGTGTGTGTGTGTGATGTGTGTGCAAGAATCCTTGGAGATCATAAAAGGACATCAGATCCCCTAAAAATGGACTTAGAGACATCTATGAGCCATCATATGGATGCTGGGAACTGAATAGAGGTCCTCCGCAAGAGCCAAAGTACTTTTAACCACTGTGCTGTCTCCAGAGAAACAATGTTAAGAGAGGAGTAATAAAGTTAAAATGAGCTCAGTAGTGTGGTCCTAATCTAATGACATGGTGTCCTTACAAGAAGATGAGAAGATAGACAATTCCATGGCACATCTCTCTACTCCCAGCAACTGGGAGTCAGCAGCAGGCAGCAGGCGAACGACCACAGCCTGGTATACATGGTGATTTCAAGTACAGTTTGGTACGAGAGTCAAGTTCTAGGCCAGCCAGGGCTACACACTGAAACCCTACCTCAAAGAAGAAGAGGAGGAAGATATATAGTGAAGGAGGCCTTGTGAAGATGGAAATGGACTGGAGTAAGGCAGCTATAGCCAAGGTATGACAAGGATTTTACTTCCAGTCTAGCTCCAACCTGCCACTTCTCCGCCTTGCCCTGTGACTCTTTACTGCACACTGTTTTCTTTAAGGACTTGTGCCACTTTTATGGCTGAAAGCACTGTCTTTAATAAAGCCAGTTACTGCCAATCCCTTCCTGGAATAAGAAGGTAGGCTCACAGGACTTATGAAACTTAACAAAATGCCTCTGGTTCCTCTGCAAGGTCACCAACTTCCTAGGATCTACCTGCAAGTTGTTCAGAGAGCTCTATGGCTACACGAGAGCTCTATGGTTACAGCCTTAGCTGAGTCATCACCCATGCTGGGGTAGAACTTCAAAACAAAACTTTGTAGATGTATGTATGTTTTCTGTGTTTGGGTACACATGTACCTTGGTGAGTATTTGAAGGCCAGATGCCAACCTTTCATGTTTTCTTTTTTGAGACAGTCTTTCATACATACTTAGAACATAGCAATTAAGTAAAGTCAAGTCAGCTTGCTACTCAGTGCCAAGGATCTGCTTGTCTCCCTTTCCCCAACATAGAGCACAAGTGTGTTTCGCCAGTCTTGGCTTTGCACATGGGTGTTTGGTGTTGAGCCATTTCCTGTGCTTGGGCAACAAGCACTTTATGGACTGAGCCATCCATCTCCCCAGCCTCTGTGGTGAGCTTTTGGTAATGCAGCCTTTGAGTCCTACATGTTCTTTCTAAGTAACTAAACTTCAATGAATTAATTGATTCACCAAGCTAATAGACAAAGTGAATGAAAGCCCATGAAGCCTCAACTCTATACAAAGAACTACATGCAACTAAGAAATGCTGAGAGAAAAAGTCTTCCCCAGGGAAGAGTACATCAATTTTTACCCAATACCAAGTAGTAAGCCCTGAAAACATAAAACAGACAGAGTAGGCTGTATTTATTTGTGTAGGAAAATTCATGTGTATATTCATACACACAGATGCATATAACAATTAATGAAAAAGGAGGTCATGGATTTGAAACAGAACAAGCAAGAGTAGATGGGAGGCATTTTTAACATTTATTTTATTTTCGTCCTGTGTATGTGTGTGAAAGAATGCCCAAAGAATGCTAAGAGGTGTCAGAGCCTGTGGAGCTAGAATTCCAGGCAGTTGTGAGCCATCTGATGTGGGTGCTGGGCACCAAACTCAGTTCTTCTGGAAGAGTAATATATACTTCCAAACACTGAGCCATCTCTCCAGCCCACATGGAAGGATTTGGAGGGAGGACAGGGAATGGATAAATGTTGTAATTATATTATAATTTCAAAAATAAAAGACATAATTTTTAAAACACACTAAGTTAAGCATCATATCCCTTTTCCCCTTTACAAAGCTCAGTTCACAGCAGAAATAAGGGACTATTTGCCCCTTTCTCCTACATATGTAACAATCCAGACACCACCCTGGGCCTGGAGAATAGTAAGAACATTGTATTCTGTGCCCAAGAGAAGTTTCCAAAGCAGGTGACATCTGTTTAAACTAAACCACATGCTCACCTTTGTTCTTCAGAGGTCTGCAGTATTCATTTGGAAATCTTTCCAGACTCTATTCTGCTAACTCTTTAATGTCACACTTTCAACAAGCAATTATTCTTTTTTTAAAAAAAATGGAGTCCTACTTACAATTATGTATATTCTAATTGGGCAATATGACTGGCAAAGGCCTTAATTATGGTCCATAATTCACACCTACTGTATTATTAGGCCTTTGCTACACATTGGCATTTGTGAACACTGTACCATGGCCCTGTCATCAGCACAGTTTCTTCTAATTATTGTGATTGCAGAGAACTTGTGAGCGGTGAGGTGACAAATGATGGCATTCCACCCACCTGAGGGACAACATCTTTTGGTCATATGAACCTAAAACCCAGAAAGAGGGGCTTCCAAGACCTTCCAAGAGATTACATCTATCCACAAGGAACCAGTTAGAGAGATACAAAGTGATTAAGAGCAGTGAGTCAGGGAGGGAGAGCACAGTAGGCTCCTGGCATGTTTCTCCAAGTGGGTCACACAGCAACAAGTCATGCTCGTGCGGTTGTGTTCTTTGGTGGGTTGCTAAGGGTTTTTGAAGGCTTTATGTGGTTCTATTTACTGGAGTGAAATTTGTACACCTCCCTACCCCAAACCCATTTTTAACCAGAACCTAAGGAAGTGACCATATTTGGAAAAGGAGTCTTTGAAAATAAACTTGTTAAGATGCTGATGCTCTGGATTAAAGAGATACATACCTACATAATCCTACCAGTCAAGACAATAAGACTGGATGATCAGGGGTTCAAGGTCAACCTGGGCAATACAAGACAGAGTCTCAAAATAATGTGGTTCCTAATCTAATGTGTTTCTTACATCAAAAGAAATATGGAATGATTCAGAGGAGAGAACTCCATGTGAGGATGAGGCTGGTACACGCTAAGGGATGCTCAATGACTGGATAACTTAAAATTTGAAAAGAAACAATTTTCTCACAATTCTGGTAAGTAGAATTCCCCAGAGTTTAAAATATCAGCACAACCATGCTCCTGAGTTCTCTTAGCTTCTGGATGAAATTCTTCCCTGCATCTTCCTAGCTTCTAGAAGCCAAGAACTGTGAGAAAATTGTCTTTTCAAATTTTAAGTTATCCAGTTTATTGTACAACTATCTTCTGCATAAAGAGCAGAAAGCCTGACAACCTAAGCTTGATGCCTTGAACCCATGTAAAGGTGAGAGAGCATCAACTCCGTAGCTTTTCTCAGACTTCCACACATGTACCATGGTACATAGCCATATCTCTCTCTCCCTCCCTCTCTACACACACACACACACACACACACACACACACACACACACACACAAACACACACTAAATTAACCAATATATAAGCTCTCATCTGTTCCTGACACCATGTCTTCACCCTGCTATCATTGACTCTAACCTTCTGGAACCATAATCCCAATTTTCTTTTTAATTTGCTTTGGTCATGGTGTCTTTCAAAGCAGTAAAGAAGTAACTGATACATACTGTCATATATTCAGGCTTTTATTGACCAAATGTTGCTGTGTGTTCAGTTATTAATGTGGTACATTGTGCAGCCAGGTGGTGGTGGCGCACGCCTTTAATCCCAGCACTTGGGAGGCAGAGGCAGGCGGATTTCTGAGTTCGAGGACAGTCTGATCTACAGAGTGAGTTCCAGGACTGCCAGGGCTATACAGAAAAACCCTGTCTCAAAAAAAAAGTAGTGCAACACACAAACACACATTAATTACTTACAGTGTCCAAACATAATCAAGAGTAAGGAAATAGTCTGGCAAGATTTCCTAGAAGCTGCCTGGAAACCACTCTTCTCCTATTTCCCTTTGGAGTAAGATGTAGAACTCTCAGCTTCTCCTGTACCACGCCTGCCTGGACAATGTCATGGTCCCATCTTGATGATAATGGACTGAACCTCTGAACCTGTAAGCCAGCACCATTTTCTTTTTACTAAAAGCAGGAAGACTAGAGGTTGGCAAAGTAAAAGACAATGGGACAAATGGCATCTGTCTTTGATTGGAATACTGAACACTTCTAGGAGCTAGGAGATAATGAAGATATACTACTTTACACCTATCCTGTGAGTGAAAATTATTACACAGAGGAATAAGGAAGCAACACAGAAACTCACAAGTCCTGATGGTGGGAAATAAAGCTAGTACAGACTTTCTTGTTTTTATTAGATATTTTCTTTGTTTACATTTCAAATGTTGTCCCCTTTCCTAGTTTCCTCTCTGAAAATCCCCTATCTTTTCCTCCCTCCCCCTGATCCCCAACCCACCCACTCCCACTTCCTGGCCCTGGCATTCCCCCCTACACTGGGGCATAGAACCTTCACAGGACCTAGGGCCTCTCCTCCCATTGATGATCGACTAGGCCATCCTCTGCTACATATGCAGTTAGAGCAAAGAGTCCCACCAGTGTTTTCTTTGGTTGGTGGTTTAGTCCCAGGGAGCTCTGGGGTATGGCTTAGTTCATATTGTTGTTCCTCCTATGGGGCTGCAAACCCCTTCAGCTCCTTGGGTCTTTTCTCTAGCCCCTTCCTTGGGGACCCTTAGTACAGACTTTCTAAGAACAGCATGGCAGCACCAAGGTGGCTCCTCCAGTGTGTGTGTGTGTGTGTGTGTGTGTGTGTGTGTGTGTGTGTGTATGTGTGTGTGTCCTCTATGACTGGAAATCTCACTCCTTGGTCCCCAGAGGAAGATGTTCCTATGTTAGTAATCTTTCTATTAACATAAGAAGGAAAACTTAATAGTACTGAAGTCATCGTCACTTAGTTTCATCACCTTGGGCTTGTAGTAAGGCATACAATCATGGCAAAAAAGTCATGGTAGAGGAAAGCTTCTCATGTTATGGTGGTCAGAAAGCAAAGGGAGAGGGAGCCAAGGATCAGACATAAATGTATCCTTCAAAGGTGTGATGGTTCAAATATGCTTGGCCCAGGAAGTAGCACTATTAGGAGGTGTGGCCTTGTTGGACAAAGTGTGTCACTGTAGGGGTGGGTAATGAGACTCTCCTTTTAACCACGTGGAGGCCAATCTTCTCCTAGCACCCTTCAGATGAAAATGTAGAACTCTTAGCTTTTCCTGTACCATGCCTGCCTGGATGCTGCCATGTTCCTGCCTCAATGATACTGGACTGAACCTCTGAACCTGTAAGCTAGCTCCAACTAAATATTGTCCTTATAAGAGTTGCCTTGGTCATTATGTCTGTTCACAGCAATAAAACCCTAACTAAGACAGAAGTCACGACCTGAAGGTATACTTCATTGATAGAGTGCTTGTCTAGCATGCATCAGGTCATCCGGCCTCAGCACTCAAAAGAATGGAAAGAAAGGAAGGAACATGGAGGAGGGAGTCATTGGAACAAGTTGCAAGAAACTGGCATTACCAAATGACTATTTTTCCAGCATTTTTTCTCCCTCACTATACACAGAATACTAATGAACACTTGTGAACAGATAGTAAGCACACAAACACATGTATCAAACTATGCTTTGAAACAAAGCAAGTTATAATGTGGGGTGGCTGAATATATCTTCTTTCTGAAAACAAAGATAGACCACCTTCAACTAGTCCTCATGTACAACCAGGCCTTCCCTCTGAGAGTTGCTACCATTTCCCAGTAACACCATTAGCCCAAGAGATAGACCTCAGATCAACACTCATTGCTCCAGCCATGGAGTGGGGAGCTACAGACAGCTGGGGAATTATAGAATGAGATTCTCCAGGACACGAAGATAAGGTCTTGAAAATGAAATTGTCCTGAGTGTCCTGAGTATGTGAATGGTCCCTGTGAAACATGGTTCCTTGTAGTGTGATATGTGAAGGTTTCCAGTCTAAGTCACCACACCTATGACACCTCCTATCTACCACCAACCACCCCCAATCTGTCAAAGATAAGCAGAGCCTTCTGTCACACCACTAGCCACCACTTTGGGTCTCTGCCTAAGCACTGTGGACTTCCTCACACTCAAGTTGATTTCCCTTTTGTTTTTATCGAATACCTGTCTGAAATTTTAATGTCCTCCTTACATGGGTATCTTATCTTCATCTTCTTCTAGATTTTCCCAGCATACTCTGCTGACCTAACAGTCAGCCTGTAAGAGAGGGGGTGGCACTGTTTGTTGCCTGCCAAGGCAGGCTGGTGTGCATGTGTGTTCTCTCCCTCTCCCTCTCCCTCTCCCTCTCCCTCTCCCTCTCCCTCCCCCCTCTCCTTTCTGCCTTCCTCAAAAGCTATTTTATACCCTTCACACTCAAGAGAGAGGAAAATGGACTCCCATTTTGGAGTGTTTTCCTTAAAAATGACTATCTGTAAAAGCAAATAGACTCTTAAAAATCCCTTCAAATGCATTTGTATCTTTGGCCTTTTGGAGGAAGGGGAGGGAAGGAAGAGAAAGGACGACTGACTGAGAAGGTTGTTCTCATTCCCACTGCTAGTGAGGCGTTTGATTTCCTAAGTATTAATCAAAATCACTCTTGATTATAGCAAAAACAACCTTTGCTATAATTTTAATGCAATTAACGAGAATATATGGTAATTCTGAGCAATCTTGCTCTTGAGATTAAAGAACAGCCTGCCAGGAAACATACGAATAAAGCTTTAAGATCAAAATTTGCATAATTAGGTTTCTTCCCTACACTGCCCACCCCCACCCCCATCCCCACCCCCAGCTTCACTGGCTGTGATAAGCTCTACTGAAAAAGATGTTTAAAGTCAAGTTGGCAGGCCTCTAGCCTGGGCTTCCCCTTGAGCTGGAACATCCTTTTCTAATACAGTTTTCCTGTTTTTACAGCTCATGGCTGCCAGACTAACAGACAATGATGATTGACCAAATTACAGAGTGCAGAGGTTTTGATCCATACTTTTAAATGTAAGAAGAAAACAAAACAAAACAAAACAAAACAAACAAACAAACAAAAACAGCTAGACCTTCTCCTTTAGAAAACTGCTTCCTACCACTTTGGTACCATACAAATCTGTGCATCCTTATGGAGGTGTGGTGCCTAGTCTTGAAACAATAGCCTAAGCAATATATCAAAGCCCCAAATGACAAGCACTATTTAAGAATACTAGACAGAAAGGCTCCACCTCCTGTTCCCCTCCCTCAATAGGGCCTCTGCCTCACCCCATTCTACCACATCTCCCCTCTATCAGCACAACAAACCCCAGTCCTTTAGGGAGGTTGTGTGTTGTTCCAAGAGTACAGACAAAGCAGCAGCCAGCTATTTCCTGAGAAGGTAAGAAGCAGGACTATACATACATTACAGGTGCTACCCTTTCAGGAACGAAGATCAGTGCAAATGGTGGAGATGCTACCTGCACCCACCAGGCTGAGCACTGAAGGACCCAGCCAAACAATTCTCAACTCCTGCCTCCCACCCTGCATCTCAAATAGAATTCTTTGTGTTCTTGGCCCCGCCCTCAAAAGATCGTTAACATTTCAAATCCTGTAAAATGTCAACAGGCCCAAGGGGAAACCTTCAATAAGTTGTTCTTGGCTTTTTGGTAAGGCTGTGGCTGAAAAGTTAACAACAGTCTTTGACCAAAAAGAACAGAAACCATCATTTTTGCTATCTGCTTATATAGAAAGAAAAGGCAGAGAAGAGGAAGAAGTCAGGAACAGCTGGCCTCTTTTACAGAGAACTTCAAGCTGGATGCCACACACATCTGTATAATTAAAACGTTATGTCCTCAAGCATGCGTATCTGTATCCTTGATCTCTCCAAACCCCTGGGAAACAGTAAAAAAAGAGCACATGGGTGTCCACAGACACTAGACACATGAAGCATTCCAATGTGCTTCTACCATTCTTTTAGGTTTTTGTCAACATTTAGTGGTTCATAGCTCTTCTGAATATGAAGTTTCTGTTTTTCTGATTTAAGCCTCTTCTGTTTTTCTGGAAGTTCCTCATAATCTTAGGAAGAAAGGAATGTGCCATGCACTGCTACTGAGAGTATAACATGATAGAAGCACTTTAAAAATCCCTGGGTTTGTTGTTTTTTGTTTTTGTTTTTTTTAAATCATAGAATCATCTTTATTTGATAATTTCTTTTTTATTTTATTAGATATTTTCTTTATTTACATTTCAAATATTATCCCCTTTCCTAGTTTCCCCTCCAAAAATCCCCTATCCCCTCCCCCTGCCCCTCCCCCTGCTCCCCAACACACTCACTCCCATTCCTGGTCCTGGTGTTCCCCTGTACTGGGGCATAGAGCCTACACAGGAGCAAGGGCCTCTCCTCCCATTGATGACCAACTAGGCCATCCTCTGCTACATATGCAGCTAGAGCCATGGGTCCCAACATGTGTTTTCTTCGGTTGGTGGTTTAGTCCCAGGGAGCTCTGGGGGTACTGCTTAGTTCATACTGTTGTTACTCTAAGACCTTAAACATATGTGTGTTCCATAAGTCAGGAATGCCCCTCTTTGGTTTCTCAGATGTTTCATTTGTAATACTAATGAAAACAAAACAACCCAAACACCTATGGTCAAGAGCAATATGTAGAATATTAGCTCACAATGGAAAATTGCTGAACAACAACAAAAGTGATGCTGGCCAATTGTATATCACTTGTAACAGTACTGAATAGAGAGCAACCCAAACACATGAGAGGCAGAAGCAGTGGTATCACTGCGGCAAATCTAGTCTGCTGAAAGGGATACAAGAAGAAAGGAGGAGGGGAGAGGAAATGGAGGGGAAGGAAAGAAGAGAGAAGTGAAACTAGAGAGCGGGAGGAAGGGAACGGGAAATAGAAGTGATAGAGGAGAGGGGAGATCCAGCAGGAAGCTAGTGCTCTGAATACACCTGGCACATAGGAAATGACACTTAAAGTCACCAGACATTGGAAAACGAACAGCAACCTGCTTTCATTCTTTTAACAACTGTTATCCATAAACATGACTGTTGTGTCAGCTCTAGAAAACATTCTCAACAAGGTGACTGCAGGTGATCGCCTATGAAGCAACCCAGCTAGACAATGGACTATCAATGAGGTGCAAAGGAATGGAATCCTGACCCATGCTACAGCTAGAATGCACTTTGACATGTTGCAACTGTAGTCTCTATGCCTGGGTTTTATGTGATGCTAGGGATAAACCACGAACAGCACCAAGTGAGCTACAGCCCGGTCCCATTTCTCCATTTTTTTCATTTCTAGTCTTATAGCTGGGATGAATACTTGACAGAAGCAACTTCAGGAGGAAGGTCTTTTACTGACTCTGAGTCTTCAAGAATCAAGTACATTATGGTTAAGGAAGCATAACAGAGTGGCTGGATCAAGGACAACAGGAGTTTGCAGGTGCCATGTCTCACATCTTAGTGGATCAGGAGTTCTGCAGCTCCCATCTGGATCAGTGATGACCTATATAAAGTGTGCTGGGAAGAAGAACAAGAAATGGCCAAGTATTCAGAGTGTGAGATGGAAGAGAGACAGGTCATATGTCTATGAACCATGAATATACCTAGCTTCCAACCAAACCTAAACCTGATTGCCCAAGCATGAAACAAGGTGTGCTTCCAAATGCCAGCACATAAGCACAAGAGACAGGGTGCTATGACTCCAAATCAGAAAACCTCATTCTATTTAAAACAGTCAAACAGGGTTAGGAGGATGGCTCAGTAAAGTTCTTGCTGCACAATCATAAGGGCCTGGTTTCAGATGAGCAGCAGCCATGTAAAAGCTAGATGTGGTTGCACTCATCTGTAAAGCTAGCACTGGGTATATGAAGAAAGGCAGTCCTTTGAACTCCTTAGTAACTCCACCTAGTCAATTAGTAAACTTTAGGTTTGGTGACAGATTCTGTAAAAAACTAAGGAGGCCCGGACTAGAGAGATGGCTCTGTGGTTCAGATCACTCACTGCTCTTTCATAAGACCCAAGGTCAGTTCCCAGAACCCCATGTTAGGTGATTTACAACCACCTGTATCTCCAGGTCAAGGAAATCTGGTGCCCTCTTCTGACCTATTCAGGCACTGCACACAGTGATGCACAAATATGAGCTGCCAAAACAGACATAAAAGGTAAATAAATAAAATTATTTTTTAAAAAGTAGAGAGCAATTGAAAACACATGGTGTTGCCCTCTGTCCATGACATATATACAAACGTGCACAAAATACACAAACATACATATAAGACACACATACACACAATATCTAAGGAGCTTTATTTGGTTAACAGAAAACCTGTGGTGAATGCCCTTCATGGGATTTTTGAACCAGAATATCAGCATGGGATGAATTATTCACCAAACCTCGAGTACCTACCAATTATGGGGTGCTAAGGAAGAGAAAGGATTAGTAAGTAGGGGTTTGATAGAGACATTGGAACAAAGGAGGCATGTTCTCTGCCTTGCATGCAAAGGAACAGAAGAAAAGGGTATGAGGGCAGAGGAAGCCTCCTGACTCAGGCCAATCATACAAACAGCCTACAGAGAAACTATGGATACAGATTATGTGGCGGCTGTTAGCCAGAGAAAGAAAAAAAAAAGCAGAGGAGGAATGCCACATTGGAGAGGGGTAGGAGGTTTTCCAGGAGGGGTCCAGGGTAAGAGCATGATAAGGATGAACCTTGGCATTTCGGACAATATGGTGATACCATCCACTGAGCCAGGAATATAGCAGAGGCTGGCTTAAGGAAGGATGCACATGGAAAGATGGAAGCTTTATCCTCCTAATTCCTTTAGTGGATTTGAGGCCACTGAGCTAGATTCTCTCTGTCCTTTGTCTCTGAGATAAAATCTTCCTCTTGTCTGACTCATCCTGTGTCACTTCAGTGACCTTCATAGATATGACTACTTGCTGTTGTAGGTGTGCCACAGAATGCTTTCATGCTCATCCAACCTCCAAAGTGCCTTTCTACCTGTTTCTATGATCTCAGCTATGTTCCTCCAAATCTGTGTGGTCACATTCACAGAGGCTGCTGAGCTCTGCACCTGGGGCTTTCTGCCAGGCATCTCTCTTGACCCAACTAAACTTCCTGAGAATTGTTTAAATACTACAGAGTTCATGGAAAACTCTTTCCTCCCTTTCCCTTGGGTGCCTCCTTTCTGAACACATTATTTTTTGAACTGCCTCTTGCTTTACGTATCTAGCAGATGTCTCCAGAATTCCTGAGTAACAAGATCTGAAGTTTTTAACAAAATAACTATAGATTCACAGAGTTGTAAGAAGCAACAGAAAGAGGTTTCTTGTGCTTTGCTCAGTTTCCTCGAAAGGTCACATTATGGCAAAACATAGTATATTATCACAATAAAGATACTGAAATGCATACAATCATGTACTGGGTTTGAACTTCTGCCATTTTACTTGCATTCATTTGATAGTGTTTGTTCATTTCCATACACTTTTATCAAATGTGTAGAGTCATGTGATATTACCACAGTCCAGACAATGAACAGTTCCATCACCATAATGACCCCTTCTCCTCACCTCTGATAACATGCATACTTGTCTCTACCTCTCATATGTCTCCAACCTGCACCCATCTCAAACCCCAAATAACCACTAATTTGTTCTTTATCTCCATTGTGATGTAATACCAAGAAAGTCATACACATGGAATTATACTGATAGCAGTGTTTAACACTGCCTGACTCCATTCACCCCAATTTTTAGGCCATCCCTCCCAGTGGAATGTACCAAAAGGTTGTTACATTTTATTTCATAGTGTGTGACATATGAGTTCATTCAAATAAAGCAGTTATGAAAATTCACGAGCTGGGCAGTAGTGGTGCATGCCTTTAATCCCAGCACTTGGGAGGCAGAGATAGGTAGATTTCTGAGTTTGAGGCCAGCCTGGTCTACAGAGTGAGTTCCGGGACAGCCAAGGCTATACAGAGAAACCCTGTCTCGAAAAACCAAGGAAAGAAAGAAAGAAAGAAAGAAAGAAAGAAAGAAAGAAAGAAAGAAAGAAAATTCACGAACAAGAAGCCTTGTGAGGCAGACAACTACAACATAAAAGGAATCAAGAGAAAAAGAAGACAAAATTGTTTATTCTCTAAGCATTTTCTTACCTCAACTTCCCCACTATGCCTGCTTCAAAACAAAATCTCTATAGCACTATGCTCATGAATGGAAATTTTGGGAATTATTTATCCGTTCTTCTTTCCATTGAACTGAAAAATGTTAATATTAAGTACCCACCCTCTTGCATGTCCTAGTGATATAATACTAAATAAAACAGGCCATAAAACCCCTATTTTTACATAAATTATATATTTGACTGGATTTAATGGATATTATTCTATAACTATATACATTTCAAAAACTTAGTCAAAACCAAGCATCCTGGCACATGCCCAGGGGAATTTAGCTCAGTCAGTGAAGTGTTCTCTGTCTTTATCTCTCTATCTCTCTGTCTCAATCTTTGTCTCTCTCAGTCTCTCTTTCTATGTCTCTCTGTGTCTCTCTGTCACTCTGTCTCTGTCTTTGTCTCTCTTGGTCTCTCTATGTCTCTCTGCCTGCCTCTCTCTCTCTCTCTCTCTCTCTCTCTCTCTCTCTCTCTCTCTCGACCAGAGGGTACGGGGTCATCATTGGAAGCTGTTCATATTAAACATGTGCACACACACACACACACACACACACACACAGTTAAGTGTGTTACTGTTAATTTCAGATATATTAAAAAAATCATTAGCTTTCTCAAGCAACGATATTTATGAGTTAGAGAAATGGAGAAGGGAGAAAAGATCCTATTCATAACATGAATCTATACTATAAAATGCTTGGCAACAGCACTGTGAGAAACAAAGATGAATAAGATTATGAAAATAAACACAAAGATAAACTACATAGATTATGTTTGAATAGGAAATCTCAACAATGTAAAAGAAAATTACATCTTTTTAAGATTTTTAAAAATTATGTATATAGGGGCTGAGAGGTTGCACATGTATTAGTGCAGTGCTTACAGAGAGGGCCTCAGATCCTCTGGACTTTTAAGTAACCTGACCGAGGTCATGGCCAGACTAGGCTACACAGGAAGATTTTTGTCTGAAAAAAACAAAAACAAAAAAAACAACAACAAAAAGAAAACAATGGGAGTGGTAGGAATCCTAACAGCATTTAATACTTTGAAATTTTTATTCTCAGCTGTACGTGACAAAAACCTGCAGGTAGACTGATTTCAAAAACAAAGAATAATTTTATAAAGACCAGGTTAGGGCTGTCCACAGAGCCCAGAAGCATTTGGCTAGTAAGTGACAATGCTAGGTTCAATCCCTTGTATGGGAAAAGAGAAAAAGAGGAAGGAAGGAAGGAAGGAAGGAAGGAAGGAAGGAAGGAAGGAAGGAAGGAAGGAAGGAATCAAGAAGGAGATGGTAAAATTTCTAAGTGTGTTTTTTTTTAATTGCAGAACACAAATAACCCAGCTATATCATTAACTGTGTTCCTAGACAATGCTTGATCCCAAGTTCAAGTCAAAGGTTATGGGTATTGATAAAAATATCAGTGTGTTTGGGCGAATAACCAGGCAGCAGACCAGGCTGAGGGGGTTCCACGTGGAGAGGTTTATTGAGTGGGTGGGGGAGGGGGCAGAGAAGAGGAGAAAGAGATAGAGGGGAGAGAGAGAGAGAAGAGGACAAAGAGAACGAGGAGGGGGTGTCTTCTCAATTTATAGGGAGAATGACATCATACCACTGAGGGTGGAGACTGAGCCAGGTGGGCTGTGGGATTGAAGAAATCGATGGCCTTTCTCTATACAAAGGATGAACTGGCTGAGAAAGAGATCAGGGAAACATCACCCTTCACAATAGTCACTAACAATATAAAATATCTTGGTGTGACTCTTATGAAGGAAGTGAAAGATTTGTATGACAAGAACTTCAAGTCTCTGAAGAAAGAAATTGAGGAAGATCTCAGAAGATGGAAGGATCTCCNACCCAAGGAGCTGAAGGGGTCTTCAACCCTATAGGTGGAAGAATAACATGAACTAACTAGTACCCCCTGAGCTCATGTCTCTAGCTGCATATATAGAAGAGGATGGCCTAGTTGGCCATCATTGGGAAGAGAGGTCCCTTGGTCATGCAGACTTTATATGCCCCAGTACAGGGGAACGCCAGGGCCAAGATGTGGGAGCGGGTGGGTAGGGGAGCAGGGCCGGGAGGGTGGGAACTTTCTGGATAACACTTGAAATGGAAATGAAGAAATGAACTAATAAAAAAAAAATCTGTCAAGGTCTGGGGTGTGTCTTGGCTTTCATTCCTATACCTAGTACCACACACATACAGAGACATCTTGAGAGTCATGAGATATACATCTTTGCCAAAATCAGTGGTACTCCACCTGTAGAGATCCATGCTCCAGCACACACTGGGCACTATCTGCAGTCCTCTTCTGCTTGCAAGACAGAAGGGTGCTACCTTTATCTCCTGGGTAAAAGCAAGAGATTGTGTGCCAAACATCTTACACTACACAGGATAGTACCCACTTTTCCCTTGCCAACAAAATATCCATTATCAATCAACCAACATTCCTTTTCCTATTATTGCCCTACCACCACTTCCTGGAACCCAGAAGCTCATATATGCTACACAGGTTTCTAACACTATGCTACCCCAACCCACATACAACTTACAGGCTAAAATTCAAAGTCATGGTGGTAAGGAACTCCTCTGTAGTCTGTATCTAGAAACAGGTAAACCTAAGTAATTCTTCTCTGACATAGACAAGGGCCCCAGGTTGCCACAGCTTGTGGGTCAATCTAGACTTCTGAAGACTGATGCACTGCCAATGCCACTAAGGGAGCTGTCCTACTGGACATTGTGCTCTCTGTATGAAGCCTCAACCATAGAACCATAGAGAAAATTCTAGAAAAACCTTTGGATCCAACTAGCTCACCCCCTTTCATTGGAGAGAGAATGTGACAACTGACAACTAACAGACACATCATGGCATCATACAAAGGCCTAGAAATAAAGAAATACACAGAACACCAAATACCTCTAAGAGAACTAAAGGGACCAGCTTCATGCTAGAGGTATACACAGTCACTGCCACTAGGAAAACTGGGGAAAGCGTTAGGGGATGGAGCATTTCAGCAGGACATTACAACTCAGTGAGTTTGTGCCACAGTTTTGAAACTGGGGCTAAAAGTCATTGGACACTCCTCCATTTGCAAGGTAGAATATGTATTGTTACCTGGAATCTCAACTATAATGTGAATTATGATGTGTAGAATTCAATGAAAGCAACACTTTGTGACTTCAGAGGCCATTTGACTAAAGGGCATATGTGCAGACCTATGGAAGAGTGGCCTCTAATTTGCTGTATAGCTGAGGCTAGCCTTGGATTGCTGATTCTCCTGCCCCCACCTCCTGAGTGTTGAGATTACAGACATTTACCACCTAATCCAATGGTGATCTTATATACCTACTTTAGAACAACAAATCCTCAGTCAATGGACATCTGAGCAAGCCTCTGGAAGAGCTGAGTCTAGAATAAAGAAAGCTTCAGGAGCCTCTGAGCCAAGCTTCCCAGTCACTCAATAGCAGTTGAGGAATGATATTCAAATTGTACAAAGTGGCAGAAAACAAAAAGTTGGAAAATCAAACCATCAGGTAGGAAACACAACTGGAGACAGGAAAGTCAGTATATCTAGAAAGTATATTCCTGGAGCCCAGTGAAGCTCCTGGTCTTTAGGCCTCTCTGAGCAGCCAGAACTGGCCTTTTCATTGTCATCTCTCTTGAGATCTCAAGCTTTCTAAAGCTTTCTAAAGCTGCGACCCTTTAAGACAGTTCTTCATGCTTTGGAAACCCCCAATCTTAACATTATTTTCATTGCTACCCACAAATACCCATTTGAAAAAATATGGAGTAGCCATTCTAATATCAGATAAAATTGACTTTCAACCCAAAGTTATAAAAAAAGACAAGAAGGGGCACTTCATACTCATCAAAGGTAAAATCAACCAAGATGAATTTTCAATTCTGAATATCTATGCTCCGAATACAAGGGCAGCCACATTCATTAAAGAAACTGTAGAAAAGCTCAAAGTACACATGGCACCTCACACAATAATAGTGGGAGACTTCAACACCCCACTCTCACCAATAGACAAATACTGGAAACAGAAACTAAACAGAGACACATGGACACTAACAGAAGTCATGAAACAAATGGATTTAATAGATATCTACAGAATATTTTATCCTAAAACAAAAGGATATACCTTCTTCTCAGCGCCACTTGGTACCTCTTCCAAAATTGACCATATAATTGGTCTCAAAACAGGCCTCCACAGATACAAAAATATTGAAATTATCCCATGCATCCTATCTGATCA
Source organism: Mus minutoides (assembly GCA_902729485.2). Taxonomy (NCBI): domain Eukaryota; kingdom Metazoa; phylum Chordata; class Mammalia; order Rodentia; family Muridae; genus Mus; species Mus minutoides. The sequence goes on along the minus strand of LR755139.1, from coordinate 376,211 downwards.
CCATGGACTAAGGCTGATCTTCAATAACAACATAAATAATAGAAAGCAAACATTCTCATGGAAACTGCACAACACTCTACTCAATGATTCCTTACTCAAGGATGAAATAAAGAAAGAAATTAAAGACTTTCTAGAGTTTAATGAAAATGAAGCCACAACATACCCAAAATTATGGGACACAATGAAGGCAGTCTAAGAGGAAAACTGATAGCCCTGAGTAGCTCCAAAAAGAAACTAGAGAATGCATACACTAGCAGCCTGACAGCACACCTAGAAGTTCTAGAACTAAAGGAAGCAAATTCACCCAAGAGGAGTAGACTGCAGGAAATAATCAAACTCAGGGCCGAAATCAACCAAATAGAAACAAAAAGAACTATTCAAAGAATCAACCAAACCAGGAGATGATTCTTTGAGAAAATCAACAAGATAGATAAAATCTTAGCCAGACTCATGAGAGGGCACAGGGACAGTATCTTAATTAACAAAATCAAAAATGAAAACGGAGACATAACAATGGAACCTGAGGAAATCAAAAACATCATCAGATCCTACTACAAAAGGCTATACTCAACAAAACTAGAAAACCTGGATGAAATGGAAAACTTCCTAGACAGATACCAGGTACCAAAGTTAAATCAGGATCAGAACAACGATCTAAACAGTCCCATTTCCCCTAAAGAAATAGAAGCAGTCATCAATAGTACTCCAACCAAAAACAGCCCAGGATCAGATGGGTTTAGTGCAGAGTTCTATCAGACCTTCAAAGAAGACCTAATTCCAACTCTCTTCAAAATATTCCACAAAATAGAAACAGAAGGTACTCTACCCAATTCATTCTACGGAGCCACAATTACTCTGATACCTAAACCACACAAAGATCCAACAAAGAAAGAGAAATACAGACCAATTTCCCTCATGAATATTGATGCAAAAATACTCAATAAAATCCTCAAAACCCGAACCTAAGAACACATGAAAACGATCATCCATCCTGACCAAGTAGGCTTCATTCCAGGAATGCAGGAATGGTTTAATATATGGAAATCCATCAACATAATCCACTATATAAACAAACTCAAAGACAAAAACCATATGATCATCTCGTTAGATGTTGAGAAAGCATTTAACAAAAATCCAACACCCTTTCATGATAAAAGCTTGGAAAGATCAGGAATTCAAGGCCCATACTTAAACATAATAAAAGCAATATACAGCAAACCAATAGCCAACATCAAACTAAATGGAGAGAAATTCCAAGCAATCCCACTAAAATCAGGGAGTAGACAAGGCTGCCCACTTTCTCCCTACCTATTCAATATAGTACTTGAAGTCCTAGCCAGAGCAATTCAACAACAAAAGGAGATCAAGGGGATACAAATTGGAAAGGAAGAAGTTGAAATATCACTGTTTGCAGATGACATGATAGTATATATAAGGGACCCCAAAAACTCCACCAGAGCACTCCTAAACCTGATAAACAGCTTCAGTGCAGAAGCTGGATATAAAATTAACTCAAACAAATCAGTGGCCTTTCTCTACACAAAAGATAAACAGCATGAGAAAGAAATTAGGGAAACAACACCCTTCACAATAGTCACAAATAATATAAAATACATTGGTGTGACTTTAACTAAGGAAGTGAAAGATCTGTATGACAAGAACTTCAAGTCCCCAAAGAAAGAAATAGAAGATCTCAGAAGATGGAAAGATCTCCTATGCTCATGGATTGGCAGGATTAATATAGTCAAAATGGCTATCCTGCCGAAAGCAATCTATAGATTCAATGCAATCCTCATCAAACTTCCAACTCAATTCTTCACTGAGATAGAAAGGACAATTTAAAAATTCATCTGGAATAATAAAAAAAACCTAGGATAGCAAAAAATATTCTCAACAATAAAAGAACCTCTGGGGGAATCACCATGCTTGACATTAAGCTGTACTACAGAACTATTGTGATAAAAACTGCATGGAGGGGCCGGACATGCTGGTGCACGCATTTAATCCCAGCACTCAGGAGGCAGAGCCAGGCGGATTTCTGAGTTCGAGGCCAGCCTGGTCTACAAAGTGAGTTCCAGGACAGCCAGGGCCACACAGAGAAACCCTGTCTCAAAAAAACCAAAAAAAAACAAAAAACAAAAACAAAAACAAAAAACAAAAAACAAAAAACAAAAAAACTGCATGGTACTGGTACAGCGACAGATAGATAGATCAATGGAATAGAATTGAAGACCCAGAAATGAATCCACACACCTATGGTCACTTGATCTTTGACAAGGGAGCTAAAACCATTCAGTGGAAAAAGGACAGCATTTTCAACAAATGGTGCTGGCACAGCTGAAAGTTATCATGCAGAAGAATGTGAATTGATCCATTCTTATCTCCTTGTACAAAGCTCAAGTCTAAGTGGATCAAAGACCTCCACATAAAACCATAAACACTGAAATTTATAGAGGAGAAAGTGGGGAAAACCCTCAAAGATATGGGCACAGGGGAAAAATTCCTAAACAGAACAGCAATGACTTGTGCTGTAAGATCAAAAATTGACAAATGGGACCTTATAAAATTGCAAAGCTTCTGTAACACAAAAGACACTGTCAGCAAGACAAAAAGGCCACCAACAGATTGGGAAAGGATTTTTACCAATCCTAAATCTGATAGGGGACTAATATCTAATATCTACAAAGAGTTCAAGAAGCTGGGCTCCAGAAAAACGAACAACCCCATTAAAAAATGGGGTATGTGCCTTGTCTTGTGCCTGCTCTGTTCTTAAACATGTCTAAAGCCCTTCGCCAGACCTCAGAGCTAGGTGAAGGAATGGGGAGACAGTATCATGTTTCTGATACTAAAGGGAATTTTTTGTTTTTGTTTTTGTTTTTCCAGACAGGGTTTCTCTGTATAGCCCTGGCTGTCCTGGTACTCACTTTGTACCCTGGCCTCGAACTCAGAAATCTGCCTGCCTCTGCCTCCTGAGTGCTGGGATTAAAGGCGTGCGCCACCACTCCCGGCCGATATATATATATATATATATATATATATATATATATATATATATATATATATATATATATATATATTTTAATGAGACAAAATTACCCTGGAAACACTAGATGTCATAACAAGGCACTAAAATGTATCATAAACCTTCCCTTTCCCCCCTCAAATACTGAGTTTCAGTACAATCATGGCTAGATGGTGATTGGAGGGGGCTCTATACTCTGCATCATTCTTGCTTTGTCCATAGCAGGTGTGCCTGTGAGTCATGCGTGCACATGGCTATCATTTCTCCTCTCTCACGACCTCTCGTGAGGCCTGTGGCATATCCGAGTTTTTAAAAACTTCTTTCCATTTTAATTCTGGAACATCTCTGCCCATTTGCTCAGCTGCTGGCTGTGAATGCGCTTGTCTGACCCTTACTGTCCAGGTGGGTAGGAATAATTAAGTTTTAAATGAAATCTCTTCCAGAAGACAGACGACTTCAATGGGTAAAGGCTTTAACAGCTTGTTTTATTCATACTGGGGATTAATTACTTGCCACAAACAAACTGTCTCCATAATATTCCTCTTGGGTTTGGCAGTGCTGTAGCCTTGCAGGCCCTTTAGGAGGGAGCGCTCTCATCCGTCCTTCCCTTTGCTTTGTGTGACCACAGCTTTCTGTACCATTCACCTATTTGGGAAAGAAGTGGATTTATCTCCTAATTGTTTTAGAATTTTGCTTGTCTATTTAGCTTTCCTTTATGGATCTCATGATTTATGGAACAATAAATGTCATTTAATGCTGAAAAAAATGGGGTACAGAGCTAAACAAAGAATTCTCAATGGAGGAATTCCGAATGGCTGAGAAACACCTGAAAAAATGTTCAACATCCTTAATTATCAGGGAAATGCAAATCAAAAGAACACTGAGATTCCACCTCACACCAGTCAGAATGGATAAGATAAAAAATTCAGGTGACAGCAGATGCTGGCGAGGATGTGGAGAAAGAGAAACACTCCTTCATTGCTGGTGGGATTGCAAGCTGGTACAACCACTCTGGAAGTCAGTCTGGTGGTTCCTCAGAAAATTGGACATAGTACTACCGGAGGATCCAGCAATACCTCTCCTGGGCATATACCCAGAAGATGTTCCAACTGGTAATAAGAACACATGCTCCACTATGTTCATAGCAGCCTTATTCATAATAGCCAGAAGCTGGAAAGAACCCAGATGTCCCTCAACAGAGGAATGGATACAGAAAATGTGGTACATTTACACAATGGAGTACTATTCTGCTATTTAAAAAAATGAATTTATGAAATTCTTGGGCAAATGGATGTATCTGGAGGATATCAGTCTTAGTGAGGTAACCCAATCACAAAAGAAGTCATTGGATATGCGCTCACTGATAAGTGGATATTAGCCCAGAAACTTAGAATACCCAAGATACAATTTGCAAAACACAAGAAAATCAAGAAGGAACACCAGCGTGTGGATACTTCATTCCTCCTTTGAATAGGAAACAAAATACCCATGAAAGGAGTTACAGAGACAAAGTTTGGAGCTAAGGTGAAAGTATGGACCATCCAGAGACTACCCCACCTGGGGATCCATCCCATAATCAGTCACCAAACTCAGACACTATTGCATAGGACAGCAAGTGTTTGCTGAAGGGACCTTGATATAGCTGTCTCGTATGAGGCTATGCCAGTGCCTAGCAAATACAGAAGTGGATGCTCACAGTCATCTATATGATGGAACACAGGGCCCCCAATGGAGAAGCTAGAGATAGAACCCCAGGAGCTGAAGGGGTCTGCAACCCTAGAAGAGGAACAACAATATGAACTAACCAGAGCCCCCAGAGCTCGTGTCTCTAGCTGCATATATAGCAGAAGATGGCCAAGTCGGCCATCTTTGGGAAGAGAGGCCCCTTGGTACTGCAAACTTTATATGCCCCAATACAGGGGAACATCAGGGCCAAGAAGTGGGAGTGGGTGGGCAGGGGAGCAGGGCAGGGGGAGGGGAGAGGGAACTTTCTGGATAGCATTTGAAATGTAAATTAAGAAAATATCTAATAAAAAATTGAAAAAAAAAGGCATGTGTCACCACATCTGGCATAATTAGCAGAGTATTTGTTTTATTTTGGTGTGATGTGGTGTTTTGGATTCCTTTCCTTTCCTTAGGCTAGCCTGGAACTCACCATGTAGTCTAGACTGCTCTCAAACTCACAGCAATCCTTCTGCATCATCCCCAAATGCTGGGATTAGACATAGGTCACCACATCCAGCTTACTTTTTTAAAAAGTTACATTTATTAATTCATTCTTTCTTTTTGTGGTAATGAAGACAGAACCAAGGTCCTTGCACATGTTAAATAAGTATTCCACCAATGAGCTATGTCTTCAGCATTTTGAATATTTTAAATGAATATATAATTCATATAACACAAGTAAGCCTTTCAATGTGTCTAATCCAATCATTTTTATGGTACTTTAAGAATGTACAGCATCACCTTTTTTCTATTTCATTATTCCCCAAAGCCTTTACCCTCTAAGCAGTGACTTACCATCATCTCCTTCCCCTACTCCTCAGCAACCACTAATCTAATTTTTGTTTGTATAGATGTGAGACCTCTGACCATTTCATGTAAACAACATGGTCAGGATGTGCAAAGTGCATTTTTTAAAATGTTGCTTGGAACATCAAAGAAGTAGGACTAATATGTACTAATCTGAAAAGGGATTCTGGAAGGTAGGTACTGTGCTGAGCACTTTAGACACTTAAATTTATTTAATCCTAATAAATACCACACCAGAAAGAAAGGGCTATTATCCCCATGGTATAATTGAAGAAACTAACAGTATCGTCTCCAGAAAGTTGCTAAACCCTTTGGAGATACATGTTTCTCATATAGGAAGTTGGTTACTATCCACTATTTTTATTTCATTTTTAAAATTAACATACAAAGTAATGAGCTTCATTATATGTCATACATATACTGTTGTACTTCACTCATGGTCACTGTCCCCATTATCCACTACTTATTCTCCCTTCTGCCTCCATCTTGATTTCATATATTCATATAATCACATCTGAGAAAAATGTTATCTCTCCCCCATTAGCTTCCTCCTTTTCTTGTCACATTACTTCTTCCCTACCTTTTCTCAACAGTCCTACTTTATCTTAATGTTAAACAAATATAAATATACACATGGATACACATAAAGACTTAGCATATGAGAGAAAACTTTTGGGTATTTGCCTTTCTGGGTGACATAATTTTACTTAACATGATAGTCTCCAGTTCTACCCATTTCCAGCATGGAATATAATTTTTCTTGTTCACAGAGGAATGAAACTCCATTGTGAGGCTGGTTCAGTAGGTAGAGGCATGTGCCATCAAGCCTGATAACCTGAGTTTGATCCCTGGAACCTATATGGTGGAAGAAGACAACAACTAAAGAAAGTTGTCCTCTGACCTCCTCGTGTTCCCTGCGGTGTGGCAGAGTGCCTACACATACACACCCCAATAATAATAATAATAATAATAATAATAATAATAATAATAATAATAATTTAAATTATTTCAAAACTCCATTGTGTACATGTACCACATTTTCATTAGCCACCTGTCAATTGATGGGAATCTAGACTAATTCCATATCCTGCCTATCAGGAATAGTGACAAACATGGTCCACAGCTATCTTCATGGTCTGTTAACTTAAGGTCCTTTAGGTATATGCGCAGGAGTGGTAGAGTTGAATTACAACATGAGTTCTATTTGCAGTTTTTGAGGAACCTAATACTGATTTCCACAGTGGCTATACCAGTGGTGAGTAAGGCCCCCTGCATCCTTATCAGCTCCATTCTAACATCAAGCAATTTTAATTTGCATTTCCCCAAAGACCTAGGATGTTGAACATTTCCTCACATATTTATTAGCCATTTATATTTTGTCCTTTGAGAGCTGTCTATTTACTGATTGGATGGTCCTGGCTGTGGTGAAATGGAATTGCAAAGTAGTTTGAATTGCATGGGCCCTATTTGTCCCTTATTTTTCAAGACTGAAACAGGTCACTATGTATGTCAAGGGGTAAAGCAGATCACAGTGGCAACCTTCCCAGGTTGATACATGGGATACATGTGTGTGATGTACTAAGATTCTGTCTCATGGAAGGCTTTCTTGAAGTATAGCTACCATTAGGACTCTTAGACACACACACACACCTGAGGTCCTTCTCCCTGGTGCTCAGAAGAACAACTTGCCACTCAGGAAACCTTCAGATGACACACCTGTCCTCAGAAAATGTTTCAGAAGCAGTAGAACACACATTAATGTTAACTCCTCCTATGTTTTTATAGAGTGACTTCTTAATCACCCTTTCAACTTTTCAGAGCTAAAATATATCTCTGCTTCCTAGATCCTGGAGGGGCTTTACATCTTATTCCCAGATGTGCTTCTGGGACCTTTCACATGCCCTCTATGGTTGCTCAGGTACAAGCCATTACTGAGGACCAGGAACAAGAATAAAGGGACACTGAGGTAGAGCTCTCTGGACCCCACTACAGAAAAATTAGGTCCCTACCTTCAAAACAAAGACACTTCTGGTCAAACAAAGAAAAACAAAAAGATCACAGAGTGGTGTGCTTATCTGGGTTGAATCCTGCTATTCCTTCTGATAATGTCACCTCAGTTCCCTTTCTTGGAAGTGAGGATACCTAACCTGAACAATTGTTGTGATGTTTCATTCAAAACATGATACATGTTAGGCATGGTGGCACATAAATGTAAACCCAGGTCTCAGGAGGTAGAGGCAAGAGAATCAGAAATCTAAGCCAAAGTCTCAGTAAGCAGAGGCAGGAGGGTCAAGAGTTCAAGGCCAGCTTTGAACACAGCAAATTTGAGGCTACCAAATTGGGCTACATGAGTATCTGTCTTTAATAAAAAAGCAAGCAAGCAAACAAGGAAGGAAGACATATGATATACATGGCACACAGAAAACACCCAAGAAGTGGTAGCTGATCTAAGACAGGCACATTCCTACACCTAAGACATCTTTGTGATTTTAGTCATTATATGCATTGATTAAACAGGTTTAGAGAACTCATTTTCAGGAAGCCAAGGAAGGTTAAGTGGGGCAGCCTCCAGGTCTAAATGAATTATGCCTGGTGTTTTAAGATGGTTACTGTGGAGTCATAGAAGCCTGGGAGCAAACCCTAGCTGCCAATTAATCACTGTATGACTTCACCTCTACCAGCTTCCCCAATCTGTCTCAACTCAAAGCAGGAAAACCTGAGGCCATTTATAGTCTAGTTTCAAAACCTCCATGCTATAAGATGCAATTATCTACCTTGCACAGGGCTTCATGTTCCAACTCAGCAAAGGAAAAAAAATCCACATTTATAGTCTCAGGCAACTCCTGCAGTGTTTGGAACACAACCCTCAAGGATAAGGTGGGCTACTGGATGCTTTACAAAAGCCCATTAGACAATAAAAATTTTATCTCCAAAGGGAAACTAAAAATGTGAGCCACTCTTTATCCCTGTGACTGTTGGCTTTCTTTCCTCCATAGCATCTATGACATAGATCTGATGTTTATGCTGGGTTTCTTCCTCTACCAGATTGTCATCACAGAGATACAAGTCTTGGCTGTCTTCACCCTCTGCAGCATCAGCTCCTAGAACCCAGAACCGAGACTCTCTAGCTCACTGAAAGGTTCTATAAGTGACATAAGCTTACTAAAAGTCATTGCTAAGACCAAGTTTTGTTTGCCTAAGCCTATGATTCTCACTGGTTGGGTTTGTCTTCATTTTCAGAAAGCTCAAAGCATAATCTTGCTTTGAATCAATTATAATTGCAGTGTTTTCTTGAACCCACTCCCCCATGTGGAAATGGGACATAAATAAAGAAGACTCTGCTGGTACATGCTTAAGATGCTATTCTCAATCACAGATTGTATTTATCATAAGAAGATGCTACTCAGACTTGAATGTGCCTGCAAATTCCTGGAGGATCTGATTATTTCGCTAAATAAAACACCGAATCTGACTCAGTAGGTCATGAGCTACTGCATTTCTAACATTAGACCCCAGGTGATGCCATTGCGGCCTGGTCCACAAATTGAGTTGCACACAGTGGAAAAAAACTTGTTCCCTTGATTCAGCACAATTTCTGTGACCACCCCCTTCACAAAATATGACCAAAGTTTCTAGAAGTGTAGGGACAGACACCAAAAGCATGTAGGACGCTGTTAAGACCTACAAGTTGCCCCCACCCTATTTTTGCTTGGCCTCACTCCAAACCCTCTCAGATCCTGATGAAAATGTCCAGAAAGTCTCCTGGGAAGCTCTCCAGATGCTTTTGCTGCAGGTGGCCCCACAGTCAATTTTCAAAATGCCTGCTTTTTCCAAGGTTTTTCCCAAGGTACATTCCTAGGGACAGCTGTTGTCACCAATGCTTCGCTAGGATTTTTAATAACCTAGTGTTTTAATACCAGCCCTAAGAAGGTCCCATCTCTCATCTTCAATTCACAGTGGGTACAATTCCAAAAGTCTCAGACCCTCACCCCTTGGCCTAGAGCTGCCAGCTCGCCCGATCCCCCCCCCCCCCTCAGGTCAGCCAGGCGGAGACAGGGCCGCTCATGCGCAGAGCGACCCCCAGGCCACAGGGCGGGGTCCCTGGGTGCCCCAGCTCGCACCCACCTTACCTCTCTGGATCAGGGTGGCCAAGGAAAAAACGAGGCAAACGAGGAAAGCGGTGAGCCTGGCCACCATGGCTGGGAGCAGGCGCAGGGGCCCAGGAGGAGCACAGTTAGAGCAGGCGGGCCCGAGGGGGAGGGGAGGAGCCGGGGAGGAGGAGCCTATCACAACCGCAGGACCCCGCCCAGAGCTGACACTACTCAGCCTAGGAGGGAGGTGGCGAGGCGCGCCTAGATGCCCGCCTGGGCGGGGGTGGGGGGTGAGGGGGTGAGGTTGGGAGGCCGACTCTGCTGGGCCCACCGCAGGAGACGGGGAAACACTGCTGTCTCCTGGACTTGGCCGCAGTCTGGAGGCGGGACATGGGGAAGAGGGCGGGGTCGGGGCTCACAGACACCCATTGGGTCTCCTGATCTGGATTGGGTGGCATGTGTACTTGCTGCCCACAGGCCCCTTCCCATCCCGCTGTCGCTATGGGAATGTCAGAAGTGGCCTGCGAGCCCCTGGCAGTGTGTCACCAGAAGCCAGGAGATGGGAAACAGCCGGGGAGGTGATGCTCAGAAAAGGCCACCTGTGAGACCACTACACCCTGCCCAGAGGTTGTGACCTTGAGTCGCACCTTCCTCCTCTAGCTCAGTTCTCCCAGCTTCGAGGACCTCAGTGCCTCAGCAGCACTTGCTACTCCAGGCTGAAAACTACAACAAAATCCCTATCTGGGACTAAAAGAACTGGTCTGTTTGTGTAGCTGTTAGGAGTTAGGTGGAAGCTGGAGAAGCCTTGGCTGGCAACAGGGAGGGTGAGCTCAGTCCAGAGTAAAAGCTCTGGGGAACAGTTCCAGAAACTTGTGTTAGAGACAGGGTTAGTACTGCGAAAGTTCACAGCTGCTCAATCTATTGTGACCAACAAACGCTCTGCAGTCTTTTCCCATGAATCTCTGCAAATGGAGTCCACCTCCCTGGAGGCGAAAATGCAGATACTCTCTGCTGCTCAAACTAAAAGCCTACTGCAGCATGGAAGTGAAAGCTCCCAAGATGAGCGGGCTGCAGCCAGCTCTCAGGACAAAGAAACACTGCTCAGGGTGGCAGCATGGAAAAAAAAATTCCCGGCTGGAGCTGAAGAGTAGAAATAGCTGATAAATCTTTATTTCTTATAATGGCCTTATGTATCCCCTCAGTAATCAAGGAGAGGGAATGAATGAGTGGGAGTGCCTTGACTTTGACAGAATTACCATGGGACTATGCAATCAAAGGGGCCAAGAACATTGGCTTTCAGAATCCCATGGAACAGACATTGCTGAACAACAACAACAAAGTCGATGGGGTGGTGGAGTGGTAGGATGGAATATAGTGAGGACTCTAAGAAACTGAGCTATCACAGTGGAGGTACTGGCAGGCAATGATGCAGGAACTAACTTCTATGCTTCTCTACAACACAAGTTAAGCATAAAAGATGACCTGCCTAGATACAGGAGCAAGATCTAAGAAAAAAGGATGGTATTATAATATGTCAAATGATACCAGATAAACAAAAAACTTAGTTAATCAAAATGCCTGAATAAGGCTATGAGATAGCACCCCCTTTGTAAGATGATGTATCTTGGGCCTAGTGTGTCTCTCAGTCTCTTTTAAGTGGGGTTAATGTGACTGTGGGAAGCATGGTGCGTCTTTCAGTTGGAGAGAAGTGCTTACCTGGAACTTGCTGAGCAACTCAGATAATTGTAGTCCTGCTGAATGCCAAGTGAACATGGAACTGATTTACACACTTACAAGCCATAATCCTTGTCCCCTCTACTGTATACAACTTCCTTATTATCAGTGCTTCTGAGTTCTGGGACCAATGGCTGACCAAGCATCTTGTAGACACACTACGCCCTTCTCCTTACCCTGTAAACCTAGCTCTTCCCTGAACTTCTCATGCCCTGAATATTGCCACTAACTGGAAAAAAGCATTTGGGTTCTTCAAGCTTTCCTCCTAAAATGCTGACCTTTTTCACAAGACAGAAAAATGTGTCATGATCCTAGGAGCACAGCAGTTGTCCAGAGTATGCCAAGAACACTGCCAATGACCCTCATTGTCTTTCTGTGAGTCAGCCTGGTGTTCAACCACTCCCTGGTTTTCTTCTCCTGTTGTTATATTACCAGACCCAGGGTAAAATATGACCAGTTAAGCCATGATCACTTGGGGGTCTTGGGTTTCAGCATCTTGCCAGGACCATGAAGTTCTATTGCTACCCAACTGAACAACTGCCAAACCTTTCTCACAAAATGGTCACCCTCAAATTTTATGCACCAGCCACCTTTCCAAGGGGACCTCCTTCAGCCTTAGCCAAAGCAACCGAAATAGGTGGCATCTACCATCCAGGACAGGACACAGATACTGCTTAAGATGCCCATCAAGAGAGTACCACTGTCCCTGTTGAAATGGATCTTCTCTGACATTTGTGGTGGTTCATCCCTTCAATCCCAACCATCCAGATGCTGAGGCAGGAGGACTAACACAATATCAGAGGCAGTGAAGGCTCCACAGGAAAATGCTGCATACTTATCATTCCCTGATGCTTCCTTCACCTCTGCGTTAGCTGCCACCCATGAGCTTCTGCCACATCCCTCAGCGTTGGGCCCTAGCACCAAGTCTTTACTGAACCCTACACACACACACACACACACACACACACACACACACACACACACACACACACACTAGTGCTGCAGGAAGAGGGAGCATTCGGAAAGGAAGGTCTCCTGTCCATCAACCTAACTCCCCACTGAGTCCCATTCTCCATGGCTGACTTCATACTAAAGGTTCCGGCCAGTTCTGTGCAGAGAAGCAAAAAGAAGCCCCAACCCCCAGAGTCCTGACCTTTATTCTGTAACCATGAACTTTGTCACTGTACAAAAGTCCTTTATTTCATGGAACATTGCAGTGTTTTGTTTAAAGTGCTTGCTGCAGAAAATTAAAAATTTGCAAGCCAACTACTTCCCAAATTGAAAAAGAAAAAGAAAACAAAATCTAGCAGGCAAAATCGACACATCTTTGAGCCTTTAGCCCACAAGGACACAGATGTATGAAAACTGGCAGAGCATGTCCCATAAGTGGACAGAAGCTCTGGAAAAGGCACCCCTCTTCTTTTATAACTTGTAAGCACATTATCACCAGCCTCCCCACAGCACTCCTCATCTCTGGTTTTGGGGATTTGGTCATATGGCAAGGTCAGACAAGGTCTTGGATGCCAAGTCAACAGCAAAGGTTTGATCCTGAGAACAAGGCTGTTAAAGAACCTGTACCCTGACAAGGCCTGTAGTAATGCAAGAATGGCCAGCATAATATAAGAGGAAAGACTAGGTCTGGATTCTAAAGGCTACATTAGAGGGTAGCAGGAGCTGTCTGGGCCTGGTTAGAAGGCAGGGGAAATGAGGAAATTCAAGGACACAAGGAATTGAGCCAGGAGAGGGAAGCAGTTAGAGTCAAGGCCCTGTGTAGGTGCTGGAGGATTCTGCCTACAGAGGATTGTCCTGTAGAATTGATATAAAGGGAAAACAGCAGTGGACCCAGCCAAGAAGAAAGGAGTTCCCAGAAAAATAAGACTGAGGAGAATGCCAAAGGGATTGGAGAAGAGACACATGAAATAGGAGTTGACAGAAGTACCTCATGCAAAACTTGGGGACCAAGTGAAGTTTACACTCTCCTAAAGCTGCTGAAGAGGTTTAAGCAGAACAGGGTAACACTGCAAAGAGTACAAGATCATATTACTGGGGTTTTGTAGATCAGTTTCTCCAAGGAACCTCAGAACTGTACTGTGTAAAAGCCAGTATTTTCCTTAGAAAACCCTAGCGTGTGTGTGTGTGTGTGTGTGTGTGTGTGTGTGTGTGTGTGTGTGTGTGTTTGTCTGTGTGTGTAGGGTTCAGTAAAGACTTGTGCCGGTGTTGTATCCCTGGCAAAAAAGAGGGGAGAGGAGGAGGAGAGAGATGGAAAGAAAAATGGAAAAGGAGGGGAGGGGGGGAGAGGGAAAGAGAGGGAGGATGGAGGGGACATGAAGGATTGAATCCAGAGCCTCACACATGCAAGGCATGTACCCAACCATAGAACTGCATGGCCTTCCCTTGGGGTGTGAGGGGCTTTCTCAGCACCTCAAGGACCACACCGTGGTGAAGACAAGGGCAGTACTAGTCGTGCAGCAATGATCCAGAAGGAAAACAAGGTGCGAAAGGCCATTTGGTCCTTACTCCTTGTTGAGGCTCATTATGATGGGAAGGAGCCCTCCTCTCTGTCTATCCATATGCAGAGTACCGAGCAGCTTTGGGAATCCTTCGTGCTAAGTCAGGCAGGACAAAACCTTCCACCTGCTTGTTTTCCTCATGTGAGAGGCCCTCTGCACTGTTCATTTCAGGGCTCAGTCGAGTTAATATGAAATTTGCATAAGCACTTGGCAAGAAATAACTAATATCTCCATAATATTTCTGAGGCAGCATTTTCTACTCTGAATCCTGACCTCAGTAGGAACAAGAATTAATATTTGTTGGACTTTATTGAACTTAGCTGGTGAAATCTCTCCCTGCAAGCACTCGAGAGACTCAAATCACAGAATCAGCATCTGGGCTCTTTCTCTTGTCTTTTCTGTCAGTCAAGCTGCCTAAGAAACCTCACAGGAAAGTCGTGAGACATAAATGTTAACAGAGCTCTAATTAGAAGCTGTGCCAAGTTGTTCCACTAGGACTTTCAAGAGGCATTGCTATGTCTAAACCACAAGTGTCCACTGATGCTACAGAATGTCTGTTTCTTCTCCACCAGTATTCTTTCTTAGCAAATGGCATCACTGCTCTCCCAATCCTAAAAGCAGCCATGAGATTCTCCTGGTCAGTTCTATCTATCCCTCTATCCACAGCAGACTCCACCAGAGTATTCTCCATCCAGCATACAGAGGAAGCCTCAAAGGTAGCTAGCCTCATGTTAAAGGCTCTGCATCTCACCAAGAAGTCTAAACTCCTGTCCCTGACCAACAAATTCCTCTCAGACCTATACATCCCACTGAGATTTGCTTCAGCTCCCGCCTTCCTGCAAAACTTATCAGTTCATGGGTCATTTACTAGCATCTGCCTTTTCTGCCAACCCAACTCTCCCGTCACACCTGTGTGCAAGGACTTGCTTGCCTTTATCCATCACTGCTTCTACTTTAACTAGGCGATCATGCTAGAACCTACTAATGCTTTCTAGGCCAACAAAATATATCCTTTTCTTCCTTCCTCTCTCCCTCGCTCCTTCCCTCCCTCCCTCCCTCCCACCCTTCCACCCTTCCTCCCTTCCTTTATTTCCTTTTGTAGGAACCATCTTTTATTGGGGGATTGTTCATCAATCCTTCTTGGCTGCCGCCTTCCTCATGGCTGCCAGCACATTGCTCAGCTCCTCCTGCTTTCTCTTGGCACGGATGTGCATGCCCACTCTCTTCTTGATGAACTTGAGTGCCCGCTTGTCCTTGGACACTGAGCAACTCCATGGCACGCTGCTCATAGAGCATGAAGCTGAACACTTCCCAGATCATGTCCCACACGAACTTGGTATGCTTGGTAAGGTGGCGCAGGCTTGCTGAAATTCTTCGTCACCTGGTGGCCCATGTTGAGGTCCACGGCCATGGGGTAGTGCAAGGCCATGGCTGCTGCTCTCCAGTGGCGGCTGGGACAGGAAAAGATGTATCCTTTTCACTGGGAATATATCCTTTCCACTCTCACAGGCCCTGTGCTTGATTCTAACACCAAGCTTTTAAGACAGCTTTTGTTTGTTTTCAGAAAAGAGGGAAGGCAAAGAGATGGCTTAGTCAATGAAGTGTTTGCCATGGTACCATGAGGACCCGAGTCCAGATCCCTGGAATCCACATAAAATGCTAGATATGGTGGGAGGCAGACAGAGTTGAATCTCTGAAACCAGCCAACAACCAAATTATAAGTGTCTGGTTCAGGGAGAGACGCTATTTAAAAACAATGAAGGAAGAGAGTAATCAAAGAAAGACACTGGTGTAGACCCTAAGCCCACCCCAACCCCACCACACACGAAAACAGGTTTAGGAACAAATTGCTGTGAGATGTGCTGTCCCCCACTACTGGCTCCATGTCCCTCAGCTGGATGATGATAGCATGAAGGCTGAAGTATTATTCATAAAGCACAAATCACCCTTGTGCTGCTTAGTTTTGATATTTCGGTTTATTTGATTGTGAAGTGCTTAAGATGTCTGGAGGCATCGCTGGGTAGAGCACTTGCCTAGCACATGTGAAGCCCTGGCTTTCACCCCCACCCCCATATCCTCTTACCCCATCTGCCCATTCATTGTGAAAGACTTAGAAATTGTAAGGAATTTCTCTCTTTCTGACTCTGGAAAGGCGATACCCCAAATCACTTATGAGAACCGGTCTTGATGCAAATTGCAAGAGGACTTTATTTATCAGCTAGCTGAGGACGAGCTCCTTTCACCCCAAGGGGCTGGGGAGCTCGACCAGGAGCAGCAACAGTAGGGGGCTTTTAAGGAAAANGTAGCCTTGCTGAAGGAACAAAGAGAGGGAGTGAGCTATCCTTGGAGTTATCTCTGGGTCTCTGACACAGACAGTCAGGCTAGGTCTTCTTGCTAACAAAGAGCTTCTCACTGGCTGCATTCTCAGAGATTGGGAAACAGGCCTTGGGGGAGCATTCAGAGGCTATATATTTCAGGGGGAAACACTTTGGGGTCTTTCAATTGTACCTCCACCACTCTCCAAAACAATAACAAATAAGGATTTAAAAAAAGCAAGCAGAAAGCAGAGATAGAGCTAGGGCATCAGTGAAGCACACCTTTAGGTGGGTCTCTGGGGTATTTCTGAAGAAGAAGAAGATCAAATAAAGGGGGGCCTCCAGTACTCTACAGATAAAGGACAGACAGACCATTGTAATTCCTAGGTCAGCCTTCTCTACAAAGCAAGTTGTAAGCCAGCCAAGGCTATATAGCAAGAGCCTGTCTTTAAAAATAAATGACTCTCCATGAATGAATGTAGACAGCTGGTAGCTCACAAGGAATAAAAATAGGGAAGGAAAAAGACTTTAGACATAGGCGTATTATCTCCCTCCACTCTCCCCAGGATGGACTGAAACTAGGAACCAAAATGACCTTCCCCAACTCTAGCTGTGGTGGTGCCTCTACCTGCATCTTCAGTGCTGTGGAGAGTGGATCGCTGGGGCTGCCAGTCTAGCACCAAGTTCAGTGAGAGACCATAACCAAAAGAAATAAGACAGAAAGTGACAGATCAGGACACCTGATGCTCTCCTCTGCTTTCTGCATGCACAAGCATGTGCACCCACACACAGACATGCACATATAACACAGATATGCACATATAACACGGACACGCAGAAAGACATACATAGGATTAAATAAATAATAAATGTTTACTTTCATCTTATGTGTTGCATAAGTTTCTTGTCAAGCAAATCTAATACAAATCTTTTATAAGGGTTCAATTAGTGCAAAACAATCACTTCTATATAGTTCTAGAACATTTCCATCACTCCCAGATAAAACAAAGCCTATACCCACTTAAATAGTCATTCTCCATTTCTCCTGTCCCTAACCCCTGGAAACTACTAATCTCATTTCTGTCTCCAAAATTTGCTTTTTGTTGGTTAGTTGTTTTGTTTGTTTGGTTTGGTTTTTTGTTTGTGTCATCCTGGCTATCCTGGAACTCCCTCTGTAGGCCAGGCTGACTTCAAACTTGAAGATCTGCCTGCCCCCGGCTCCTGGGTGCTGAAATTAAAGGCATGTGTCACAAGCACCCAGGTTCAAAATTTGCATACACTAAACTTTTCATATGAAGAGAGTCATATATTGTGTAATCTCTATTGTCTACCTTTTTTCATGGATTGTTTCTGAGGCTCATCCACATTGCAACATGTATTAGTCCATGTCTATAATAAACTACTAAAGCCTGGGAAATGTATAAAGAAAAGAGGTTTATTTGGCTCACAGTCTTGGAGATTGAAATCTTCAAGATCTGTAGAAACATGAGGAAGGGATTACACAGTAAAACAGGATTTTTAAGTCTCTGGGGTCTCTCTCTTTCTCTGTGTCTCTCTCTATTTTCACTTTCTTTGAGACATGGTCTCAAACTCACTAGCCGAGAACTCCTGGTCCTCTAGACTCTACCTACCAAGTGCCAGGATTGCAGGTATGTGATAGTATAATTATTTTTCCTGTTACTGAACTAACAAAAATATCTGAGCAATTTAAGAAAGGAAGGATTTATTTTGGTCCACAGTTTGAATGTACAGTTCATTGTGGTGGGAAAGGCATGGTGGCTGTACTGTTATGTGGCTAGTCACATTTCATATGTGGTTAGAAAGCAAGCAGAGATGGATGCTGGTGCTCAGATCACTTTCTCCTTTTTATAAATCCCAGGCCCCAAGCCCCATGGGATGCTGCGGAGCACATTCAGAGCTACTTTGCCCTCCTCAGCCAAACCTCTCTGAAAATTCCCTCATATACACAACCTGAGGTATGTCTCCTAGGTGATTCAAAGTCCAACCAATTTAAAGATGAAGATAAGCCATAACATCTGACAAATCTTGTTCTTTTATAACAACACATGCCTGTGGGAAGAAACTACAGGCCCACAGGAACTATATTAAAGTCTTCTGAGAACAGTGGCCCAATGACCTGTGCTATATGCTACACTGGGATACACTTAAATTATACCTGTGAAATGTATGTATGTATGTATGTATGTATGTATATATGTATGTATGTATGTATGTATGTATGTATTCGTAACTATGGCTGAAAAACACTCTCTGATATTAATTTTGTTTACTCAGTCGATTTTTTCATAGTTTGAGACTATTGTAAATAATGATGCTACATGCATGCTTATACAAGTCTTTGAGTGGACATGTATTTTAATTTCTCTTGGCTACATATGTGGAATTCTGGGGATCAGGAAAGCTATTAAATTGCCATGTTGATGCTGAACTCAAGTTTCCAAAGTACTCAGCCTGGGGAGATTAGGCATGTGTACGTATATAGCTAATGGATGTGACCATGACTTAGGCACTGACTAGTGAACCAAGCTCCACTCACTACCTGTTTTTACTTGGTATTCAAGCAAGAGATACTTAAAACAAATTATAAAGACTATTTCGCGAGATGCAAAAATTGTATGTCATGGAAGTTCAGTGTCCATAAACATGTTTTGGCACATAACCATAACTATCCACCCGTGTTTCATCTTCTATGGATTTGGTATGGCTCCCAAAGATGGCCTCTGCCTTTACCCACTCAAAGTCTGCTGGTCACTTGAGACTTCAGCAGCAGTGGGCACAGCTGAGCACTGACATTCTTTTTTTTTTTTTTTTTTTTTTTTTTTTTTTTTTTTTTTTTTTTTTTTTTTTTTTTTTTTTTTTTTTTTTTTTTTTTTTTTTTTTTTTTTTTTTTTTTTTTTTTTTTTTGGTTTTTTGAGACAGGGTTTCTCTGTGTAGCCCTGGCTGTCCTGGAACTCACTTTGTAGACCAGGCTGGCCTCGAACTCAGAAATCCGCCTGCCTCTGCCTCCCGAGTGCTGGGATTAAAGGCGTGCGCCACCACGCCCGGCCTGACATTCTTTACTTGAGTCCTAGAAAGCCACTCTCTCTGGCAGCTGCTTTTCTGAAGCTTGAAGAAGCCACATTGTGGGTAGATCTGTGGAGATCAATCAGCACTCAAGAGCTGACTTCTGCTCCTCATACAGGCGTTACTTGCAGGGGAGAGGAATTGGGAGATCACTTTGTAGCATTGGAAAGGTTATTCCCTTTCTCTGAGCCTTTTTTTTCTCTTCTATAAAATGAGTTGGTTGAGCAAGACAATTTCTGAGGCTGCTAACCATTTCAGGTACTCTGATAAGCATGGTACTGTCATCAGCAGAAGCCACGGATCAACACAATATTTATCATCTGAAGTAACATTAAGTGCAAAAATCACTGGCAATTGATCTGAGCATTCATCTGTGGACACAGGAGGAGGGCACTGGGTCTACTAATCTACTAATCTTAAAAATGACACAATTAATCTCAGCCAGCAAATCTACAGCAACTGAAGTACACATTGACAGATTTAACCCCTCTCCCTGGTAGAACAGAACCAGGTGCCTGCTATGTAATCTGACAAGGCCACCAAGGATTTTGGGGAACTTAGGAGGGGACACTGCACACTAATAAGTAGGGGTTGAGTCTGGTTTGTGTTATGGATGTGGGTATCTGAGATGAGGAATAAGTATCACTTCTTGGCAAGCTGTCCTAGTTTGCTTTCCATTGCTATGATAAATACTATAACTCAAAAACAACTTGAGGAGGAAAGGATTTATATATGGCTTATCCCTCCACATTGTAGTCCACCACAGAGGGAAGTCAGGGCAGTAACTCAGTCAGGAATCTGGAGACAGAAACAGAAGCACAGTCCTTGGACACATGCTGCTAACTGGCTTGCTCTGTTTACTTATAGAACCCAGGACCACCTGCCCAGAGGCAGGACCACCTACAGTGAACTAACCCTCTCATATCAATCATTAATTAAGAAAAGTCCTCATGGACTTGTCTACTGGACAATCTAATGGAAGCAATCCCTCAGCTGAGGTACCCTCTTCCTGCATAACTCTGAGTCTGTGCTAAATTGTGTCAAATAGACAAAAAACTAACCAGTGCAATTGATCCCTTGTCAACTTCCTAGGCAAACACAACACTGTTATACTTTTCCTTTATTTGCCTGCAGGACTTTATATTAATGTCATGAAATAATATATAGTGTGACTTTAAAATGCTCAGTCTTTAAAAATTTAACCCATTGTGACTTTGGTCCTTTCTCTGAGCATTGTTTTTTGTCTTCTGTAAAGTGCTTCAAATACTGTGATTTTAAGATTCCTCATAGGAGGGCCCAGCAGCTTGTGTTTTAGTTGATTCCAGATTCGGCGAAGTTGACAAGCAAGACCAGCCAGCACAGAAGTGTTAAGTAATGTGTGCAGTGCATGATAAGCACTTATCCCCCTTAGACTTAACAATTTTGGTACTCCCATTAGGTCCCACATTAGTTGTATGTGTCTGCCATAACAAACTACTGAAAACTTGGTGCCTTAGAAAACTGGTAATTTTCAGTCAGCAAGACAAAAAGGCCACCAACAGATTGGGAAAGGATTTTTACCAATCCTAAATCTGATAGGGGACTAATATCCAACATCTACAAAGAGCTAAAGAAGCTGGACTCCAAAAAAACGAATAACCCCATTAAAAAATTGGGTACAGAGCTAAACAAAAAATTCTCAACTGAGGAATTCCGAATGGCAGAGAAACATCTGAAAAAAATGTTCAACATCCTTAATCATCAGGGAAATGCAAATCAAAACAACACTGAGTTTCCATCTCACACCAGTCAGAATGGATAAGATCAAAAATTCAGGTGACAGCAGATGCTGGCGAGGATGTGGAGAAAGAGGAACACTCCTTCATTGCTGGTGGGATTGCAAGCTGGTACAACCACTCTGGAAGTCAGTCTGGCATTTTCTCAGAAAATTGGACATAGTACTACCAAAAGATCCAGCAATACCTCTCCTGGGCTTATACCCAGAAGATGTTCCAACTGGTAAAAAGGACACATGTTCCACTATGTTCATAGCAGCCTTATTTATAATAGCCAGAAGCTGGAAAGAACCCAGATGTCCCTCAACAGAGGAATGGATACAGAAAACGTGGTACATTTACTCAATGGAGTACTATTCCACTATTAAAAAAGTGAATTCATGAAATTCTTGGGCAAATGGATATATCTGGAGGTTATAATCCTTAGTGAGGTAACCCAATCACAAAAGAAGTCATTGGATATGCGCTCACTGATAAATGGATATTAGCCCAGAAACTTAGAATACCCAAGATACAATTTGCAAAACACAAGAACATCAAGAAGGAAGACCAGCGAGTGGATACTTCATTCCTCCTGTGAATAGGAAACAAAATACCCATGAAAGGAGTTACAGAGACAAAGTTTAGAGCTAAGATGAAAGGATGGACCATACAGAGACTACCCCACCAGGGGGGATCCATCCCATAATCAGTCATTAAACTCAGACACTATTGCGTAGGACACGTAGTGCCTACTTGAGGGAACCTGATATAGCTGTCTCATACAGAAGTGGTTGCTCATAATCATCTATATGATGGAACACAGGGCCCACAATGGAGAAGCTAGAGATAGAACCCTAGGAGCTGAAGGGGTCTGCAACCCTAGAAGAGGAACAACAATATGAACTAACCAGAACCCCCAGAACATGTGTCTCTAGCTCTACATGTAGCAGAAGATGGTCTAGTCGGCCATCATTGGGAGGAGAGGCCCCTTGGTGTTGTAATCTTTATATACCCCAATACAGGGGAACGCCAGAACCAAGAAGTGGGAGTGAGTGGGCAGGGGAACAGGCTGGGAGGAGGGAGGGGAACTTTCAGGATAACATTTGAAATGTAAATTAAGAAAATATCTAATAAAAACTAATTGAAAAAAAACAATTGTAAAAAATATTAACTTTGCACTATTATTAAAAAAAAAAAAAAGAAAACTGGTAATTTTCTTTCCTGTACTTCTGGAGGTCAAAAGTCTTCAGTCAATAGTGGGACTCTTCTCATGCTCTTTGCAGCTTTGAGTGAGCATTAGGCATTCATTGGCATTTTCGTCCTGTATGTGCATCCTTCCAACCTTTGTCTTTGCAAGACCTCCCTGGCAGAAGAGCAAGGTTTGGATTTAAGTTAGAGCCTGTACAAATCCAATACAATATAATGTTAATATACTGAATAAGATCCATGAGGACCCTATTTATAAAGACACATTTTGTAGTTTCCAGCAGATGTAGATTTGGGGGGACAGTATTCAACTTAACACAGGTGACAGTTGCCAATGATTTGAATTGTCCCTATATGTATGTATGTATATATATATATATATATATATATATATATATATATATATATATATATATGGGTGTGTGTGTATACACACACATATGTGTGTGTATGTATGTGTGTGTCTCATAGATGTGGAAGATGGTAGTGGAGCAGTAGATCTGCCCAATCTAGGCACACAGCATTTATTCATATTAATTAAGTTGTGTTTTCATTGTCGGAGCTTATTTGGGCTGGAGATTTACCACAACAAACATGAAATAAGAATAAATAAATTATAAAACTAAAAGAAGAAGGGAGCTTAGTTTTCTTGCTTGCTAAAGATATGTTTTTTTTCAATTTTTATTAGATATTTTCTTCATTTAATTTCCAATGTTATCCAGAAAGTTCCCTATACCCTCCCCCATCCCCACCCTGCTCCCCTAACCACCCACTCCCACATCTTGGCCCTGGCGTTCCCCTGTACTGGGGCATATAAAGTCTGCATGACCAAGGGGCCTCTCTTCCCAATGATGGCCAACTAGGCCTACTTTTTCTATACATGCAGCTAGAGACATGAGCTCTGGGGGTACTAGTTAGTTCATGTTATTCTTCCACCTATAAGGTTGAAGACCCCTGCAGCTCCTTGGGTACTTTCTCTAGCTCCTTCCTTGGGAGTCCTGTGTTCCATCTAATAGCTGACTGTGAGCATCCACATCTGTGTTTGCCAGGCACTGGTATAGCCTCCCAGGAGACAGCTATATCAGTTCCCTTTCGGCACTAACTTGCTGTCATATGCAATAGTGTCTATGTTTGGTGGCTGATTATGGGATGGATTCCCGGCTACCGCAGTCACTGGTTGGTCCATCCTTTTGATTCAGATCCACACATGATCTCTGTAACTCCTTCAATGTGTGCTTTGTTCTTAATTCTAGGAAGGGGCAAAGAGACCACATTTTGAACTTCATTCTTCTTGAGTTTCATGTGTTTAGTAAATTGTATCTTGGGTTGTCTACGATTCTGGGCTAATATCCACTTATCAGTGAGTACATGTTATGTGAGTTGTTTTGTGATTGGGTTACCTCACTCAGGATGATACGCTCCAGATAAATCCATTTGCCTAGGAATTTCATATATTCATTGTTTCTAATAGCTGAGTAGTACTCTATTGTGTAAATGTACCAAATATTTTGTATCCATTCTTCTGTTGAGGGACATCTGGGTTCTTTCCAGCTTCTGGCTATTATGAATAAGGCTGCTATGAACATAGTGGAACATGTGTCCTTATTACCAGATAGAACATCTTCTGGATATATGCCCAGTAGAGGTATTGCAGGATCTTCCGGTAGTACTATGTCCAATTTTCTGATGAACCACCAGACTGATTTCCAGAGTGGTTGAACAAGCTTAAAGTCCCACCAACAATTGAGGAGTGTTCTCCTTTCTCCACATCCACACCAGCATCTGCTGTCACCTGAATTATTTATCTTAGCCATTCTTACTAGTGTGAGGTGGAATCTCAGGGTTGTTTTGATTTGCATTTCCCTGATGATTAAGGATGTTGAACATTTTTTCAGGTGCTTCTCAGCCATTTGGTATTCCTCAGTTGAGATATTTGATTTTCTGGTGTCCACCTTCTTGAGTTCTTTATATATATTGGATATCAGTCCCCTATCAGATTTAGGATTGGTAAAAATCCTTTCCCAATCTGTTGGTGACCCTTTTGTCTTGTTGACAGTATCTTTTTGCCTTACAGAAGCTTTGCAATTTTATGAGGTCCCATTTGTCAATTCTTGATCTTACAGCACAAGCCTTTGCTGTTCTATTCAGGAATTTTCCTCCAGTGCCCATATCTTCGAGGCTTTTCCCCACTTTCTCCTCTATAAGTTTCATTGTCTCTGGTTTTATGTGGAGATCCTTAAACCACTTAGACTTGACCTTAGTACAAGGAGATAAGAATGGATCAATTCAAAAAAATAAATAAATAAAGAGAAAGAAAAGAGAAAAAAAAAGAATGGATCAATTCCCATTCTTCTACATGATAGCTGCCAGTTGTGCCAGCACCATTTGTTGAAAATGCTGTCTTTTTTCCACTGGATAGTTTTAGCTCCCTTGTCAAAGATAGGTATGTGGATTCATTTCTGGGTCTTCAATCCTATTCCATTGATCTACCTGTCTGTTTCTGTACCTTTCCCATGCAGATTTATTACAATTGCTCTGTAGTACAGCTTGAGGTCGGGCATGGTGATTCCACCAGAGGTTCTTTTATTGTTGAGAAAAGTTTTTGCTAGACTAGGTTTTTTGTTATTCCAGATGAACTTGCTAATTTTCTTTTCTAGATCCTTGAAGAATTGAGTTGGAATTTTGATGGGGATTGCATTGAATCTGTAGATAGCTTTAGGCACGATAACCATTTTTACTATATTGATTCTGCCAATCCATGAGGATGGGAGATCCTTCCATCTTCTGAGATCTTCCTCAATTTCTTTCTTCAGAGACTTGAAGTTCTTATCATACAAATCTTTCACTTCTTTCGTAAGAGTCACAGCAAGGCTGTTCTTCAATAACAACAAAACTAACAGAACACCAACATTTACGTGGAAACTGAACAACATTCTACTGAATGATACCTTGGTCAAGGAAGAAATAAAGAAAAAAATTAAAGACTTTCTAGAGTTTAATGAAAATGAAGCCACAACATACCCAAACTTATGGGACACAATGAAAGCATTCCTAAGAGGTAAACTCATAGCTCTGAGTTCCTACAAAAAAAAAAAAATGGAGAGACCATACACTAGTAGCTTGGCAGCATATCTGCAAGCTGTAGAACAAATGGAAGCAAATTCATCTAAGAGGAGTAGATGGCAGGAAATAATCAAACTCAGAGGTGAAATCAACCATGTGGAAACAAAAAGAGCTATTCAAAGAATCAATCAAACCAGGAGCTGGTTCTTTGAGAAAGTCAACAAGATAGATAAACCCTTGGCCAGACTCACTAGAGGGCACAGGGATAGCATCCTAATTAACAAAATCAGAAATGAAAAGGGAGACATAACAATGGATCCTGAGGAAATTCAAAACAGAATTAGATCCTTCTACAAAAGTTTATATTCAAAAAAATTGGAAAATCTAGATGAAATGGATAACTTTCTAGACAGATACAAAGTTCCAAAGTTAAACCAGGATCAGATTAATGACCTAAACAGTCCTATATCTCCTAAAGAAATAGAAGCAGTCATTAATAGTCTCCCAACCAAAAAAAGCCCAGGACCAGATGGGTTTAGTGCAGAGTTCTATTAGACCTTCAAAGAAGACCTAACTCCAGTTTTTCTCAAACTATTCAACAAAATAGAAAGTACATTACCCAATTCATTCTATGAAGACACAATTACTCTGATACCTAAACCACATAAAGACACAACAAAGATAGAGAACTTCAGACCAATTTCCCTTATGAATATCAACGCAAAAATACTCAACAAATTTCTCGCCAACCAAATCCAAGAACACATCAAAACGATCATCCATCATGACCAAGTAGGCTTCATCCTAGGAATGCAGGGATGGTTTAATATATGGAAATCCATCAACGTAATACACTATATAAACAAACTCAAAGATAAAAACCACATGATCATCTCCTTAGATGCTGAGAAAGCATTTGACAAAATCCAACACCCATTCATGATAAAAGTCTTGGAAAGACCAGGAATTCAAGGCCCATACCTAAACATGATAAAAGCAATCTATAGCAAACCAGTAGCCAACATCAAACTAAATGGAGAGAAGCTGGAAGCAATCCCACTAAAATCAGGGACTAGACAAGGCTGCCCACTTTCTCTCTACCTATTCAATATAGTACTTGAAGTCGTAGCCAGAGCAATTTGACAACAAAAGGAGGTCAAGGGGATACAATTTGGAAAGGAAGAAGTCAAATTATCGCTATTTGCAGATGACATGATAGTATATATAAGTGACCCCCAAAACTCCACCAGAGAACTCCTAAACCTGAAAAACAGCTTCAGTGCAGTAGCTGGATATAGAATTAACTCAAACAAATTGATGGCCTTTCTCTATACAAAGGATGAACTGGCTGAGAAAGAGATCAGGGAAACAACACCCTTCACAATAGTCACTAACAATATAAAGATTGTTTTCACAGGGGCACTCCCCTCTCCTTTTCTGTGTCCTCAAGCCACCTTGAATTGAGCATTCTGTTCTGCTGTACCCTCTCCTCCGTGGTGCTGCGCCTCACCACTGGCCTACTGTGAACTACAGTTTGTTAAACTGTGAGCTAAAACAAACCATTCCACCCTTAGTGAGCTCATGTTGGGTTCAACTCCAAATCTTTAGATAAAACACAACTGTAATAAACATACAACATTGGGAATATAATTAGTGCCAGTAAATGTGCTCTTACAGAAACTTAAAATGGTAAGTATATTATGGCTGCTTTAGCACAATAAAAAATGCTATTAAAATGTGATTTGGGGGCTGGTGAGATGGCTCAGCGGGTAAGAGCACCCGACTGCTCTTCCGAAGGTGATAAGTTCAAATCCCAGCAACCACATGGTGGCTCACAACCAACCATAACGAGATCTGGCTCCCTCTTCTGGAGTGTCTGAGGACAGCTACAGTGTACTTACATATAATAAAATAAAATAAATCTTAAAAAAAATGTGATTTGGAAAAAAAAATATGATTTGGGAGCTGGGCATGGTGGCACACGCCTTTAATCCCAGCACTCAGGAGGCCGAGGCAGGCAGATTTCTGAGTTTGAGGCTAGCCTGGTCTACAGAGTGAGTTCCAGGACAGCCAGGGCTATACAGAGAAACCCTGTCTCGAAAAACAAAAACAAAAAAAACAAAAACAAAAACAAACAAAAAAAAAAGTGATTTGGGGCTGGTGAGATGGCTTATTAGATAGAGGTGCTTGCCTCCTGTCTTAAAGTTACTATTGCTGTAATAAAACACCATGACCAAAAGGCAAGCTGGGGAGGAAAGGGTTTATTTGGCTTTCACTTTGATATTGTTGTTCATCATGGAAGGAAGTCAGGACAGGAACTCAAACAGGGCAGGAAGCTGGAGGCAGGAGCTGATGCAAATGCCCTGGAGGGTGCTGTGTACTGGCTTGCTTGGCCTGCTTTCTTATAGAACCTAGGATCACTGGCCCAGGGGTGGTCTCACTCACAATGAGCTGGGCCCTCCCCCACCAATCACTAATGAAGAAAATAGCTTTAAGTAACAAGGAGGGCTTAAGAGGGATGGAGGGATCTCCCTGGAAAGGGGAAATAAAATAGATTTTGCCAGTTGACTGGGGGTGGGTGGGGTTAGGAACGGGGGGGTGGGGGGGGGCTCAGATGAGGGGATGGGAGAAAATACTGGGAGAAACGACTGGCATTGGGTGCATTTCAGGAGTGAGATAGAAACTTCATGCAGTGGAAACTCCACAGAATCTCTAAGAGTAACCCTAGAAAAGACTCCTAGTAATGGAGGACACAGAACCTGAACCTTCCATCTTCTGTACCCAGACAAGGGTTCAGTGGATTGGGACACCAACCCAATCACAAAACTTTCAACCTACAATTTGTCCTGCCTGTAGAGTGTTCTGGGACTGAAGCCTAGCATAATCCTTATCAAAGTGACCATAGAGACTTTATCGAGCAACTGATAGGAACAGATGCAGAGTCACACAGCCAAGTGTTAGGCAGATAACCTGGGGTGGAAGGGGATGAGAGGAACTAAAGGGGTCAGGGACACACCAGAAGAACATGATCCACAGAATCAATTGACCAGGATTCATGGAAATTTACAGAGATCAGAGAGTCTGTAAGAGTTAGACCTAGGTCCTCTGCATTTATGTTATGGCCGAGTAGCTTTGTGTTCTTGTGGAAATCCTAATACTGTGAGCAAGAGCTGTCCCTGACTCTTTTGCCTACTTATGAGACCCTTTTCCCCCTACTAGGCCTTGTCCAGCCTTGATGTGATGGTATGTGCCTGGTCTTGTTTTTTAAATTGGATATTTTATTTGTTTACATTTCAAATGTTATCCTCTTTCCCAGTTTCCGCTCTGCAAACCCCCTACCCCATCCTCCCTTGCCCTGCATCTATGAGAGTGCTCCCCCACCTACCTACCCACTCCTTCCTCACTGCCCTAACATTCCTCTACACTGGAGCATCAAGCCTTCACAGGACCAAGGGCCTCCCCTCACATTAATGCCAGATAAGGCCCCTTAAGCTCCTTCAGTCCTTTCTCTTACTCCTCCATTGGAGACCCTGTGCTCAGTCTAATGGTTGGCTGCAAGCATCCATCTCTATACTTGTCAGGCTCTGGCAGAGCCTCTCAGGAGATAGCTATTTCAGGTTCCTGTCAGCATGCATTTCTTGGCATCCACAATAGTGTCTGGATTTGGTGACTGCATGTGGGATGAATCCCCAGGTAGGGCAGTCTCTGAATGGCTTTTCCTTGAGTCTCTGCTCCACACTTTGTCCCCATATTTCCTTTAGACAGGAGCCGTTCTGGGTTAAGAATTTGGAGTTGAGTAGGTAGCCCCATCCATCAATCAGGGGGCCATGCCTAACCTCTGGATATGGTCTTGACAGGTTCTCCCTTACATTTATGGGATATTTCAACTAATGTCATCCCAGTGGGGTTCCAGGAGGCTCTTGCTTTCCTGGCATCTGGGACTTTCTGGTGGCTACTCCTGTTCCCCATCTCCCATTGCTCTACACCTCTGTTCAATTTCCTAACCCTTTACACATCTCCCCCTGTCTCCTCCCATACATGATTCTTCCCCTCTTTTTCCCCTGCCCCTCCTCACTTCTTTCCAAGTCCCTCCCACCCTCTACTTCCCTTGATTATATTGTTCCCCTTTCTAAGTAGGACTGAAGCATCCACTCTTTGGTCTTCCTTCCTCTTGAGCTTCATGTGGTCCATGAGTTGTATCATGGGTATTTCATGCTCTTTGCCTAATATCCACTTGTCAGTGAGTACATACCATGTGTGTTCTTTAGTGATTAAGTTAACTCACTCACGATGGTATTTTCTAGATCTATCCATTTGCCTGCAAATTTTATGAAATCATTGTTTTTAATAGCTGAATAGTACTCCATTGTGTAAATGTACCACATTTTCTGTATCCATTCCTCTGTTGAGGGACATCTGGGTTCTTTCCAGCTTCTGGCTATTATAAATAAGGCTGCTATGAACACAGTGGAGCATGTGTCCTTATTACAAGTTGGAGCATCTTCTGGATATATACCCAGGAGTGGTATAGCTGGGTCCTCAGGTAGTACTATATAAAATTTTTGGAGGAACCGCCAAACTGATTTCCAGAGTGGTTGTACCAGCTTGCAATCCCACCAGCAATGGAAGAGTGTTCCTCTTTCCCCACATCCTTGCCAGCATCTGTTGTCACCTGATTTTTGATCTTAGCCATTCTGACTGGTGTGAGGTAGAATCTCAGTGTCATTTTGATTTGCATTTCTCTGATGACCAAAGATGTCAAACATTTCTTTAGGTGCTTCTCAGCCATTAAGAGATATTAAGCAGGGGCTGGTGAGATGGCTCAGTGGCTAAGAACCATGACTACTCTTCCAAAGGTCCTGAGTTCAAATCCCAACAACCACATGGTGGCTCACAACCATCCGTAACAAAATCTGATGCTGTCTTCTGGAGTGTCTGAAGACAGCTACAGTGTACTTGCATATAATAAATAATTTTTTTTTTAAAAAGAGAGATTAAGCAGTAGTGATTTTTGCTTCCTGTTATTTTTGTTGTTAGAGGTGGAATTATGTTTGTGTGACTATCTTCTATTGGGTTTGTTGAAATATCACTTTCTTGCTTTTTCTAGGGTGTAGTTTCCCTCCTTGTGTTGGCGTTTTCCATCTATTATCCTTTGTAGGACTGGATTTGTGGAAAGATATTGTGTAAATTTGGTTTTGTCATGGAATATCATGGTTTTTCATCTAGGGCAATTGATAGTTTTGCTGGGTATAGTAGCCTGAGCTGGCATTTGTGTTCTCTTAGGGTCTGTATAATATCTGTCCAAGATCTTCTGCCTTTCAAAGTCTCTGGTGAGAAGTCTGGCGTAATTCTGATAGATCTGCCTTTATATGTTACTTGACCTTCTTCCCTTACTGCTTTTAGTATTCTTTCTTTGTTTTGTGCATCTGGTGTTTTGATTATTATGTGACAGAAGGAATTTCTCTTCTAGTCCAGTCTATTTGGAGTTCTGTAGGCATCTTGTATGTTCATGGGCATCTCTTTCTTTAGGTTGGGGAAGTTTTCTTCTATAATTTTGTTGAAGATATTTACTGGCCCTTTGAGTTGGGAATCTTTGCTCTCTTCTATACCTGCTGTCCCTAGGTTTAGTCTTCTCATTGTGTCCTGGATTTTCTGGATGTTTTGGGTTAGAAGCTTTTTGCATTTTGCATTTTCTTTGACTGTTGTGTCAATGTTTTCTATGGTATCTTCTGCACCTGAGAGTCTCTCTTCTATCTCTTGTATTCTATTGGTGATGCTTGCATCTATGACTCCTGATCTCTTTCCTAGGTTTTCTAACTCCACGGTCGCCTCCTTTTGTGATTTCTTTATTCTTTCTAGTTCCATTTTTAGATCCTGGATGGTTTTGTTCAATTCCTCCAACTGTTTGATTGTTTTCCTGTAATTCTTTAAGGGATTTTTTTGTGTGTGTTTCCTCTTTAAGGGCTTCTAGCTGTCTGTTCCCCTGTACTTCTTTTTGGGATTTATTTATGTCCTTCTTAAATTCCTCTATCATCATCATGAGATGTGATTTTAAATCAGAGTCTTGCTTTTCTGGTATGTTGGAGTGTCCAAGGCTTGCTATAGTGGGAGAACTGGGTTCTGATGATGCCAAGTCCCCTTGGTTTCTGTTGCTTACGTTCTTGCCCTTGCCTCTTGCCATCTGGTTATCTCTGGTGTTAGCTGGTCTTGCTGTCTCTGACTGTGGCTTGTCTCTCCTGTAAGCCTGTGTGTCAGCACTCCTGGGAGACAGCTCTCTTTGGGCGGAATTTGGGTATAGAGAGATATGGCACAGGGTCTGCTCCAGGGGCAGATGGAATTCCGAAGGATCCTGTCCCAGGCTGCTCCTAGGTTTCTGTGTCCTGAGGGCTCTCGGTGGGTCCCTCTTGGGCCAGGTATTTATTTGAGCAGGAGTGATGGTCTCATCTGTGCTCTCAGGTGTGTCAGCACTCATGGGAGACCAGCTCTCTCCCAGTGGGATTTGGGTATGGAGTGCTATGGTACAGGGTCAGCTCCAGGAGCAGATGGAAACCAGGAACCTAAGTTGCTCCTTGGTTCCTGTGCCCTGAGGGTTCCAGGTGGGTCTCTTGGTGCAGAAGTGGTGGTCTTACCTGTGCTCACAGTTGTGTCAGTACTCCTGGGAGACCAGCTCTCTCCCGGCTGGATTTAGGTATGGAGAGCTTGGCACAGGGTCAGCTCTGAGGCTCAAATGGAAACACCCTTTCT
Organism: Mus minutoides; assembly: GCA_902729485.2. Classification (NCBI taxonomy): domain Eukaryota; kingdom Metazoa; phylum Chordata; class Mammalia; order Rodentia; family Muridae; genus Mus; species Mus minutoides. The sequence continues at coordinate 344,153 of LR755139.1, read as the reverse complement.
TTCTTTCTTTCTTTCTTTCTTTCTTTCTTTCTTTCTTTCTTTCTTTCTTTCGACAGTGTTTCTCTCTGTAGCCCTGGCTGTCCTAGAGCTCACTCTGTAGGCCAGGCTGGTCTCAAACTTCATGTGCCTGGTCCTATTGTCACTTGTTATTCTGTGTTTGGTTGGTGTCCCTGGAAGACCTGCTCTTCCTGAGGTGCAGAGGAGGGGTGTGGATCTGGGGAAGTAGACCTGGGAGAATCTGGGGCGGGGGGAACTGAATTCAGGATGTAATATATGAGAGAAGACTAAAAAAATGCCTTTCAGTTTTGCTAACAGCCTGATGTTATGGAGGTGTTCTCTCAGCTGAAGTTTCCTTCTCTTTGATGACTCTCACTTATGTTAAATTGACATAAAACTAGCCAGCACATGACCCAAACTGGCAAGATGAGTTCGCTCCCCAGGACTCACATAGTGGAAGCAGAGTACCAATTTCTGTAATTTATTCTCTGACTTCCACACTCAAGCAAATGTGGCATATGCCCTCCCCCCCCCCCAAATTAAAGTGAGCAAGTAAGTGTAAAAAAATTAAAAACAGCTGGGCAGTGGAGGCTCACACCTTTAATCCCAGCCCTTGAGAGGCAAGGATAGGCAGATCTCTGAGTTCAAGTCCAGCCTGGTCTAAAACAGGAGTTCCAGGACAGCCAAAGTTACACAGAGAAACACTGCTTTGAAAAGAAAACAAAAATAAACAAGTAAATAAATAAATAAGGAATGGAATGATGTGACTTGAAGACCTGAAATCCATCCTCAGCAGCTGTGTGAGAAGCTGAACACAATGGCTCATGTCTAAAGGCCCAGTTCTGGGAAAGCAAATACAGGAGGCCTTGAGAAATGCTAGTCGATGAATCTGTCCAAACCAGTGAGCTCCAGATTTGGTGAGAGACCTTGTTTAAAAAAATAAGGTGGCAGGTTTAGGAACCAGCTTACTGGCCAAACTGCTTCTCCTTTAAGTTGCTTTGGTCAGGGTATTTTATCACAGCAATGAGACAAGTAGCTAACTCATCTATTCTCCTTGACTGCTGGCTAGCCAGCTGGGGTCTGAGGTCTCACACATACTGAGTGCATTCATGTCTCCCTTTACCTCACCTTGCTTCTAGTGAAGGCCTCCAGAATCTCCTGGAATCACTTCAGGGACCAGCCCACTGGCAGTAGGCTCCCTAGAGTTTCTTTCACAATGATATTTGCCATTTTGCAGCTGCATATACTCAATGGCAGGTCTCTGACAGAGCCCAGGGATGACTTACTGATTTCTGTGACAATCCTCAAAAGTCAGGTTGATTTCCATGGTATTTCAGCTCAGATAATGTCCATAACCACAATTACTTTCTGCTTTAGACAGAATGTCTCCCTAGCTTCCCATTACCACATGCCTTGGCCTGGCATTCCATGCCTAGCCTCCTCTGCTTCAGTCCATCCTTCCTGGTCAGAGACCTCACTGTATGCTGACCAGGTCTCAATGCCTTTGTTGATGTAGCTTCTCCTGCCTACTGAGCCTTCACTTACACTTTCCATCTTAGTATCAAAATGTTATGTCTTGAGGCCCAATTTAACATGAATTAAGTTCCAGAGTATTGAGTAGCAAATGATTATTTGTAAAAATTGTCACATATAAGGATGATATATGGAGAACTTTTCAAGAGATTGAGTTTCAACTTTTAGATACAAGTGACCCACTGGAAATCAGGAAGTGGAAAGAGAATTGTATAAGTTAAAAAGGAGATAACTTGAGTTAATTTTGGTTTCCCTTTTCTAGGCTGTCTGTCCTCTTCCAAGGAGACACAGACTCCTTGTACTAAACTCCATCACTATTGAAAACTACACCACCGATACAAACGCTCACACATGAACTGTCATACCAGCATTCAAAAAGCTGAATTGGAAAAAACCAAAATGCCTATCAAGGGCTGGAAGCCTTCATAAATAAAATGTGGTTTCTCTAACAGTGGAATATTATTCAGCCAGAAAAATGAAATCCCAGAACATGCCACAACATAAATATACCTTAAAGACATTACTCTACGTGAAAGAAACTAGAGACGGTAGGTCACATATTGCATGGTTCTGCTGCATAAAATGTACAGAACTGGGGACTGGAGAAGTACCTCAGCATTTGTTGCTCTTGCAGAGGACCCAGGTTCAATTCCCATCATCCACATGGTGGTATACAACTATCCATAACTCCAGTTCCAGGGGATGTAATGCTACCTTCTGACCTCCATGGGCAGCAAACACACAAAACACATATAAAAAAAATAAAACACGTTGTACTGGCTAAGTTTGTGTCAACTTGACACAGCTGGAATTATCACAGAAAAAGGAGTTTCAGTTGGGGAAATGCCTCCATGAGATCTAGCTGTGAGGCATTTTCTCAATTAGTGATCAAGGGCCCCTTGTGGGTGGGACCATCTCTGGGCTGGCAGTCTTGGGTTTTATAAGAGAGCAGGCTGAGCAAGCCAAGGGA
>LR755139.1:245023-311753 GCA_902729485.2 Mus minutoides | reverse complement strand
CCATAAAAACTGGGTCCTCTCTTCCCTCAGGGTCGACTCCTCTATCCACTTCCGGGATATGAGTCGTCCCCAGAGCTCTGGCTTTCCCCGAATAAAGCCTCATGTGATTTGCAGCAAGCCTGGTCTCATGTGAGTTCTTGGGGGATTCGCCAATATCCCGTGACTTGAGTGGAGGTCTCCCTACGGGGGTCCTTTCAGTTCCACTCCCTATTAACAGCTTTCTTCAGCAGGTGACTGATGGCTCTGGTATCTCTAACATCTTGGGATCTCCAAGGCAACTTCAATGTTACAGCTTCTTGTTTCAATGTCTGGGATCTACACATGATCTTCTGGGATCTTCCAAAGGGCTGGCTTTACTTCTCCAGCTCTGCCCTCTGTAGCACTCTAAGCTCAGGTTAATCCAATCCACTGCTGCTGCTGTTCATGGTGATCATCCCATGGTACTGGAATCTCCAATACGCTGGGGTTTTCAACTGCAACTAGGTTTCACCAGTAACCTCTCATAGGCTCTCTTCATGGTGTCAAGCCTCAACTACTTTTTATGACCTGGGCTATCAACTACAACTGAGGCTGTACCTTCACCAATGGTCTTCCATGGCCTCTCATAGGGCCAAGCCTCAGCGGCTCTTCATGACCCCTCCATGCTTCAAGACCAGCACCACCTGGGTGCCTCTTACACATTACCAAGTACAGCTGCTACAGGAGGTATAATCTTGGCTATCTCTGGAACACAACTTCTTTTTTTCTCTCTCTTTATTAGATATTTTCTTCATTTACATTTCAAAGGTTATCCAGAAATTCCCCCATACCCTCCCCCATCCCCGCCCTGCTCCCCTACCCACCCCCTCCCACATAATGGCCCTGGCGTTCCCTGTACTGGGGCATATAAAGTCTGTATGACCAAGGGGCCTCTCCTCCCAATGATGGCCAACCAGGCCATCTTCTTCCATATATGTTTGTGATCTCAGAAAATACTTCCCAGAAGGTTTTACCTCAGTGATGCTGGTCTCTTCTTAATCACCACTAATTTTGTAGCTCCAGCTAACCAGCATCAATTGTCCCAGTAGTCCCTAAAACCAGAGCTACATGGCCAAAGCTGCTGAGTTCTGCTGCATGCACGAGCAGGAACATGACCTCCTTGTTCTCTTACATTATCACCAGCTTTCTGTTTTCAGTGAATGTACTCTGCTTAAGCTTGGTTATCTGGGAATTTGTTCTGTAGACTGACTTTGAACTCATGACTTTCTGAGATCTGCATGCCTGTCTTCTAAGTGCTGGGATTAAAGATGTTGTCCACAACACATGGATTTAAGCTTTTCTCTACATGGAATCTTCTTTGTACCAAGCTGGCCTTGAACTCAGAGATCTGCTTGCCTGTCTCCTGGGACTAAAGGTGTGTAGCACCATGCCTCAACTTAAGCTTTTATTCACCTAGAACTTGCTCTTTCCCAGGTTGGCCTTAAACTCAGAGATCAGCTTAGCTTTGTCTCCTTGGAGTAAAGGTGTGCCACCACCACTCCTGGACCTAAATTTAGCTGGGTAGGATCTTGCCCCAAAGTTCCACTCCCTTAATCTGTTATCTCCTAGAACATAGGATTCAGCTCACTACAATGAGACTTTCACATTCAAATCATAATAGACATAATTAAAAACTCTCTTAACATTGAAAGCTATAAAAACAGACATAGCTGATAAAACTTCAGAACATACAGCAATCCTAGTAATCTCCAAATAAATTAATTTTGTTTATTCTCTACTATGTTGATTTTATTCACTATAATATAAAGGTAGAAACAACCCCAATATTCATATTTTGTAAGTAGATGTGAAGTAAACTGTTTATTAGAGTACAATATGGAATAACATATTGCTCCCTGAAAAACATAGTTTTAACTTTCTACTCCAGATGAGAAAGACTGTCGATTATCAGTCCATTATCTGAAAGTCCAGAGCAGGGAGCTCTACAGAGACTGACAGTAGATTAGTACTTCCTTAAGACCCAATGGGAGGATAGACTACAGGTTATGGTGGGGAGATGAGAGCTAAATTGAATACAATGGATAAAATGTTCTAAGACAAACTGACATGGAAGTAGGGGCTTAGCTCAGTGGCAGAGCACTTGCCAAACATGTAAGAAGTCCTGGGATCAGTCTTCATAACTCAGAAAAGGTCACAAGAAGATCAAGAGGAGCCATAGCAATGAAAATTGGCTGTCAGGATGGTTGCATGGCTCTGAATATAATAGGCACCATTGAACTATAAACATTAAATGAGTAAATTGTGCTAAAATAAGCTATATCTTCAGAAAGCTTTTTTTCTGGGCCTGGGGCTGAATCTCCATTGGTAGACTCTTGACTAGCCCTAGATTCCATCTCAGCACCACAGAAACCAGGTATGATAGACTGCACAAGCCTGTAATTCAGCAGTCAAATGGTGTGGGAAGAAGGACCAAAATTTCAAGACTGTGTTCAGGTACATAGCAAATTTGAGGCCACTCTGGGATATAAGAGCCTCTCTTTCTCAAAAGGAAAGAGAGAATGAGGGAGAGAGGGGAAGGGAGAGGGAGAGGGGGAAAGAGAGAGAAGGCAGGAGGAAGGGAGGAAAGGGAGGGGGAGGGAGAGAGAGAAGAAGGGAGGGAAGGAAGAGAGGAAGGAAGGAAGGAAGGAAGGAAGGAAGGAAGGAAGGAAGGAAGGAAGGAAGGAGGGAGGGAGGGAAGGAAGGAAGGAAAAGAAAGGCTTATGGGATGGCTCACCTGGTAAAGGTCCTTGTCATCAAGATTGATGTCCTGAGTATAGGTCCCAGACCTCAGAATGAAAGGAGGAAACTGACACCTGAAAGTTGTTCTCTGACCTTTGCATATAGCATGGTATAAGGGTAGTCTCTCTCTCTCTCTCTCTCTCTCTCTCTCTCTCTCTCTCTCTCTCTCACACACACACACACACACACACACACACACACACACACAGAGAGAGAGAGAGAGAGAGAGAGAGAGCATACTAATAATGTTAATAATAAAGTTAATTAATTTTTATCCTTCTCTGACTGTAACCCTCCTACCTCCCTCTTTCAAAGACCCACGTGATGATACTGGCCCTACCTGAAATACAGAAAATAATCTCCCAACTCAGGATTCTCTCTTTAATCACATCTGCAAAAGCTCTTTGACCATCCATGGCAGAACAGGAAGATCCAGAGATTAAAAAGGGGATTATCTTGGGATTCTATTATCCAGTCCAGTATATAAAGTTCCTTTTACATAGTATATCAGAGACTGAAGTGAGATTTCAAAAGGGAGGGGAAACCTTCCCAGCCTTGTTCAGATGGCCCTCCGATGAGCTGTGTGGTAAAAACTCCCACTTTCCTGTATACCTCTCCACCCTTGGGCAACCAGAGGAAGGGATTCTTTCAGCCTCAGAGACAGTGTTTTTCACATCCCACTGTATACTTGTACCTAGTAGCCTAAGGCTGGCATGTCCCCAGACTGGAGAAAAGATGAAAGTCATTAGAAAAGGATCCCTATGCTTGGACAGTTTCAAGGTCATCACTAAGAAATCTTCTTAATTAACATCTTCACCCCCTCCCAAACTCTTCTTTGGAGCTAATTTAAATCTCTCCTACCATGACTGAAGCCTATTTCATTTGCTCTTGTTTGGTTCTCAGGGCAAGTGTACAAATAGCTTCTGAACAGCAGATCAGATGCTTGGAAAAGCACCATTAATTTACTTCTGGGCCTTTTGGGCAGGTGAAATCATCTTAGTTCCTTTTCAATTTCCTCTCCTGCTCCCCCCTTCTCAGGGAGTTACCCAGACAGCAACAAGCCTAGTTCTGTTTTTCTAAAAGACATAAATTCTCCTGTGGCCAGCCAGCACCTTACAGCAAACACAAGCTCTGAATGATCTGCAGTGAAATGACTTCACTCCTGCAAACCAGCCACTAGCTGATGTTTGTTTGTTTGTTTTGAGACAGCATCTCACTAGGTTGACAGCAAGCTCACTAGGTAGCAATGCCTCAGCTTTCCAAATGCTGAGATTACAGGCCCGGAGACACCTTCCTACTTCTGAATTCTTTTTAAGAATTGATTGATTGTATATATGCATACCTTCAAGAGTTTATGTGCACTGTGCAGGCAAGTGCCTACAGAGGACCACTGGAACTGGAGTTAAGAAAAGGTTGTCTGATAAACAGCTTCAGTGCAGTAGCTGGATATAGAATTAATTCAAACAAATCCATGGCCTTTCTCTATACAAAGGATAACTGGGCTGAGAAAGAGATCAGGAAAACATCACCCTTCACAATAGTCACTAACAATATAAAATACCTTGGTGTGACTCTTACAAAGGAAGTGAAAGATTTGTATGACAAGAACTTCAAATCTCTGAAGAAAGAAATTGAGGAAGATCTCAGAAGATGGAAGGATCTCCCATGCTCATGGATTGGCAGAATCAATATAGTAAAACTGGCTATCGTGCCTAAAGCTATCTACAGATTCAATGCAATCCCCATCAAAATTCCAACTCAATTCTTCAAGGATCTAGAAAAGACAATTAGCAAGTTCATCTGGAATAACAAAAATCCTAGACTAGCAAAAACTCTTGTCAACAATAAAAGAACCTCTGGTGGAATCCGCATGCCTGACCTCAAGCTGAACTACAGAGCAATCGTAATAAAAACTGCATGGTACTGGTACAGCAACAGAGAGGTACATCAATGGAATAGGATCGAAGACCCAGAAATGAATCCACACACCTATGGTCACCTGATCTTTGACAAGGGAGCTAAAACTATCCAGTGGAGAAAGGACAGCATTTTCAACAAATGGTGCTGGCACAACTGGCGGTTATCATGTAGAAGAATGGGAATTGACCCATTCTTATCTCCTTGTACGAAGGTCAAGTCTAAGTGGTTGAAGGATCTCCACATAAAACCAGAGACACTGAAACTTATAGAGGAGAAAGNAGATGGCCTAGTTGGCCATCATTGGGAAGAGAGGCCCCTTGGTCATGCAGACTTTATATGCCCCAGTACAGGGGAATGCCAGGGCCATTATGTGGGAGGGGGTGGGTAGGGGAGCAGGGCGGGGATGGGGGAGGGTATGGGGAACTTTCTGGATAACACTTGAAATGTAAATGAAGAAAATATCTAATAAAGAAAAAAATAATTAAAAATAAATAAATAAAGGAAAAGAAAAGTTTGTGAAGCCAGGCGTGGTGGGACATGCCTTTAATCCCAGCACTGGAGACAGAGGCAGAGGCAGAGGCAGAGGCAGAGGCAGAGGCAGAGGCAGAGGCAGAGGCAGAGGCAGAGGCAGAGGCAGAGGCAGAGGCAGAGGCAGAGGCAGAGGCAGAGGCAGAGGCAGATTTCTGAGTTTGAGGCCAGCCTGGTCTGCAAAGTGAGTTCCAGGACAGCCAGGGCTATATAGAGAAACCCTGTCTCTGTAAAAACAAAAAAAAAAAAAAAAAAAAAAAACCTAAACAAAAAGGAAAGAAAAGGTGGTGAATTGGCTGATGTGGGAGCTGGGAACCAAACCCCAGTCCTCTGCAAGATCACTAAGCATCCTTAATTGCTAAGACATCTCTTCAGACCCTTCTACTGAATTCTTTTCTTTATTTTTTTCCTTTTCTTTTTCTGTTTTTTGTTTTGTTTTGTTTTGTTTTTCGAGACAGGGTTTCTCTGTGTTGCTTTGGCTGTCCTGGAACTCACTCTGAAGACCAGGCAGGCCATGAACTCAGAAATCTGCCTGCCTCTGCCTCCCCAAGTGCTGAGATTAAAGGCATGTGCCACCACTGCCTGGATTACTGAATTCTTAATTCAATTCAATTGATCTATAGGTCATTATACTAGAATCGTGCATTTTATTTATTTTTTCTTTGTTTTTGAGATGGGCTTTAAAGGTATAGCTCTAGCTAATAAGGATAGCAGTCCACAGACCAGGCTGTCCCTCAACTTAAGATAAGCCTCCTGTCTAGGGCTTCAGAGTGCAGCAGAAAGCTGCTGGTATTAAAATGAGAAAGAATTAGTTGCAGGTTCAGCTAGGTACCTGCTAGCAATGTGGGCTTTGGCCAGACAACTCACTGGCAAAAGCTGACTTTCTTACTTTGAAAGGGCTGGGGCTGGGGCTGGGGCTGGGGCTGGGGCTGGGGCTGGGGCTGGGGCTGGGGCTGGGGCTGGGGCTGGGGCTCCGGTTCCCGCTGCTCCAGGTCCAGCTCCGACTTGGGCTCAGGCTCGGGTTCAGGCTCGGGCTCTGGCTGGGGTTCCGGCTCGGGCTGGGGTTCGGGCTGAGGCTCCGGCTGGGGCTGGGGCTCAGGCTGGGGCTCCGGCTGGGGCTGGGACTCAGGCTCGGGCTAGGGCTGGGGCTGGGGCTGGGGCTGGGGCTGGGGCTGGGGCTGGGGCTGGGGCCAGTGTAGGAGGTAATTAAAATCTGTGTGCAGTACCTCTCAACCAAACATGTGGATATCAGAGACTTAGGCTTCTCCAGCTCTGCTGGTAGAATCTTGCTTTTCTCTAAGCTCTTGATCTACTTGTAGCAAAATGAATGCTGACTGAACTTCACCTTCAGAGACTCAAAATGAGACAATAGCCTTAGGGAATGAGACTTTAAGCATAACAGAATGTAAATCAAAGCAGATATCCCTGCCATTAACTGAAAATGGATCAAAGACTTAAATGTAGAGCTACAACTATAAAATTGTTAAGTCTTACAAGAAATGGTAGGAGTAAATCTTCATGATTGTAACAATGGTTTTCTTCATCTGATTAAAATAAAATATGAGTAATGAAAGAGAATAATATAGACTTTAAAAATTAAAAACATTTCTAGGTATGTTGGCACACACCTGTCATCTCAGCTACTCAAGAGGCCAAGGTAGGGGGATCATTTGAACCCATGAGTCTGAGACCAAGGTAGACCATTTAGTGAGAACCTCAAACAAACAAAAAAAAAGTCTGCTTCAAAGAACTTGTCCTTGAAGGGATATTTTCTTACTATCCTATCTTTGCACTTGCCCTGAATTAAAAATTGCAAAGGCAGCTGGCTGAAGTGATTTGCATCTGTAATCTCAGTATTCAGGGAGCAGAGGCATAAGCATCACTGAAAGTTTGATACCAGACTGGTCTACATAATAATCCAGGTCACCTGGATTTTTAATGTTTTTATTTGTTTAGATCCAGGTCATCTAGTGGTATATAATGAAACCCTGTTTCAATGTACAAATGATCAGAGTTTTCAAAAGAAACACAAATGCCTTACATGACTTTTTTTTTTTAATGTTCAGCAACCTTATTCATTAGGGAAAGGCAAATTAAACTACTCTGAGATTCCATCTCACCCTAGTCAGAGTAGATATGATCAAGAAAACAAATGACAACAAATGCTGGAGAGGATGTGCAGAAAGAGGAACAGTCATTTACCACTGGTGGCAGTGTAAACTGGTACAGCTACTATGGAAATCCCTGTGGAGGTTTCTTAGAAAGCTAAGAATAGATACCACATGATTCAGCAATACCACCCCTGGGCATATACCTAAAGGAGTTTTACCCACAGAGACACTTGCAGAGACACGTTTGTTGCTGCTCTATTCACAATAGCAAAGAAAAAGAATCAACTTAGATGTTCATCAACTGAAGAATGGATAATGAAAATGTAGTGTATATACACAGTGGAGTTTTAGTCAGCTATAAAGAAAAATGAAAATTGCAGGAAACTGGATATTTAGGAAAGTTTCATATTAAGTGAAGTCATTCAGACACTATATATGGACACTAACATAATGTTTATAGACATACATACTTCTGAATTAGTTATTTTTCATTGCTGTGATAAAACACAATAACCAAAGGTAACTTAAGGGAGAGTTCACCAGAGCAGGAAGTTGAGAGATCATGTCTTCAACCACATACAGGAGATCAAATCTTCATAAAGCAGAATGAATGAACTAGACATGGGGTAAGACTATAAACTCTGAAACCCCCAGTGACTTACTACCTCTAGCATAGCTACACATCCTAAAGCAATCAATGGCTCTCAACCTATCACATATCAGATATTCAGAATATCAGATATTTACATTACAATTCATAACAGTAGTGGAATTACAGTTATGAAGCAGCAACGAGATAACTTCATGGTTGAGGGTCACCACAACATGAACTGTATGAAAGGGTCACAGCATTGCAAAGGTTGAGAACCACTGTTATAAAGGTTCCATATTAGTGATACCATGTGCCCAGTATCACTCACACAGTACAGATTGTTCAATGGCTTATTCCTATGGGCAGAATGTATTCCACTCTATAAATGTATTGACACGAGTTGAGACTATAGAGGAACATGCAGATATTAAAATTCTACCAAGGAAACCTAGTTCAAGAATGTTTTAGAGGAAATGGTGTAACTCCTTTACCTGTTCCCAGTTCAAAACAAAACAAAACAGGGTGTTCCTAATATTGACAGCCCCAACACATCTATCTGCCATTTGGCCACTTAGTGCACTCATAAAGGAACCCAAAACCAGAAAACTCCTGGTTGTCCCTGAGGCTATATAGCAAGTTGGGTCTGGTATTTATGCATCCTGCTCAGTTGCTGACTTCTGAGCCTCCTGTTCACCCTTCTGAACCTGCCGTCTATCTACCTATATGACCTTTTTTTTCTGGACTTAGTTCTGCCCTTTTGCATCATCTTTGGGGCTCCACTTTCAAACTTGTGACAGAAGCTTCTCCCCAGCTTCTTCGGTACAGTTTGGTTGGCCTCATTTTTTATCTTATCTGTGTAGGCGGTATTTGCATTTCTATCAGCCCACTTCTAAAACCTCTTGACCTCTGCTGTAGCCTCTTAACCCTGTCATCCCTTTGTTACTTACATATATAGATATGTGTAGATATATTTACTGTGTAGTATATAATCTGAGAGTTATTATTAGTAATTAAGATTGGAATAAAAGAAAACCCTTGTGTTGACTTTCCTAGGCTTATCAGAGGAAGCAGAGATACCTGACAACTTGTTGCCACTGAAACAGCTACACCTTGTGAACTTACTGATATGCAGTAAAGCCTGACATTGTGGAAAGACAGAAAGAAATTTGTCTGTTTCTGACACAGCACATTAATGTGGTGGCTCATGCTATAATCCTAGCATGTGAGACACTGGGCCTCTCAAATTGATTCACACTTTGAGAGGTTTGTCTCAATGCTGGCCTGAGTTACATAGCAAATTTCAGGCAAGCCTGGGCTACAAGAGTGATATTCTGTCTCATACAGTCCATGCCCTACCTAGCTTTACCAGCTTGACTCATCCTAAAGTCACTTTAGAGAGAAGTTTCTATTGAGTAACTGCGTAGGTCAGATTGGTCTGTAGATTTATCTTTGAGGGCACTGTCTTGATTATCAACTTATAAAGGAGGTCCACCCCACTGAGGCTTATACTATCCTGAGGCATGTGGTCCTGAGTTACATAAGAAAACTAGCTAAGTCTGAGTCTATGAGTGAGATAGAGAATAACCCAACAAGCAACATTCCTCCATGGTTTCTGCTTCAGACTCCTGCTAGACTTCCTGCCCTGACTTTCCTCAATGATAGATTGTGACCTGAAGGTATAAGCCAAATCAACTCTTTCCTTTCCTGTGTTGCTTTTAGCTAGAGTATTTCATAACAGCAGCAGAAAGGAAACTAAAGCACCTTCCCCTCCCAGAAAATATCAGGAGTAAACTTTCACATTTGTGGTTGATTGTGTACAAGTGAGCCACCATAATTCAAATGTCTTTTCAACAAATAGCTGGATATGCACATGTAAAAAGAATGTTTTTGGACTTCCTTCTTCATACAAAAATCAATGCACAGTACATGAGAAACATAAACATTTTAATAACTGAATGATAAAGGAATTTTCCTTCCTCCTGTGCCTGAGCTAAGATGTATGTCTTGACTGCAGATATGAGACAACCATGCTCCAGGAACGCAGAGTTTAAGAAACTTCTGTGCCCCCAGAAGCACAGGAATGAAATCCTGTTTGATAGGTACAAATAGATAGATGATAAGATAGATAGATAGATAGGTGATTGATGATAGATAGATGGGTAAAAAGATAGATAAAAGGATAGATGATAGAGAGATACGTAAGCATGTTTTAAAGTAGACAGTGATAATATAATCCTAATTGGGCTTTGATAGTTTTTCTTAGCTAAACAGGGCTCATGATAGAGTAGCATTTGTTGTCAAATTTCTTCAGGGCTGTCAAGGGGAGACATTTCCCCTGAGGTCTGAGCAGTCAAATTAGGAGGACCTAATTGTTGTAGGGAGGCAGTTTCTCCTCTATGAAAGGACAATTCTTCCTATTACTCTCTCTCACTACTGAGTAATCAGGCCTTGACCAAGCTTTGCATGAGCTGCAGCCCCACCAGCAGTGGCAGTCAGGAGGGGGAGGGGGCAGGGTTGGAGAGGGACAGAGGGACAGAGCATTGAAGGACAAAGTTTGAAAAAGTCCTTGGTGGAGCTGCTGTGGACTGGTCTGCTGCCCATTCATATTTAGGCCAGATAACCTCTAAATCTTCAACCTTGAGAAGGTTTGTTTATCTAACTTGCAATTTTGGCTCTATGTGCTGGAAGAATGGCTTTTCAAAAAGCAAGCCACCTACTGTCCAAGGCAGCTGTGGGCTTCTCCTGTTCCCACAAGCAGATAAAATTCCCTGTAGTCTCCCCCATGACAACGGAACAGAGAACACTCCTTCTCTCCTCTTTCAGAGACAATAGTCCTGGGAGAAGCAGCAAGGCAAAGCAGGGCAGATCTCCCAGGGCACAAGACTCCCAGCCTTCAGATTAAGAAGAGACCAGGGCTTGTGGGATTGGTCCTTTTGAAAAGTCCCTTTATCACTTCTTCTTTTTCTTGCAATTTGGAGGGACCTGCCACCCCTCCTGGAAATGGGCTCCAGCCCTTTGGCAGTTTTCCTTTTGGGATGTTGACCAATAAAGTCTATCTATCATATGATCCCATTCAAATAACGGCTACACTAGAGGACTCTGTCGACTAATAAATAGAGCAGCAGTTGCTAGAGGCTGGGGGAGGGGTCAGCAGGAGAACAATAGCTTAGAGTATACCAGGTTTCTTTTAGGGGTGACAAAATGTTCCAAAATTGACTAGGGATGATTACACCTACCTATGAATACATTTTTTTTTAAAAAAATGGTGATTTTTTTACACCTTAAATTGGTGATCTGTATAGTATTTGGAATACATTTCAATAAGGCTGCTTTTCAAAAAAGGAAAACTAGTCATTGTGAGTCCTTTTGTAACAGACCTACCTCTTTCAATTGCAAAATCAAACCTAGAAGCAGGTCTGTGGGCCATGAGGCAGTCTGGTATGCCCCAGCACCATCTAAGAGACTGGTGCTGTTGCTGCTGGGTGCCCCTGCATTGAGCTAGGCGCTTCATTGTGATTACAGATGGCTGGCCAAACATGCCGTGTATATGCAGCAGTGAGAACTATCTGGAAGGCATTTAATATAGTGACTCACAGGGTCATGCTTGGAAAATTAATTCAAATTGGCTTGGCATCAAGCCAAGGAAAACTGTCTGAAGAGGCTGTAAACAGAAGGTAATGGATTGAGTTGAAGGAAGGCTAGAGGGGGGCAGCAGGGGGAGAGTCAGCCACAAGGCCGCCAAGGCAGCTGGGGGTGGGGGCTCCCATGGTGGTTGGCACTGCATGCTAAGCTGGGCATACTTCCTCTCTGCACAATGGAGTCCCTGGTACCTGTTCTGTTTCCTCTGTTAGTCCCCAGAATTCCTGCCTTTCCAGATGTTTACATTGCTATCATATCTCCCTACTGTGAACACCTTTAGAGCAGAGGGACATAGATATAGACAAACACACTTAGCTATGTGCTTATAGAACAGTCTTAGCTCTCAGAAAGTCCTTGGTGGGCTACCCCACAGGCGGTCTTTGAAAATCCTGCATCTCCTTGGACAAAATAATATATTTTTTGCAGTGCTAGGTATGGAGTCCTGGACCTTGTGCATGCTAAGTAAGTGCTCCACTGCTGAGGTACCCCCAGCTCTAGACAAGAACACTAATACACACTTTATTTCTAGTAGTTTTTGCTGGATAAATACAAGTTTCCAGAGATATATTATAATGTTTTTTGTGCAGATTTACTTAAGGATAATGCAAAAATTATAGTCATACATAACACTGGGTGGTGGTGAGGAAATTTCTGGAGTTGATCAAATACCACCATAATCACAATAACATTCAGAACACTTCTGTTACTACATAGGCTGTTTCAGCCATGTATTGCCCCACTTTCTCATATTCACAAGGCTATGTCTTCTTTCTTCCTTCTCCTTGTATTGGGAAACAACTGGAAGGCTTACCTAGATTGAGATCTTAGGCAACTCATTTTCCCTTCAAGGCTGTAGGTCTAGAGTCAACACCTGGGCCCACGGATGCTAATATTGCTAGGAGCTAGAAAAGGAGAGCAGGGTGTAGATGCTTCTTGGCTGAACAGAGCATCTAGGATTCCTTTCCTGTGTGTGACTCTGACACACAGAAAGGCTGTTTGGGAGGGCTCATGTCTGTTAGTCTTCTGTCCCCAATGCCCCCATCTCTAGATGAACAAATTCAAACATAACCTCAGGTTAGAGAGAAACCTCTGGAAGATTTACATGCTCCTAAGGAGTACCTTTTCTTCCAATAGAGAAATGTTACTATGCCTGCCCTTCTGAGATCACATGCATTCTAGGTAAAGATGGCAATGGTCATGTCCAATCTTGAGAATACAACTACTACCCCAGGGCCTGATGCCTGCTAGGCAAGTGTTCTACCACTAGCCATTTGGTGGCCCTGTTTGGGGAGATTAAAGAACATTCAGGAGTTACAGACTCACTGGAGAAACGACATCACGGGATGTGGACTCTGAGGGTTTATAGTCTCATCCTAGGTTCTGTGCTTATGCTCCTCTCTCTGTCTCTGTCTCTGTCTGTGTGTGTGTGTGTGTGTGTGTGTGTGTGTGTGTGTCCTCTGCACAGATGAAATGTAATCAGCTTTCTGCTCCTGCTACATGGTACCATGTATTCCCTGAAATTATGGCTTCTCCTCTACAACTGTAAATCAAAATAAATTCTTTCTTCTGATAAGTAACTTTTGGCCACATTCATCACAACAACAAAAAGTTAACTTATACACTGTGGTGGTTCAAATAAGAATGGCCTCATAGGCTCATATATTTCAATGCTTAGTTACTAGGGAGAGGATTAGAAAGTGTGCCCTTGTTGGAGGAGGTGTGCCACTGAGGAGGTGGGCTTTGAGGTTTCAAAAGCTCAAGCCAGGCCCAGAGTCTCTCTTCCAGTTGTCTGAAGATAAGGATGTAGAACTCTCAGCTACTTTTCTAGCTCCATGTCCGCCTGTGTGACACAATGCTCCCCACTATGAGAAAACCTCTGAAACTATAAGCAAGTCCCAATTAAATGCTTTATTTTGTAAGAGTTGCCTTGGTCACGGTTTCTCTTCACAGTAACACAACACTAAGACATATACCTGCCAACAACTTTTTTCCCATTTCTTTTTCTTCTTCTGACTCCAATCTTACTGCACATGCTGCATGCAGTTGTTATTCTGACTGAAGAGTTTCTCAATCTTTTTTCATTTTGCATGACCTCTACAGCTTTCTTGCTGTTTGACTTTTAAAATTTTTTTCTTTATTTATTTATTTTTGTTTGGTTGGTGTTTTTTGGTTTTTTTGTTGTTGTTTGTTTGTTTGTTTGTTTGTTTGTTTTTGAGACAGGGTTTCTGAGTAGACCTGGCTGTCCTGGAACTCACTCATTCTGTAGACCAGGCTGGCCTTGAACTCTGCCTCCCAAGTGCTGGGATTAAAGGCATACGCCACCACGGCCCAGCACTGTTTGATTTTGAGACATGGTGGCACTATGTATCTCAGACTGGAATTCTCAGTTTCCTGAGTGTTTGGATCACAGGTAGCACCACTGTCAATAAGTTGGACCCTGACAGTTTGGAAAAGCATAGTCTAGTTATTTTGAAAAACCTTTGATTCTCCTGTGTTTGAAGTCTCCTTAGGAACATCTTAGGTGTGATTTACAAAAGAAAGGCTCACTGTGTGATGCACATTGAAGCTGATATTATAGCACTGGGTTTGTTTGTTTGTTCCCAAGAAGAGAGTGCGTTATCATATGTTTTCTAAAAGGAGAGAGAAGGTATTCTCAGATCTTTCTCCCCCTCAGGTTTGGTTGGGAAAGAACTTAAGTACTCAGGTTATTGGGAAACAGAAGACTCAACACAGTGGTGGGTTTAGTTCCGGAAACTGCCACTGCCCCTTCCACGTGAACACAGCAAAGAAACAGCCAGCTCTCTCAAGCCAGAAGCAAACACCAGTTCCTGCTGCTTGGATTGAGAGTTCTGTGCATCATCCCATGTCTTCATATTTGCATGCATTTCCCCTGTCCCACCGTGAGAAAGCTCACCTTTTCACTCACTTCCCAAGTATAATTCTAATCTCCTGACCACAAAGGCTGACTCAGCTATGGCCCTGATGAACCTGCCAACTAGACCTGCTGAAGCACCCTTCCCTGGCACTGTTGAATGCTGGCTATGCCAGCCTGCTTGCCTGAACCTGACACAAACCCCAACACCAACCTGGGAAATTTTGGCCAGCTCTTTGTCTACCCTGAAAGAGAGTGTTTGGGCAAAGGTTTGTGCCTCTTCTGTGCCCGGGTACAGAGCTGTATGTGTGTGGCTAGAGCTTAAGCTGAAGGTGGTAGCAAGTGGCATACCTATTTCCTCTCCTGGCACAGGCTGAGGAATCAGTGTTACTGCTTTGTGACAGAGTAGCCCAGTTTGGTCTAGAAATCTCTTAAATGGCCAAACTCCTGATCTTCTTACCTCCATCTCCTAAGAGCTAGTGTTAACAGAGTACACCACAACACCCATCTAGGTTGGTGTTTTTTGAAGTGGGGTCTACAGATGCTAGGAGATGCAGCCAATAACATGGAAATGAGCAAATCTTTCAGCAGTAGAAGAAGCATGAGGTTGCCCCTGTAGTAACTAGAGCTTTGAAGGACAGGAGCTGAAGGGAGCAAGTGGCATTGCATTTTCTTTTTCATTGACACACGTCTTTGTATAGCCCAGGCTGAGGCTCAACCATTGGCAAGGATGACATTTGACTTATCCTAAAAAGTGCTGGAATTACTGATATTGACCATTATACCTGGTTAATGTGGTGCTGGGCATGGAAACCAGAGCTTCATGTATGCATGCTAGGCAAACACGCCAGCAACTCACTATTGGACCATGGTGGTTTCAATGAGATGTCCTCCAAGGTTGCAGGCATTTAAGTATTTGGTCCCCAGGTGGTGGCGCTGTTTGGGTGGATTTAGGAGGTATGGCCTTGCTGAGTACATTACTGGAGTGGGCTTCAAAACCTTGGCCCCATTTCCAGCTTACTTTCTCTGCTTTCTGCTTCAGTTTTGTCATGTGAGCTCTCACCTATGCCTGGTGCCATGAATCTCTGTCATTACAGACTCTTATCCCTCTGGAACTGTAAGACAAACCAATTTCTCCTTCTCTAAGTTGCCTTGGTCGTGGTGCTGTATCATAGTAATGGAAAAAAAAAAAACGAAGACAATGATGTTTGCATTGTGTTTTACTTTTATTTTATGCACATGGGAATCTTGCCTCCCTTTGTGTCTTGTATACCACCTACATGCTTGGTATCCACAGAAGCTAGAGGAATTCAGATCCCTTAACCTCTGAGTCATCTCTCCAATCCCCATTTGCATTTTCATTAGAGGCTCTGGCAGCTGAGTGACAGTTCAAGTGTGATGCAGGAAGGATGGTGGTAGAGGCTGAATCTAATTAGAAAGCTATTGCCAGAGGCCAGAATGGGGTCCTAGCATAGGTGGAGGAGTGGACAGCCTCAGGGATGGCCAAAGTCACAAAATACCTGCAATGAGAACAGCAGCTAGAAAGGCCTGGTGTTTTTCATAATGGTTTTTCAACAACAGGGGGAGGGCAAAAAGGGAAACCAGGGGTTCTTTTGCTCTAGAGGTAACAGTAAGAACTCGGAGAGATGCCTCTACCAGACAGATGGAGGATACAGAATATAGGAGAGACAGACTATAGGGGCAATCCATCAAGGCCAAAGGAAGGAGACTGAGAATATAGCCCCCAAGGCTAAGTAAGACCTGAGGACTGAGCAGTTGGGATAGTGGACAGCAGAAACAGAAGATATAGGGCAATGGAGGACCAGAGAGGGTGGCAAAACCTAGACTTCCTGGAAAATGAATGGCTCCTTGGCAGAGATCCAGCCTGTGACTTTCTAAGCAGGAGCCCAACCATGTACCTTTGAATCTCTAGAGTAAGTTTTATGCTTAAACTCCAAAGACTATTTGAGCTACCTGCCCCATGTGGTTTGTCTGTTCATCCACATGGGTCATACTGGAGCCACTGGATTCTGCAAGCAGTCATTAAATCCCCTTTCCTTCAGGCAAATGATCTGGATTGGCAGAAGGCTTTGAGGAGTCTGGTGTTCCTCATTGGTCATGTGTCAATCCAACCTCAAACCTCACTTTTACATCACTCGGCCCATGGAAAATGCCTGTTTTCCAAAAGGGGGCATCCTGCAGTACCTGGAATCTGTTCTTGTATTAGTCAGTACTTGTATTAATCAGATCTCTAGATCAGTAGTTCTCGCCCTTCCTAGTGCTGTGACCCGTTAATACAGTTCCTCATGTTGTGGTGACCCCCAACCACAAAATTATTTTTGTTGCTACTTCATAAATGTAATTTTGCTACTGTTATGAAACTTAAGCATCTGCATTTTCTGATGGTCTTAGGCAACCCTTGTGAAAGAGTCATTTGACCCCTAAGGGGTTGTGACCCACAGGTTGAGACCCTCTGCTCTAGAGGAACAGAGCTGATGGAATGAGTATATGTTACAAAAAGGAATTTATTAGATTGGCTTACTTAATACAGATTGGCTAGTGCAACAATGTCTGTCTTCACACCGGAGAGAGAGAGAACCTGGTAGCTGCTCGGTCCCAGGCTGGAAGCCTCAGCAGTCCCAATCTGTAGCTTGGAGGATTCTTAGAGAGCTACCACTCTTTAATGCATGTTGAAAGGCTGAAGAAACTGGGTTCGTATGTTTGCAAAGGATGGGTGTGGCAGCCGCAGCCACAGCCACAGCCACAGCTGCAGAATAGATGCACTCACCATGAAGAAGGAAAAGACAGACAGGCAAAAGCAACCCTCCTTTTCCCTCAGGCCTCTTTATATCTGGGTAACCTCTGGAAGGTGCTGCCCACACTGAGGGAGGATCTTCCCACCTCAATCACTCCTTTCTGTAAGTATCCTTATAAATTCACTTAAAAACATATCTCTTAGTTGAGCACAGTTCAGTCAAGTTTTGATAACCATGGTCAATCATGACAGGGTTCCTTGGAAGACTACTGATCAGAAGAACTCAGAGCTCTGTCTCCCCCTCATCCTAGGTCATCTGGAGTAAAGGAGACTTCCTGCCAACACAGGGCCTACAGGACAGCTTCTTCATCAACAAGCTACCTTGGCTGAATTCAGCTTTTCAGTGTGTCCAGGCTTTATAGACTGGTTGCAGCCAGCAATTATTTGTTGCTACCTCCAAAAGCCATCTTATAACACATTTAGCTGTCTTGGGACAGTGAATTAATTCATCTGTAGGCAGGCAGGCTCTCAAGCTGATGCTGAGCCATGAGAATAGCTATGAGTGGCCTGGCTGGCAGAACAAATTTGCACTGTGCCTTCTTGAGGTCAGAAGTCATAAGTGGCAATTCAGTTCTACCTGAACTGCCTGTCAGGCCTCCAATGAGAGGCTCTGAGCAGGTAGCATGGGAATGGAACAGGAGTAGCAGCTCTAGTTGAAACCTTAGCTGCTTTGGTGTTCCAGGGCCAAGTGCACGAGCAACCTAGAGGCACTAAGTTCATGGGTCCATAGTTTTGCAGGGGCAAACTTTGACCACAGCTATGAGCAGTCTCCTCTGAATCAGATGCCAGCCAGCTCTGTCCCTGTGCTTTCTTGTCTGCAGCACAGACCTGTTTCACACTCATGCACTTTCATACACCCTTATACCCACCCTGATCCCACAAGCCCATGTGCTTCCACAGGGTCACATGTGCCCTCACTCTTATACCCACCTCCCTGTGTGCACACTCACACACAGAAGTCCTTGCATGCACAATGCTCACTCCAACTGTCATTCACACACAAACCTATGTATATCCATACAGACTAACACATGTATGTACATACACCTCCTCTGATACAGGCCCAACACCTCCCACTCACTTACTCCAACTGTCACTCTCTCTCCTCTGTGACCAGTCAACCAGGTGATCTGCATGTGGCCAGCAACGACAGATCCCCAGGTCTAGGTGGAGGATAGTTTTCTTTTTTTGATTTTTTTTTGGGGGGGTTGTTTGTTTTTTTTGTTTTTGAGACGGTTTTTCTGTGTAGCCCTGGATGTCCTGGAACTCACTTTGTAGACCAGGCTGGCCTCAAACTCAGAAATTCACCTGCCTCTGCCTCCCAAGTGCTGGGATTAATTGTGCCACAATGCCCAATTTATATTTATTTATTTTTTGAGAATAGTTTTCTTTTTTTCATATTAATAAGTAACATTTAATAATATTTTTCTCTAACACATTGAAGGGAAAATTAAATGTAAATTACAGAGGAATTTATACATTCTAACAATTACGTGCCTTTACATACTAATATTAGTGATATACAATCAAGTAAATGAAGGTAAATAATAAAAACCTATAACACATAACTTTTTTTTCCAATATTTATTAGATAACTTCTTCATTTACATTTCAAGTGTTATCCAGAAAGTTCCCTATACCCTCCCCCCTCCCGGCCCTGCTCCCCTACCCTCCCGCTCCCACATCTTGGCCCTGGTGTTCCCCTGTACTGGGGCATATAAAGTCTGCATGACCAAGGGGCCTCTCTTTCCAATGATGGCCAAGAGAATAGTTTTCTTAAAGCCATGGAGAGAACGAGAAGGTCCCTAGGTTGAAAGAACAGGAGGAAATTATTTTCCTTAACACTCAAAGAGTGTTTTTAAAATACACATTCCTTTTACCAAACCTCTAGTTCCCACTGCCTGGTGGCAGGAAATGAGGCTTTCTCTCAGACAGAAGGAAACACATTCATCCAGTTAGTCATTTACACGTCTGCTGTGGAATTGACCAATTTAATGTACTGGACACTCCTCAAAGGCAGAGTCTGGGCCTTGTTCTTGCAGCTGCTGTTACAAATTACAGCAAACTTAGTGTCTTAAATGGCATAAATTTATATTCTCTCTCAGTTCTGAGAGCAGAAGTTCCAAATGAAGGTATTAAAGGACATTTCCTCTGGAGGCTCAAGAGGACGCCACACATATCCTCCTTAACCCTCCCAGCTGCTGGTGGCTATACCAGACGGTTTCTGCCTTTGTCGTCATGCAGCCTCCTCTTCTGTGTATGTGTTGAAAACTCTTTTATGAAGGTACATGTGATTGCATTTACAGCCCACCTGGATACCAAGACAACTTCACAACTGTGAACTTAACCCCATCTGCAAAATCTCTTTTCATATGTAAAGTAACATTCATAACAGGTTGCGGGGATTTAAACCTGTAGATCGTAGGGAGCTATTATCAACCTCCCACATCCCTCAAGTACTCACCCTGGGGCCAGGCTCACAAGACTATTCAAAAATATGTTGTGGGCTGGCTGAAAGAGCTGGAGTTTCAACTCTAAGCTCTAAACCCAGTAGCTTCCCTGTGGGTTTTAGACTCCCAAGCAGAGATTTGCTTTACTTGTCCAAGAAGAAAGAAGGTATTAAAAATTGGTCATGGGCTGTAAAGATAGACAGATGAATCTAATGTCAAAGTGTACTGGGGTAGTTGGGCTTCTAGAACTCCCCTTGGACCTCACTTTCTGCAATCAGATTGGTGATCCTTGCCCTGCTTGTCTCCAAGCACTGATACAATTACTATGTGAAGGAGAATGTCTAATGCTATACAGATAGCAAGCCTTGTTAGAGATGCTGTTACAACCTTAAGGAGAGAGAAAAGACGGTAACACCCAGTTCAAAGTACTGTCTCTAATGGTGGAATTTAGATCTGTTTCAGGCCTGCGGAATCTGTACTATCCAATGGGCTCCTCTGGCTGTCATTCAAGTGGCCTTGACATTTCAGCCACATCCTTTCAAAGCACTCCTGCTGCCTGGACACCACATATGGACTTAGAGGCCACCCTGAGCATACAGTAGCTCTGATCTGCTACTGTCCTGCCTTCTGCCCCCACCAACCATGGACTGTAAACCACTGAAAGCCAGGCCAGTTCCTCCTGGTGCAGAGATGTGGAAGGCCTTTCTGTGGAGCCTAGATCTTCTGGGGCTGACACACAAATCTGCTCCTTTTCCTTTTTTCCTCTGGCTCTCCCATCCTACAGAGGAACAGAATGCTCTGTGAATCTCTGGCCTCTGGTCTTGTCCAGGCCTGCTTGCCTTTAGGTCCCTGCCACCACTGTAGAGAGCCACAATGAGCCGTGACGGCATTCACCATTATAAGATGGCGCTGACATCCGCTGGTCTCCGCAAGTAAACAAGTTTAAGAGCACATGTGCAGTTAGTGAGTGCGCGCCAAGTCACAGCCCACCCCGGGGCGTAATATGGGGTGATGAGTGAGCAGCCAATCAGGAATGAACACGACGCTTCAGGGTGTATATAAGCAGTGCCTTCTCAGGGCTCGGGGTCTTCCTCTTTTCGATGAATAAACGCTTTGCTGCAGAAGGATCCTGTGTCCTGTGTGTGTTCTTGCTGGCAAGATGAAGCGCGGGGCACACCACCACCCCACCACCACCACCACCACAGCCACCCCCCTATCCCCACCCCCCACCCCCCACCCCATCCCCACCCCAAACTAGAGAGCAAACTGCCCATAAATGTGTCTATTCCTAGTTGAGCTTCAAAAACTTTGCAAAGCACAGGCACTGTTTGCAGTGAGGGGTGGAACTGTCTGGAAACTCTGCTCTTTTGTCAGCTTTTAGGACAGCTGAAAGCCCCAGGCAGTAAAGAGTCACTCACATTTAAGGGCTTACTTCCCCTCCACTCTTTCCCAGCAGTGTTCCCAGAGTGCCCATTGTCTGGTACCAGAGGCCTTCCTCATTTGCCTTTTGGTCCTGTAACTTCCTTTCCTGGTAATGGTTGGGAGTAAGTCTCCTGTGAGCAGATCACAGAGCCCAAGATTTTGTGCCTGGCAAGATACCCACTAGTCATCAGTGCAGCCCTGACAAGAGCTGAGCCCATGCAGTAAGCCTGGCTGTTGCTCTTCCCTTTCTCCATCTCACTCAGCAGCAGTGGGAGAGGCAAACAAGCATCTGTTTACTTCAGGGAGGGCAATGAAGACAGTCCAAAGTATGATTTCACTGAAGTCTAGAGTGTAGTTACTTATAGTAACATGGGTTATGGGTTACTTAGAAATGTATGAGTGACTCACAGGCAGCTATATGGCTGAAAATCCCAACCTAGCTCACGAAATCTGCATCCCTGGAACTTGGGAGGTTGGAAAAGGGGTTGGTTTTCAAGCAGCTCCAAGGAATAGTCTCCCCCTCTCACCTGTGCCCAGTTCCAGAATTGTCCATCAACCCCAATGAAAATTCTGTCCCTCAGTAAGCAGTCACTCCCTAACCCTAACCCTAACCCTAAACCCTAACCCTGATTTTTCTCACTATGCATGTATGTGTGTGTGTGTATATGGGCTGTGTCACTGTTTTTTTTTTTCTTTCTAGCATCCATGTGGCTCATGTAGATCACACTCAGATGAATCATCAGGTGTAGTGGCAGAGGTCTTTACTCCCTGAGGCATCTTATCAACCCCATTGTTATAAGTTGGGATTTTTTATTAGATATTTTCTTTATTTACATTTCAAATGTTATCCCCTTTCCTAGTTTCTGCTCCAAGAATCCCCTATACCTTCCCTCCTCCCCCTGCTCACCAACCCACTCACTCCTACTTCCTGGCCCTGGCATGCCCCTATACTGGCGTATATAATCTTCGCAAGACCAAGGGCCTCTCCTCCCACTGATGCCCTACAAGGCCATCCTCTGTTACATATGCAGCTAGAGCCATGGGTCCCACCATGTGTTTTCTTTGATTGGTGGTTTAGTCCCAGGGAGCTCTGGGGGTAGTGGTTAGTTCATATTGTTGTTCCTCCTATGGGGCTGCAAACCCCTTCAGCTCCTTCAGTCCTTTCTCTATCTCCTTCTTTGGGGACCCTGTGCTCTGTCCAATAGATGGCTGTGAACATCCACTTCTGTATTGTTAGTTTTACAGACAGGGTCTCATTCTAGTCTTGTCTATCCTGAAACTCACTACATAGACCAGGCTGGCCTCAAGCACACAGCAATCCTCCTGTCTAAACTTTCCTTAGTTCTGGATTTTCAGATATACAGCATGGCATCTATTGTTTCTACTGAGTTCTACAATGTTATTTCTAAAATAATGAGCAACCTTTGTTTTGGTGTGTGATCCAAGAGTCTCAGTACATTGATTTTTGGGTCTATACTTAGCTGAGTGGGTACTAGGGCAAGTCTATGGTAAAGTTTCAAAGGAACTGGAAGTTTTCTCATGCCATATAGAAGTTTCATGTTTCCCCTCTCCCCCATGCTCTCTAATGCTTGCAAGAAGTAGGCCATAGAGGATGTGATAGAAGGAAACCAGGAGGAGAATCCAGAAAAGGAGGAGGAAAATATGAACTCCATGAGGAGAGACTGGCTAGCAGCATCATTGACCATATCCTCAGCTGAACATGGATGCTTTGCAGTAGCTGTCAAAACAAGGGTAGTCCCAGCACTTGAGGCATGGAGGCAGAGGGATAAGGAATTGGAGAGGAAAGAGAGCCAGTGTGGTACAGGAACTGCTTGTGGTAGAGGAACCCTGGTAAATATAAAGAATTATTCCCCAGGAATTACTCCCCAGGCTGGCAGAGGACTCTCCTTCATGGATAGGGGTTTGGAACCCATGCTGAAGGCCCAAGGCACGGTTGGCCTGATAGTTGCAGAAGAGACTATCTAGAATCAGCCCTGGGCAAAAGGGAACAAGTGAACTGGGGAAGAGAGAAAACAGGGATTGAGGAAATCCAGGGAAGTAGAAGCCTGGAGATGAGTGACTTCCCATCTGCCTCTATGGCAGACTGTCAGGTCTCTCTGTAGGGAAGCACTTTGGAGTCCTTTGTGCAGTTCAGTGCCAAGTGGGAGAAGGAATAGATGAATGTGTGAGTGAATGAACAATCAAATGGAAACCTGTATTAAGGCTTCCAAAGACTCTATTTGAATGAGACCTTGTAAACTCAGTGGAGGGTGATGGCGGCAGCTAGTAGGTTCTAGACAGTCAAGGTAGGCCAGAAAACCGGAGGGTGGCTGGCCAAGTAGCTTAAGGGTCACTCTAGGCCATGTCCTCTTACCCCTTTTTGGCCTGCCTCCCACTTTATGATGCAAGGTCTTCAGAAGGATCCAGTGCAAGGGTAAAGTCCCAAAGTAGCCAAGCCCTCAGCTCTACTGGAGAGGCCTATGCCTGGCTCCATTCTGCAGCCCCCTACCAGTAGGATTTGCTCTGTGTTGTTTGTAGTAGGAGAAGGTTTGAATGTCCTGTCAATGTTGTCACCTTGGTTGCTGTTTCACTAGAAACTGGGAAGAGAAGCCTTTCAGAGTCCTTGGAATGTGCGTTGGGGGGGGGGGACGGGGGGGGATCAGAGTTTCAGAAGAGCAGGCAGGAGGGGATGTTCCACTCAAAAAGCAAGACTACTCCACTGTGTTGCTTCCTTCCAAGCAGTAAGCTTGCTACCCTTTCCTACCTACCCCTCCTCTCCTCTGCTCTCATCCTCATTTAAATAAAACCTCAGGGCCTATGAAGAGTGGGGCACCAAAGGCGCTGTTCTCCTCTTGCAAGCACAAAGAGGTTGTTCTTTTTTTTCTTCATAGTTTATCTTTTCATACACATTACATCCTGATCACAGCCTCCTTCCTCCTCTCCTCCCAGCCCCGCACTTACAAATCCCACCCATTACTTCCTCCCATTCTGCTCAGAAAAGGGGAACCCACATCTGCTACAAATGTGTGGGGAACCTAGGTCCAGCAAATACATTCTTTCTGGTTGGTGGTTCAGTCTATGTGAGCCCCCATAGACCCAGGTTAGTTGACTCTGTCGATCTTCTTGTGGTGTCCTTGACCCCTCCTGTTCCCTCAGTCCTTCTTCCACACTTCCACAAGATTCCCTGAGCTCTGCCTAATGTTTTGCTGTGGATATCTGCATTTCTTTCAGTCAGCTGCTGGATGAAGCCTCTCAGAGGACAGTTATGCTAGGCTCCTGTCTGCAAGCATAGCAGACTATGGTTAACAGTGTCAGGGGTTGATTCTTGTCCATGGGACGGGTGGGTCTCAAGATGTGGCAATCACTGACTGGCCATTCCCTTAGGCAGGACAAATTTTGGGTTGAAGGTTTTGTGGGTGGATTGATGTCCCCTTCTTTCAACTATAAGTATGATATTCAAGGAGTGTGTTCTTGACTTTGTCCCCTCCCTTCCCTCCCTCATGTCCTCTCCTTCTGCTGTACCCTATGTCCTCATTTTTTCTTCTCTTGCCCATCCCCTCCCAGCATCCCTCCCACCTCTGTTCCTCCTATAACCATGTTATAATTCTATAGACCTCTTTCTGGAAAGGAAGCCCCTACTGGTTCCAAGGTGTGGGTTAGCCTCATTCCCGGTAGGATTTCCTGATGTTTCGTTCTTTAGGTAATCTTTCAAGGTCTGTGTTTTTCTATTACTATGTGAGACAGAAGACTCTGATCAGGGTCAGCTAACAGGAAAGGGAGCCTCCTGTCTTGACCACAGCACACCTGGTATCAGCTGGGAGAGGGCAAAGAGGTGATACCTTGCCTGTTCCTCCCAGCATGACTGACACACTCCGTTCCTGCACACCTCCAGCACACACTTGCTGCTCTGGAGGAACCATCCTCTGGCAGCTGCACTGTTGCATGTGCATGCTTTGTAGGTAGCATTTGGCTTCCAGCTGGACAAGCCACAATACGAATCCTGATTCAGGAAACAAGACTGTGGAGGAAGCCCTGTAGCCATTTCAAAGCACATATCCCACAGGATAATGAGAGTAGGGGGTATGAAAAGAAAAGAATATTAACCTGACCTCCCCAAAGCTCAGGCCTCATTTTTCTCCTCTATCAATCTCTTGTCTGTCCTAGGACCTTGGGTTCTTCTCAGTAATTATACACCTTTCTATCCTCTCCACATTCCTTAGGAGTCTCCTTTTAACCAATGTGCTGGTCTTCACTGGACATCTGAGCATGACTCTCTGAGTATCCTCAGTCTAGGGTCAACAGTCATACCACCACCCAGAGCTTATCAGAAAGTGGTCCATGCTTGTTGGTACCAAAATTTGAGGTGTTGCACTATTGTGTAACATTTCATCCCGTAGGAAAGCAGGAAGGTAAACAACCCAAAATAGCTTCAGGAAATCCCTGAAACTGACCAGATGCACTAGTAGTAAACGCTGAGAGTCCTCAGATGGAAGAGAGTTAAGCTGCAAAGAAGACTCTGAGACCAGAGCAGATGACTGGAAGAAGCAGAAACCAGCCGAGCTATCTGGAAGAGGTTTAGATGTACTGAGGTACTGGGAAAGGAGAGCTGCCTGCAGACTGTGCAGTGTGCTCCAGGTCCCCAGCATTGTGAGATGTCACCCATTGTGGGGTGGGCCTTGGTGATGCAGCTGTCTTTGAGTCCTTTCTGATCCTATAAGTAATCCCTTGTCCAGGCTCCTGTAAGTAATCCTAATGAAATTCATTCATTCACCAAGTTGGAGTTTGGTGTTACTCACAATTTGGTCTATGTGGACTCCCTAACTACAGTTAGTAGATGTATGTGTTGTATGTCCTGTACACCTTTTTATCCTCTCCACATTCCTCAGGAGTCTCCTTTTAACCAATGTTAAAACGTTTTGTCATACAATAGCCACCCAGAAATCTGTTTTTCTGTTTTGTTTTATTTTGTTTTTGAAATTGAGTATCTGAGTTGTGTATACCAGGCTGGTCTCAAAATCACTATATAGCCAAGGATGATTTTCCTGATTTTCCTTCCTTCACTTCCAGAATGCTAAGACTATAGGGATCTACCATTACATCTGGTTTATGCAGTGCTGAGAGTTGACAGTAGGGCCTTATGCATGCAAAGCAAGCACTGTATCAACCAAGGTCCCTTTGCAGCCCTAGGTATCTTGATTTTCACAAGTTCTCTCCTCAGGATGATTTTAATGCACACTGAAGTCTGAACTGGTCACATTAGCAGGGAGAGCAGAGGAGCAGTGTAAATGAGGGACCCAAGGGGAGGATGACAATCAGAGAGGTACATGCTCCTGCACAGCCTGATGGTGTACAGTTTGCACACGTTGTCTTCACAGGCTCAGCAGCACTCATTCTGCTTTCCTAGAATCCCTGCCAAGCCTACCCCTCTACTGGCATATTTGAATTAAGTAGATTAGGTAACGACACAATTAAGTATTTCCTTCCATTAAGGACATCGCAGATAGAGTTAAGAGATAGATGACAGATGGAGAGAAGATATTTGCTGTTTAAAACCAACAAGGGATTAATGGGGAAAAATACACAAGAAAATTCTGCAATCCAACAAAAACGAGACCCAAGAGGAAAATGAGCAAAGCATGCAAATAGGCAATTCCAGAAGGAGACACCCAAAAGGCTATCGAGTGAGTGCGCAGGAAAGGCTCACATTCCACATTCTCAGGAATCGAAGAGATGCAAATGAAAACAAAGAGACAGGATTTGCACATCAGATTGGCAGTAATCAGCTGCCTCATGCCAAGCCTTGGCTGGCATAAGACGAAAGAGAAACCACTGTGTGTGACTGGTGGCAGCTGCTGTGAAGAGTCACCTGGCATTATTTAACTAGCCCGAGGGTTTGTTGCCATCACTCTTCTGCCTGCTCTGGTCCTGGGTACACCTCCATAGACTCTCCCATTGGCTCAAAAAAGGGCTACTGGAACACTGTTTGAAACAGTAACAGCATAAATTAGCTGAATGTGGTTATGGACACCTGTAGTCTTAGCATTCGGAAGGCCTAAGCAAGAGGGTCATGAGCTTGGGGCCAACCTGGGCTATAATTTAAAAAAAATGTATATCTCAAAGTTCTGGACTAGAAGCCGAAAGTCCAAAATGGGGATGCCTAAGCTGAAACCAAAGTGGCAGCAGGACCTGGCTCCTCCAGGAGGCTCCAGGGAACAATAAATTCCTTGTCTCTGCTAGCATCTGGTGGCTGCCAACGGTTTGTGGCTATATCACCCTTATCTTCAAGGCCAGGGATTGCAACTACTTTTCTGCTCTTACCCCCAAAATATACATTCACACAGACAGAACCCAAGAAAAGGAACACTCTTTCCCATTATCAATAGTTAGTAGAGTTAAGATGTGCTCTTAACCCAAGAACTGACAGTCTTAGAAACAGAAATGTGCTCATAGAGACACAGAGAAAGGCATGTGAAAATGGAGTTAGTTGGCAAATGGGGACAGAGCTCAGTGGCCGTGCAGTGCTGGCCTCGCATGTGTGAAGGACTGGGTTACATCCCCAGAACAACAAACAAAAAACAAAAAGTGCTAAAATAGGAAGACTTTGGAGTTATTCTGCTACAGATTAAGGCACACCTAGGTCCACTCCAATATGGAAGTAGTCAGGAAGTGTTTGCCCCCAGACTCTCTGAAGGAAGTTTGGCACTGCTTATACCTTGATTTCACACTTCCAGCATCTGGAGCTGTGAGGTTAGGCTGCTGTTGTTTGTGTTGTCCTATCCGAGGCACTAAGTAAACATGGGACTGCATTTGTTACCCGTCCTGACAATCAAGGATAATTTCCTCAAGCTTACAATTCTTATCTTGACCATGATTGCAAAGACCCCTTTCCACACAAGGCAACACTTTTTGGTTCCAGGGATATGCTAACTTTGAGCACCAGCATTCAGCTTATTACAGAGATCTAGGTCAGGATCCTGATCACACAGTACTTGTAAAACAGAGGTAGCCCAAATGCTGACCACTGGGGAAGGAGAAGTAATTGAGTGGTTACAGGTGTCCACTTCAGGAACACACAAAGACACAGGCAGTTAACACACATGGGGTGAGGAAAAAAGGGTCCAGGAAGAAACTGGATATGTTTTCCATCACAATCCTATAGATGGTCATTGAAAATGAACATGTGGCCTAGGATGTCATGCAGCTGGCCTTTGCCTAATATGCACAAGACCCTGGTTTGCATCCCTCACATGCCATAATGTAAGCATGGTGATCACTGTAAGTTCAAGGTGCCCTGAGTTACATAAGAAGGTCTAGGTCAGTCAGGTCTGATTGCTAAAAGGAGAGAGAGAGAGAGAGGAGAGAGAGAGAGAGAGAGAGAGAGAGAGAGAGAGAGAGAGAGAGAGGAAAAGAGAGGAAAAGAGAGAGAGGAAAAGAGAGAGAAAGAAAGAGAGAGAAAGGAAGAGAGAGGGAGATACAGGGGAAGGAGGGACAAAGACAGAGACCCAGAGGGGGGAGGGAGAGGAACAAAGGATGACTAGTAGGCAAGTCAGAAATATCAGCTGCCCACTAAAGGCTTTGGGTAAGGAACAGGAAATGGAGAAGAACTTTCAAGTCACAGCAAATGGCATTAGTGTGTGACTTCTTAGAATTTCTAAAGGAGGTGTGCTCTCCTCAATCTAAAGCCCAGAGGTGCTTCTCTTCTCAAGCTGAAGAGGAGGGTGAGGCTTTTTGGCTGCTACCAAAGGCTGCAGCTAATAGAACAGTGTTTCAGAATGCTCTTTTCACTCCTCTGTTTGTTTCAGTGGAAAGCAATGCCCACTCCTCTGCTGAGAACACTATTGCTATTGATCCCATTCTAGCTGGATCTAGTGGGTAGTCACTCTTCTCTACTCTAATTTTGCTCCCATCAGTGGTAGCCACTTGAGTATGTGCATAAACAAAACATATATGTGTATTTATAGTGTGTGTGTATTCACATCATATTCTTTCCTTGGTTTTGTTGTTGTTGTTTGTTTTGATTAGTGTCATGTAGCCCAGGCTGATCTCACACTCACTACGTAGTTGAGGATGGCCCTGCATTTCTGGTCCTCCTTCTTCTATCTGGAATTACAAGTCTGAAGCACCACACCTAGTCATTTTGTTCATTCTCAAAACATATCCTCATCTCCTTTCCCCAGATACACCCTGCTCCCCTTCTCTACTTTCCTCCCTCCATCTCCCCTCCTACCTTTCCCCTTTTTGGTTTTTGTCTCTCTGTAAGCTCATGCTTGTCATGATCTCAGATGTAAGCCAGGATGGTTCAAACTTTAGCAATCCTCTCACCTCACTCTCCTGAGTGCTGGGATTATTACTCCTATCTGCCATACATCTTTCAATGTTAGTTGCCAAAGTAACAGAGACACACAATATAAAGAAGCCAATCGTCCTGGAAATGGTCATTCAAGTTGCCCTGCATTCAGACTGTTTGGAAAATGGTCCACTATTCTGACCCTGGGGAGAGGACTTTGATCTTATTTGTTTAATTTCCCATGGGTTCCTCAGGGTTCCCTGTGAAGTTCCCGTTGAAAATGCCATCCTATGTTGACTATGCTTGGGGAGTAAAGAGAACGTGACTTTTAATGTTTTGTCTGTTAGTATCAAGGCCAGAGGGAAAAGGGGAGTAATATTTCATTGTAACCTTTTCTTTATCCACCACAAAGGCCTCTTGGTAGAACTGACCTTCAAAACTTTTAAATTTAACAACATCAAGAAAAAAATCTGATTGTGGAATTCTCTTATATTCTCTCCCGGGCTCTCTATCCACTTGAGGAGTCATGATTTGGGGAACACCAATTTCTGGATTTACAGGTGAGGAATGAAGCGGTGAAGTTTCATCTCAAAAGATGCTTTAGCAGCCTGCTCAAGATCTGTCCTCTCATGAGCAAATAGTGCATCTGAGCTTAGCCACATCCAACATACTTGGCAGTCTGTGTTCAAAACAGAAAGGTATGCTAAAAACAAAATCCATCTTAGTTGTTTCTTTGGGATCCAGGGATAGGGCTGAGTCAAGCCTGCACTCAGGCAGGAGGAGGACTTCAGCCAATTGCTCTGCCCTATCCCCACTCCAGCTCCAACTTTCTATACAGTGAGGTGGTTGCAGCTAGATTGCTGTTTTTATATTGTGTTGGCAGAAGGTTCTGGGGGGGGTGCTTCAGGAGCCACCACAGACATAGTTCTTAACGGGTAGTGATCTTGGCCTTCTTTTCTTGTTGTTGTTTTTTTGAGACAGGGTTTCTCTGTATATCCTTGGCTATCCTGGAACTCACTCTGTAGACCAGGCTGGCCTTGAACTCAGAAATCCACCTGCCTCTGCCTCCCAAATACTGGGATTAAAGGTGTGCACCACCACTGCCCCTCGATCTTAGCCTTCTTTTTCAACCATTTTCCTTTACTTTTACCTGTTGTCCCTAAAAGGGGAAAAGTGATTGATTTTGATGCTTAAATGTGTAGAAACCATTGTGCTAAATAGGCTGAGAGAATCTTGTGTTAATTTTCTGAGAATTGCCATAACGAAAAACTACAAACTGGAAGGAGCAGATAGCAGGGATTTAATCTCTCACTGTCTCTAGAGGCCAGAAGTACAAAATTGAAACCAAGGTGTTCACAAGGACCACGAATGGATGCATCATTGTATTACTTGTTTCTTCCAGTCTCTGGTGGCTACCTACATCCCTTGTCACCCCAACTTTTAAGTCCAACATATTCAAATCTCTCTGTTCTGCCTTTGCACTTCATTCTCCTCTGTATCTCTCTGTGTGTCTCTCTCTCTGTCTCTCCCTGTGTCTCTCTCTTTCTTTCTCTCTCTCTCTCTCTCTCTCTCTCTCTCTCTCTCTCTCTCTCTCTCTCTCACACACACACACACACACACACAGACTAGGACCCATGACCCACCCAGATAATCCAGTATAACTTCCCTGTCTGACTGTTTTGTGTTGTTGTAATTAAATACCAGTGTCTCAATACCTTATAAAGAAAATTGTTTTATTTAGGACATAATTCGGTAACTAGAAAGTGCTAACAGGTTTTCAGTAGCTGGCTTTATCCTAACATGACAGACATGTAGAAACAAACTTCCATAAGCAGTGAAGGTTGTGTATGCGCTTTTGGTTTGTAGCAGCCTCCCATCCCCCACACCCACAAGTAACTCAGTCCTGTTAGAACTACATCAATCCCCTCCAAGAGTGACTGAATTCATTACCTCTCATGATACCTTGTCTCTTAAAATCCTACTACCTTTCAATACGTCCATACTGGAGATAAGGTCTCTATGTAATAAAACTTTTGAGGACAAACTATCACCAAGCTATAAAGGTTTCCATATCGGACTGGTGAGATGGCTCAGCGGGTAAGAGCACCCGACTGCTCTTCCGAAGGTGATGAGTTCAAATCCCAGCAACCACATGGTGGCTTACAACCACTTGTAACAAGATCTGACGCCCTCCTCTGGTGCGTCTGAAGTCAGCTACAGCGTACTTATGAAGAATAATAAGAAATGAATCCTTGGACAGGAGAGACCAACCGGAGCGAGCGGGGCCAACCGGAGCAAGCGGAGCCGATCGGAGCGAGCGGGGCTGGCTGAAACAAGCAGGGCCGTATGGGGGGCGGCCGGGAGCGAGTGGGGCTGGCCGGACCGAGCGGAGCCGGCAAAAGCGAGCGGGGTCGAGCTGAGCGAGTGGGGTCGAGCAGAGCAATCGGGGTTGACTGGAACAAGGGAAAAAAAAGGTTTCCATATCAAGATCTTATTTTTGTTTTTGCTTTTTCAAGGCAGGGTTTCTCTATAAGAGCTCTGAGTGCCCTGGAACTCTCTTTGAAGACCAATCTGACCTCAAAATCAGAGATACTCCTTCCTCTACCTCCTGAGGAGTGCTAGGATTAAAAGCATGCACCACCATGTCTGGTTCACATGTCAAGATCTTAAACTCCCGTCTTTATTTCTACATTAGTTAAACGAGAGTTGGGAGTTTGTTTTGCTTTGATTGTCCTTGTCACCATATAACATTCTTGTGACACACATGTTCACAAGAATGCAAAGATGAAGAGCAAAAGAACCACAGTATGGCCAGGCATGGTGGCACATGCCTTTAATCCCAGCACTTGGGAGGCAGAGGCAGGCGGATTTCTGAGTTCAAGGTCAGCCTGGTCTACAGAGTGAGTTTCAGGGACAGCCAGGGATATAGAGAGAAACTCTGTCTTGAAAAAGAAAGAAAGAAAAAGAAAGAAAGAAAGAAAGAAAGAAAGAAAGAAAGAAAGAAAGAAAGAAAACCACAGTATGAGGCCTTTTCTGTCCTGTGGGCTGCTAGTCACATTTATGCCTCTTCTGAGGATGGGAGAATACCTATGTAGCTTTGCAGTAATGCCCTGTAAGAGCTGTGTGAGACTGTGTTATACATAGCATAGTTTGCCCTTTGCAATTCTCGCAATCACACTTCAAAAAACTGAGCATTTTGAATAAGACTATTTTATTGATGAGGAAACAAAGAGAGATTGTGTGACTAGCCCAAGAGTACTTGGCTAGAAAGGGACAGAGACTTGAACCCCCATACCACTGACTTCAAAGCCCATGCTTTTGACTTCTGCACTGACTAGATGTACTGTGAACATTTTGTGTTCACACCTTTCAAGACAACATGACAGCTAGGCTGCATGCCCAGCATGACACAGCACCAGCAGGATGCATGTATACTGCCTTGCCCAGGTCTCTTTGCAAGGCAATTGTACCACAGAGGTGGAATGCAGCTGGTGGTGAGCTCACAGGACTTTTAATTCATCTACAGCCTGATGCATCTTTGATCCCCACCTTCATCCATTTGAAAGGAAAAGAGTGGTTTCAAGACAGCTAGGTCTCATACTTCCTACAACGGGGCAGCAGCATCCCTGTATACTAGCTTTACTGTCATGTGGAAGGACCAGCAATGACAGGCACTCTGTTCAGCCTGTACCTGACCATCATCTGTTTCCTTCTCAGAGAATGATGTGCCTCCTTTTTCTCTGCAAAGAGCAACATGCCCCCCATCTGTTTCCAAAGCATTGGTAGCTTGCTAGTCCCCACTCTCTTGGGAGAGGCTTTGGTGTGGTGCAATGCCAGCACCCTGAGAAATGAGCTAGCATCTCTGCCACAAATGCCTGTATGACCTTGAGCCACCATTTGGCTCTCTCAGGGACTAAATTCTCCATCTAGACAGCTAGGCAGAAAAAATTCACACTAGATACTAACGGCCCTTCCACCTGGGAAGTTACACGATTTATAGGGTGCCAACATTCTGGCATGCTAAGAAGTAATCTGAAAATCCACCATAAATATTTAAATTAGCCAGCAACATATGCTGGCTCATCACATAATCAGAAGCCATGTTAGGGGAGCAAGATCAGAAGACCGAGGATAATGCCTGATAGGGTGTGCTCTTCCTTCTGTAGACACACTCCTCCCAATCAAGTGTTCCAGAAGCTGGGCTTCACTGTGTGCCCCCATCATCATTATTGTCATCCAGCTCTTAAGATGAAAGGTTAAGAAGCCAGCTGGGGCAGGGGGCAGGGGGCAGTGACAATGGCAGAGGAGGCAGCGGTGGCGGCAGCAGAGGCAGCCACCCACTGCCATAGCAGGGCCACTGCAAACGTTCCCTTTTCCCTCTTTATCGTCAGCTGCACTTCCAGCA
The DNA here is from genome assembly GCA_902729485.2 of Mus minutoides. Classification (NCBI taxonomy): domain Eukaryota; kingdom Metazoa; phylum Chordata; class Mammalia; order Rodentia; family Muridae; genus Mus; species Mus minutoides. Next base: position 277,955 of record LR755139.1, on the reverse strand, counting down.
GGGATTTAGGGTACTGCACTTGCCTCCTCACCCCTAAAAAGTAGCAAGGGAATTCCATTGCAATCCACTTTGACTTATCTCTAGTTAGGGCCAAATGGTTGATTTTGAATTGGGAATGTCCAAAAAAATAGTCCCACACAAGACAAGACTAGTTTAGTACATTAGTGAGATTTTGGGGGGGTTACTTACAAGAGTATGGGTGACTCAGTAGGAACTGTATTTTTTATTAGATATTTTCCTCATTTACATTTCAAATGCTATCCCGAAAGTTCCCTATACCCTTACCCTGCCCTGCTCCCCAACCCACCCACTCCCATTTCTTGGCCTGGCATTCCCCTGTACTGGGGCATATAAAGTTTACAAGACCAAGGGGCCTCTCCTCCCAATGATGGACAATTAGGCCATCTTCTGCTACATATGCAGCTAGAGACACAAGCTCTGGGGTTACTGGTTAGTTCATATTGTTGTTCCACCTATAGGGTTGCAGAACCCTTCAGCTCGTTGGGTACTTTTTCTAGCTTCTCCATTGGGAGCCCTGTGTTCCATCCTATAGATGACTGTGAGCATCCACTTCTGTGTTTGCCAGGCACTGGCATAGCCTCATACGAGACAGCTATATCAGGCTCCTTTCACAGCTTCTAGACAGCTCTATGGGATGTCTCCTAGAAGGTATCAGGAATCTCTCTGCCTCTGCCCCATTTTCTACAATAGCTGGACTGCCTCAAATACAGCTCTAAATACAGCTTTGAATGGGTGACTCCTTGTCCCTGCCATGAATGACGTATCTGGGTGACAACTGTTGCCATGAGCAAGCTTGGCCTGCCACACCACTGGCCTACCTCTGTTTTCACAGAGCAGGTCTTCTTGTAATCCTGACCCCATAACTTGCATAGCTTTGGCTATCTGGAACTCACTCTGTAGATCCCCTACCTCTGCCTCCTGAGTGCTGAGATTAAAGGTGTAAGCCACCATGCTCGGCCTTACTTTCACACTTATATTTAAAGAGTTGTGCTTTTCCGAAAGCCTGTGGTAGTTTGCACCTCCACTGCCTATAGAAGGCTCACAAATACTCTTTGCATATCTTTAATTGGAGTCTGTACAGCCTTTCCTTTAGAAAGAAAGCCTTCTTTCTCTACAATCCCAGTACTTGGGAGGTGGAGGCAGGAGGATTTGGGGTTGCAGTAAGACCTGTGCTACATAGCCAGTTTGAGGACAGCCTGGATTATATGAAACAGATCATGTAAAAAAGAAACAAACAAAAACCAGAAGTTAAGAAATAAAAGAAGTGGGATAGTGTTTAATTTGTGGTAGTGCCTCTGAAGAAACCTAGGGACTTGGATGTGCTAGGCAAATTCTCAAGACCTCTACCATTGAGACTTGCCTCCTGTTCCAGGATCAGTGTCTTTAGTTTGTATGCACTTGAACTGCGAACCACCTCTGAAAATATCTTGCTCAACCAGGGAACAAGTGGACCGGCAAAGGAAGGTGGGACAGATCCTCTACTCCAGGGATGCAGATGGGGCACTGAGCTATTCTTTGTCAGAGTAGGTAGGTCAAGAGCTAGAAGGTATGAAAGCCAGCTAGGAGTCCAAGACCCCATACCTGTCAAGGTCTGGATTGATTTTCAATATCTCCTGTTGAAGGCCTTGCTTCACTGGAGGTCTTCACAGCCTTGATACCTTTTAAAGGATTGAACACTCCTAGCTTAGCCCACCCCTTGCTTCCTCTGCTCTTCTTTTTTTAAAATTTTTAATGTAAGACCTGGGATACAACCCAGAACGTAAAACACGACATACTTGTGTACACACACACACACACACACACACACACACACACACACACTTGTGTACATGCTCACACCCAGTACTGTAGCCCTGAGCCATGATCCCAATCTTCTATTGATTCCCCAGGTTCTCACAGTGTAGACCAGGCTGCCCTAGAACTCAGAGACTGGCTTGCCTCTGTCTCCAGAATAGAAATTAAAGGTGAGTGCTACCATGCCTAGCACTTGAGTTTGTTTGTTTGTTTTTTGTTTGTTTGTTGATAGGGTCTTGTGAAGCCAAATAGGCCTGAACTCCTGTTCCTCGGGTCTTAGCCTCCCTAGTACTTGGATTCCGAGAATGTGCAACTACTTAGGGATTCTATTGATTTTTTTTTTTTTTTTTTTGGTTTTTTGAGACAGGGTTTCTCTGTATAGCTCTGGCTGTCCTGGAACTCACTCTGTAGACCAGGCTGGCCTCAAACTCAGAAATCTACCGGCCTCTGCCTCCCGAGTGCTGGGATTAAAGGCGTACACCACCACGCTGGGCTTCTATTGATTCTTAAAAGGAACCTGGTTGGGCCTCTGGAGAGCAGAGCTCCATTTAAGCCCTGGGTAGTCAAGTGAAGACTTTGGGGTTTGAGTGTGGAGGTGGGGTGGGGAACATGCCATGGACCTAGGCACTCCTTTCTATTGAACGATGAAGATTCTGCTTAATTTTGGGGGGGCCTTCAACTGACAGGGATTGGAAACCTCTTTAAATAGCATTTCCCACACTTTATCCCATTTTCGTATTTACTTTTGATGTTTTCATAACTTCTGTAGGCAGCAAAGCAGCTGAAGTGATTCTGGCTAGTGGTTGTCTATTGTGAATAGGCCTTGCCTGGTTCTGAGCCTCAGAGCTGACTGACAGCTGGAAATGCTTTCCCTAGAGGGCCATGGCTGAGCCCTGGAGCACCCTTCTGCTTCTTGGCCAGTGGCTCACATGCTTAGTTGTTATAGGCACTCTTTCCACTTTTACTGCTAAGCCAGTAGGTACCAGCTGCCATTTGCTGCACACTGGAAGAATACAACCTTGCAGTTCCTGAAACCAGACTGGGTTGTGCCTCTGGGAAAAGCAATATGTCATGTTAAAGTGCATATTAGGACACTGATGACAGCGCCCCAGACCACTGATTGCCCTGTCCTTTCCTTCTAGCCCTCCTCCCTCAACTCATCTACCTTCTGTGATTTATTAGTAGGCATATTTTTAGACACTGGGGTCTATGTAGTCGGTCCAAATGTGGCCTCAAACTTGATATCTTCAATTCTCAGCCTTCTAAGTATTGATTATAGCATGCTATATATACTATGCCTGGATATTAGTGGGTATTTAATATATACACATGGCTTTAAATTATGAGAGCTTTTGTGAGTTAGGAACCCACTAGGACACAGTCTACTTTCTGGCATGCTGTTAGAGAAGGCCATGAGGCTATGGGGAGCCTCTCCATAGGAGCCCAAGGGGAAAGAATGAAGGAATCAGAAAAGTATGTAGGCACTTGGCATGGTGTTTGTCTGTGTGTTCTATGTAGCCCTGACTGGCCTAGAACTCACCATGTAGACCAGGCTGACCTCAAATTTACAGAGATATGCCTACCTGTGCTTCCCAAGTGCTGAGATTAAAGGCTTGTGACACCACACCTAGCAGTATGACTCTTATATTTTTAGTTGTGAGCCTAGCCTTTAATGGCTGAGCCATCTCTCCAGCCCAGCAGTATGACTCTTAAGAAGAGATAATGAAAATTCCTTTCAATGAAACAATAAACCCTTCATTTTTTGAAGTATGTATATAGAAAGGGGAAGGAGCAGGTCAGGAGGGAATGGGTGTGGTGGGGAGAAGAAGATTTTGGGGTGGTATGGAGAAGCAAGCGTCTAGCTGTGTGGTTGGAGTCACTCTTAGGAGTGTTAAGTTCAACTTTCCTGTGTGGCCAGAATTCTGTACAAGAGAGGGGTCTTGTCTATTTTAAGAGTCCATTCTGACTGTCTGGCCTACAAATATCTGGTATGTGAGAGACTTTGATGCTTTCGTTAAGATGTCAGATTCCACAAAACCACACTACTCTCTAGAGAATTGCACAGATAGTATGGGTTGGTTGGAGGGAAGGCAGCCCTACCTGAGCAGGTGGGGGTATTTAGAATAGAATTGGAACTGTCTATCTATAGAAAAGTTTTGCCTGATCATAAGATGTATAAAAAATGAGGGCTTGAACTATGACTGATTTTATTATCTCCAGCTTTTGTTGACTTTTAAAACATTCTTTGCACCCTTTCTTTTTCTTCAGCCCCTTTCAGAAACTTGTGGTAATTCCAGGACACAAGGGCCTGGAGATATTTTTTAGTGGGGGCATTAACCCCCCCCCACACACACACACACAAGTGCTGTATGTACTGCTGTGCTACTTCAACTTTCTAGGATGGTTTTCAAGCAGGAATGATCCTTTGTCTGATTCTCCAGAGCTATCTATACCTCCAGCCAGTGTCAAAATCTACACACCTGTGCCATTTAGTCTATCATTGAAATACTTTTTTAGTCACCAGATGATTATCAGGGAAAAAGAGAAATGTTGGCCTGCATGGGGCAGTCATAAAGGAGCCTGTGTTATTCTATAATGCCCCTTGCTCAGAAAACTACCATTTCTCAAAAAATTTTCTGCTCTTGTCAGGTCCATTTTCCTGTCCTAGTTATCCTAGGCCGACTTTTCCACAACTGCAGGTACTTACACAGAGGCTCTTGGCAGTTACTGGAAAGAGCATCATTGAATGGTATCCACAAAGGCACAGTCAGTGTCTTTTGGGTAGGCGTCGAAAGCTGCTGGCTTTTGCGAGGTTGCTGCGACTGTTGGCTCTTGGCTGGGCATCGAGTACGCGGAGCCGGGCCCCTGCTGCATCACAGCTGGGCACAGGTGGACCTTTGGCCATCTCCAAACGGCCAGGGGATTTCTTGGGGCAGGGACGAGAGCAAGGGGCGGCCAAAGTGTGGTGCTGCGGGAGCAGAGGGCAGAGCAGCTGAGCTCGACCTCACTTTTCTCATGCCAGAGGCCGAGGCCTGCGGGAACCTCGGGGGCCACCTCTCTAAAGTCCTTGGAGATGCACTTCAGCTCCGCGAGGGCGGTTCGGGAGGTGGGTTGGAGAGAAAGACTTTATTCTGTGTTTTGCCTTCACAGCAGGCGACCGCGGGTTGTTCTGTTTGAATGAATGAGCCCAGAGGCCGCGCCCAATGGGCACGGGCAGCTGCTTAATATGCATGAGGCCTGCAGCCAATGGCCAGGCGAGGAGGTTGTTTTAAACGGCGGAGCCCGCTGGCCAATCAGGCGGCTCTCGTGGAGGCAGCTAGCGCGAGGCTGGGGAGCGCTGAGCCGCGCGTCGTGCCCTGCGCTGCCCAGACTAGCGAACAATACAGGTACGTCTCGTACCGCCCTCGCCCGCTGCCGCCGCTCCTGCAGCTGCAGCGGCGCCCGCACAACTTTCCGCCCGCGCCTCCGCGAGCGCGCCGCTAGCACTCTGGCTGTCTCCACTCCCGCATCCTTGCTGCCCCTTCTTCTCTGCTGCTAGGTGGCCAAGAAGGAAGACGCAATTCAGGTGCTTCAACTTTTCCAGTGCCTGCGCTCCAGCCTGCTGCTTCTCAGGTCTCGGCCCTCTACACTGAGCCGCGCTTGGCGGGCGCCCCCAGGGGCAGCATCCTGGCGGCTCGGCAGCCCCTGGCCAGATGTTCCGCAGCTGCGGTAGCGTGGCGAGCGAGAGGCGGCTGCAGGCTCTGGCGGCGCGCGTCCCGGCGGCGGCGGGAAGGGTGCTGGGCGCGCCCCAGCCCGGGAGCGACTCCGCAGGGAGCGGCCGTGCGGCTGGGGACAGAGGCGCGGGCAAAGTTCGCGGGAAGGCCGGCCGGACACGGTGCGGGTCCGCGGGCTGAGCCGGTGGCTCTGCGTGAACATGGCCGTCGCGGAGCGCCCGGTGGCGGGGAGGCGGGGGCTGGGGGCAGGTGCCGCCTGCGCGGCGGCGGGAGGAGTATGGCTAGTGCGGACTCAGGCGAGGCCGCCAAGGGAGCTGGCGGCAGGCTCTGCCTCGGTGCTGGACAGCATTCGGGGCCGGGGGCGCTGCCGCGGGCCCCGCTGTGCAGAGCGTCATGGCTGCACGGGCGCCTTTGTTATCCCGAAGAGTGCGGCCCGCGTCGGGGGCGGGGAGGCCGGGCTGGCGGCTCGGCGCCCTCGGGCTGCCCGCGTGGGGCGGGGCGGGGCGGGGTGGGGGCCAGCGAGCGGGCGACGGTGGCGGGGCCGGACCGCTTTGTTCACCGCCGTTGCCGCCTGCGCTGGCCGCGCGCGGATCAGCCATTTTAGCGAGCGGGGCTCGGAGGCGCTGCGTCCGCGACTGTCGCCCGCCGGGCCCCACGTCCCCCCCTTCCCCTGCGCCGCCGCCTCCCCCGGCACCGCGCTCTGCCCGGGGGTGGCAGCAGCGGATTTTACGGGCACTTTCTTTCATCCCGAGGCTTTGGACAAAATGGAAGGTGAATTATGGATGTCCGGAGCAACGGGGACATGGCCTGACACGGGCTGTCTGCTGCTGGCCTGAACGCCCGTGTGCGGGGGGGGGGGGGCGCCCCGCCCGGGATGCCGCGGCTGGGCTTTAATTCAGCCCCGCGGGCCTTTGATGCCAAGGGGAATGCTTTAGTTTTACATGATGACCTTGGGTGTGGGAAAAGGAAAAGATGGCGGGAAGCGGGCGGGGGTGGGGGGGGACAGGGAGGATGACAAGCCACAGCTGCATTTTATTTGGAAACTTTGGAGAAAGTGTTCCTGGTTAGACCTGCATTACTGCATTACACAGGGGAAAGACTGGTCCTTTTGATGTCCCTTTCCCCTTTTCCTGGTGAAGAAGTGACAGGTTTCAAGTATTATTACGAAGATACCTGCTTGCTTTACAGATCACGAGCATTCTAAAAAGCCATTTTTATAAAGCAGATATATCAGCAACCCTGGCATTTCATATCTGTTCCAATTTACGTTTCCTTTGGTTTCCCATTTATACGTAAGAATTAAAGGGACAACCACCTAGCTGAAATGAATTCTGTCTCCTGTTACCTACCCTGTCTACAAATGTGTCTTCCCATTAGTTCTTTAGACTTTTGATTGTAAAAAATACAAAATAGTAGCAGTTCAGTAATGTGCAATACTCAGCACCCCACCTTACATTATCCCCAATTGAAGAACTTGGTGATCACTCTAGAGAAGTAACTTGTAAACCAGCGCGCTTCATGCTGGTCAAAAGTTAAATGACAACAGTGAAGCTGATTTCTTCCTCCACCTTCTGCTGCCACCAGTGTCAGGATCTAAGGGGAGAAGAGGTTCTACTAACGTTAATTGGGCTTTGCCCTTGGTTTCTCTTTTACTTCTCATCTGTTCTTCATTGTTTTTTCTTCTCTTTGTCTTCTATGCATACATCAGTCAGGATGGCTAAAGGTGACCCCAAGAAACCAAAGGGCAAGATGTCTGCTTATGCCTTCTTTGTGCAGACATGCAGGGAAGAACATAAGAAGAAAAACCCAGAGGTTCCGGTCAATTTTGCAGAGTTCTCCAAGAAGTGCTCTGAGAGGTGGAAGGTATTTGGATCTTTGACTTGTAGGCTAGTGCTTGCATTTTACATTTAGGATTTGCTCACTTGCACATTCTTTCTTCTTGCAAGGGGGTTCTTTAGCTTCCACTTGAATTACAAAACCATTGGGTTCCATTGCATCTAGGAATTTAATAAGTTCTGTTTTTTGTAGACCATGTCTAGCAAAGAGAAATCAAAGTTTGATGAAATGGCAAAGGCAGATAAAGTACGCTATGATCGGGAGATGAAAGATTATGGACCAGCTAAAGGAGGCAAGAAGAAGAAGGACCCAAATGCCCCCAAAAGACCTCCGTAAGTGGCTATAGGATATAACAGTTGCAAGCTTTCCTTTTGCTTGAAAGAACCTTAAAAAATGGTGAGACAGAGGCTTCTGAATACTCCACTTTGGATTCAGAGCCTGTCTATAGTTAAGATTTCATCTTTGGGATTGCAGAGGTAGCCACCTGGTCCTTCCTACTTATATACACTAGAGCCCTTAGTTCTATTACTTTTTCTTTACCAAGCAATTGGAAGAGAAAGCCACACTGTACTTTGCATTTAGTGAATGTTCTAAACTCTTCCAATGTAGCATTGAATGCAGTGATTCTATGCCTGAAGAAACCATGGCAAGAAATGGTTACATTTCCTGGTGGTTTGTTTATGCATACCTACCTTATATGTAAGCCCAGCACTTGGGCTGGAGAATGTGGGATAGAAATTTCAAATCTGGCTCCATAGCTACAAGAAGAAAGGGGGTGTGTATACTCTAGATTTTTTTTTTTTTTTGGTACATACTTAACTGATTTATATAAATTTCTGTCCAAAGGTCTGGATTTTTCTTATTCTGTTCTGAATTCCGCCCCAAGATTAAATCCACAAACCCTGGCATCTCCATTGGAGATGTGGCAAAAAAGCTGGGTGAGATGTGGAATAACTTAAGTGACAGTGAAAAGCAGCCTTACATCACCAAGGCAGCAAAGCTGAAGGAGAAGTATGAGAAGGTAAGGAACAGGGCTGAAGCTTTCCGGTTTGTTTGGTGCTGCTCTCCTGGAGGAAACTGGCGCTCACCTTGGCGCAAAAGTCCAGTTAGTTCTCTTGTCTGTTCTCTCACCCTCCCCTCATTAAACCCCACTCCTCTATTTAAAACTAGAACTGTAAACAGCACCCCACCCTTGGAGGAGAATGGACTTAAGTTATTAACATGACTAAAAGAACACTTGGAGGCCCATTGACTTGAAAATTTGAATGATCAAGAAACATTTACATGGGCTGGTGAGATGGCTCAGCGGTTAAGAGCACCCGACTGCTCTTCCGAAGGTGATAAGTTCAAATCCCAGCATCCACATGGTGGCTCACAACCATCTGTAACGAGATCTGGCGCCCTCTTCTGGAGTGTCTGAAGACAGCTACAGTGTACTTACATAAATAAAATAAAATAAATCTTTTAAAAAAAAAAAAAAGAAACATTTACATATGGAAATCATTGCCCTGTTTGCTTCCTTAAGCAAACCTCAGCACTCAGAGTTTAGCCTCTCTTTTTCCAATGCATCCCTGTTCCTTGCAGGATGTTGCTGACTATAAGTCTAAAGGGAAGTTTGATGGTGCCAAGGGTCCTGCTAAAGTTGCCCGGAAAAAGGTGGAAGAAGAGGAAGAGGAAGAAGAAGAGGAGGAAGAGGAGGAGGAAGATGAGGAAGATGAATAAAAACTCTGTCTCCTTGTGAATACCTTAGAGTAGGAGAGCGCTGTGATTGACACATCTCTTATTTGAGTCGTGTCTATTGCCCTTGTTAGGTTTAATTACAAAATTTGATCACGATCATATTGTAGTTTCTCAAAGTGTCAGTGGTTTACATGAAGTGGCCGTGGGTGTCCGGAGCGCCCTGAAACTGTATCAAAGTTGTACATAGCTCCAAACATTTTTAAAATGAAAAGGCACTCTCGCGTCCTCCTCACTCAGTGCACTTTGCTGTTGGTGTGACAAGACATTTGAAGATGTTTCTGGCATTCTGTTCTCAACTCGTAAAGTAGTGTTAACTATATGGTTATTGGCTAGCAATCCTGAGTTGTCAACTGTACATATCTATAGTTTGTAAAGAGAACAAAACAACCCAGACGGATTCTTGATGCTCCTTGTTTGGCGTGGAGGCTGTGAGGGGAAGATGCCTTTTGGAGGGGGCCGTAGCTCAGGGCGTGCACTGTGAGGCTGGACCTGTTGATACTGCGGTGGGCATCCATTTAGCTTCAGGTTGTCTTGTTTTTGTAAATAGTGGCATAGCATTCTGCTGACATTCTTAGTTGTGGAAAGGGGGGAGGGGTCAGCTGGCATGAGAAGTGTTTGGAGTTTTTTCTTTAGTTAAGTGCAGTAGGTCTTAAACTTTTTAAAGAAACTGTAGAACTCATTGTTGTCAGCAAAGCAAAGAACTACTGCATCAATGGAAGTTCAAAAACCCTCTAGACCTAAACGCAATTTGCAACATTCTGTTATTTTTTGTATGTTTAGAATGCTGAAATGTTTTTGAAGTTAAATAAACAGTATTACATTTTTAAAACTGTTCTGTATTACAAAGGCCTACATTTCTGACTCACCAGTCTTTGTCAACTTGCTTTCTTGTGCTTCTAAAACTTCTAAGGTCTTTTCCAGCTAAGGGCAGATGGGAGTGGGTGGGTATTACCTGAAGTCCCTTGATTTGTGTCTGGCACTGCTCATACCATAGATAATGATTTACAGCCTACAGAGATACAGGAAAGCAAGCCCTTAGTTTTCCTCTGCCTGCCGTCATGACTTCTTTATGAGACAAGAGGTATTGCAACTTAACCCCTTTTGACCCTTTGCCCCAGCATGTGTAGTAGGCTACACTATCACAGGTCTCAAGCTGTGTCTCATTTCCTGAACCCTATGACGTGATGTGGGTTGGAGTTGGCAGAGCAGAGGACTTATCTCTTGGATATGTATCTTACTCCTTCAAAAAGTCAACACTAGGGAAGATTGCAAGTTCCACCTTAGGTCTGCTGATCTGTCCATGTTTACTATATAGTATGGAGGACTGGGTTAGTGGCTAAGTGTGTGTATTCTCCAGCATTGATACTTGGATATGTAAGTTCTAAGGTAGGTGGGATTTGATAATGCTTTAGTGGCATTCCTTTAAACAGCAACTTTTAGCCTGGGGTATTTAGAACACTATGTCTAGAAATGTCCTCTCTCCACGCTCTCTAATCCAAGGTTGGTTGTTAAGTCCAAGTCCTGGTCACAGCCCAATCTTATACTCCCTCTCATTAGAACAACTTGTCTTCTGTCTCCAGTTCTTCCACTCATTAAAATCCTTTGGCTATGAGGTTTGTCCAGAGGCACTTGCTTCAACCATGACCATGTCATGCCACATTCTAGCCTGCAGCTGTGGCTGCTGTCCAATACACAGTGAACTAAGGCCAACCTCATCAAGGAAGAGAAGCTCAACCCACCCACAGACTTGCTAACTGGTACTCCCCACTCAGTCTGCTTGAACCATGTAGCACCCATGGAAGGGCAACTACTATTATTCTCTTAAGTTCTTCCAGTAGCCAAATAGAAGTGGTAAGGTGTTAAAATATTTCTGAGATCCAGACAGTTATACAGAAACGAAATTGAGACTTACTTGGTGTGTCAGCTGCTTGCAACAAGACTTTGGTGAAGGTTTCAAGGCCTTGACAAGATACTCTGATGCACGCATGCCCCTCTGAAGTGCCTGAGATGCTGTAATAGTTTAAGTTTAGCCTGGCTTTTGGGCAACAGTGCATCGTTGTAATCCCAAATTGTTAGATGTCTTAATCAAAACCTGCTTCCTTAAAGGATCTCCCTCGTAACACCTTAACCCTGGAAAGTAAAATGACATATTATCCTTTGGAAAGAACCTGCCTGTAGTGTGGTGTATGTGTGGTCTTGTCACAAATGTGACCTGCCAACCTTGGCCTTCCTAGGGCATAGGTTTTATATATGAGGAAATGAAGAGATAAATAAATCTACATGTACCATGCCCAGCTAAAGCTTCATCAATTCTTTAAAAATCTCAACATTTTTGTATTTGAATGAATACTATATAGAGAGAAAGAGTGATCCTTGATAACTCTACTTTTGCTTTTGAATAACTATTGGACATATGAACAAAAGTAAAATAGCATGTAGCAGATAGCAAAACATCATCAAATCTGTTGCTCATGACATCTAAGCAGAGCCACCTGGGGAAGCTTTGTTGAGAGAGCCACACTGACTCCCTTGTTTCCACTGCAGGGGGTTTGTGGGGGTGCTTTTGTCTTTACCATGTGATAATACCTCTGTTGGCAATGGTTTTACCTTCTAGCTTTTCTAATGAATGAGATATTATTAGTCTTGTCACAAAGGCAGGGGACCCAGGTCAGGGAATTTTGGACAACTGTTAAATCAATTCTCGGTAAGCATAAACAGTACATGAATAGTACATGTCAATTTATCACTATAACATATTCTAAATACCATCAGGGAAGTTTTAAAAAAAACATCAACCTATAGCACCCACGTGAAAAGCCAGAGGGTCAACATGCAGCACCCACATGCAAAGCCAGAGGGTCTGGGGAAATGGCTCAGAGGGTAAGAGCACCGTTTGCTCTTCTAGAGGACACAGGTTTGTTTCTCAGCACACACATGGTGGCTCAAAATCATCTGTAACTCTAGATGCCTTCTTTTGGCCTCCATAGATATTTGCATGTATGTGGTGTGCAGAAATTCAGACAGACAAAACATTCATGTACATATAAATAAAAAGCCAGACATCACATTCTTGTAATCATTGTACTAGGGAAGTGGAAATATACAATTCCCTGGGGTTCACTGGCCAGCGTAGCCTGTTTGGTGTGTCCCTTGGCCCTAGTAAGATACCCTGTTTTAGAAGATAAGATGGACAGGGCCTAAGGAGGAATGACACCTGAGCTTGCTACCTGTTCCTGAATCTTAGTGTACTTTCTATTGCTGTGGTATAAAAAAAAAAAAGTGAGCCGGGCGTGGTGGCGCACACCTTTAATCCCAGTACTCGGGAGGCAGAGGCAGGTGGATTTCTGAGTTCGATGCCAGCCTGGTCTACAAAGTGAGTTCCAGGACAGCCAGGGCTATAACAGAGAAACCCTGTCTCAAAAAACCAAAAAAAAAAAAAAAAAAAAAGCGACTGAAATCAACTCAGTGAAAAAAGGTTTATTTCAGTTTACAGGTTAAAGTGCACTGTCCCAGGAAGTCAAGGCAGGAACTGGAGAAGCCCTGACATCACTAACTCACACACCTGTAGTCCCTGTGCAGAGCAGCACATTCACAAGATCCAACTTAGAAAAATCCTGTAACTAAGTGGCCATCAGTGAGGCCCCAGTCCCTAAAGAAACTACCGAGTCGCCGGGCTTGGTGGCGCACGCCTTTAATCCCAGCACTTGGGAGGCAGAGGCAGAGGCAGAGGCAGAGGCAGAGGCAGAGGCAGAGGCAGGTGAATTTCTGAGTTCGAGGCCAGCCTGGTCTACAAAGTGAGTTCCAGGACAGCCAGGGCTACACAGAAAAACCCTGTCTCGAAAAACCAAAAAAAAAAAAAAAAAGTCACATTCTGGTTCTATATGTAACAGGTGACACGTATTGCTTAATGTCATCTTGATGAGAGTAGTTTTAGGTGCTCTCCACACACGCACACAGTGTAATACACACTCCAGTAAGCACAGCACTGGGCCTGAGGTGATCATCAGAGACCTAGATGCTCAGGAAGCCCAGCCATGTGTGTAGCCAGGAACCCTCACAGTGTGCTACCAGTCTAAGATACATCTTTCCCTCTGGGGACTAAACCACTTTTTCATTTTTTTTTTTAAGGCCTTAGTTCCATTTTCCCTCTAGGGAAATCTTGAGCCCTGATACCCTAGTACAATCTGTTACTATAAAATCTTGCACAGTATCAGCTCTAGACATTTCCCTGGAGCAAAACAAAATCCTTTGAGCTAGAAAGGGGATTTCCCCATCATCCCCTCTTCTAAATATGTTGCCACCCGCAGAGCATTTTAGGAAATTTCAAAGAACCTCCCTGATGATGGCCCTTGGGCTCCAGTTGAATGTTACAAGCCACACTGTAAAAGGAGAGGCATTTTCCCAGGCTGTATATTTTGTTCCAGGCCTGGGGTAGCTTTTTTGTTTTAAAAGAAGTCTGGAAGAATGTCAGTAGCGATACTGCGGCAATGTTGATTGCAAAGTTTGACAGTTCCCATTGCAAGATGTTTGGAACATATGATGTGCTTGTCCTCTGTCCAAACCCTCACTAGTTTACATGGAAAGGGGTTGATATTTCTGCTATGAAACATTAGCAGAAGGCAGAAATATGTCACCTAAAATATTGGGCTAGACATAATGTTTTAACCACTCGTGCTAGAGCTGTTTTTTCCTTCTATTTGAAGAACTATTTTCTGCATATATATATATATATATATATATATATATGTATATATATATAGTGTGTGTGTGTGTGTGTATGGAGAGAGAGAGAGAGAGAGAGAGACTTCCTAGCAGAATATAAGAATATAAAATACCAAGCTAGGTTGGTGCTACAACCCTATAATTCAAGCTAGCTCTTGGGAGGTTTGTACAAGATACTTGTGAGTTTAGTGGGCTACATAATGAGACCCTGTTTCAAAAGCAACTATGGAATATAGTTCAATGATAGAGTACTCGAAAGGTCCTGGGTTCCATTTCAAAGACACCAAAAATAATAAAATAATACTATTGACATAAGAAAATTCAGAAAACTTGAGAACAGAAATAGTTGTTAATACATTAGAAAGGAAATTCAGGCTATAAACAAAGAAAGGATATGGGGGAAGTGGACCTGTTTAGAAAAGTTCTTCAGGCCGGGTGTGGTGGTGCACGCCTTTAATCCCAGCACTAAGGAGGCAGAGGCAGGCGGATTTCTAAGTTCGAGGCCAGCCTGGTCTACAAAGTGAGTTCCAGGACAGCCAGGGCTACACAGAGAAACCCTGACTTGAAAAAAAAAAAAAGAAAGGTTCTTGAGAGCAACTTCCATCTGTGTTGTATCAAAATTGTTTTGCTGTTGTTTGTTTGTTTTTTCGAGACAGGGTTTCTCTGTGTAGCCCTGGCTGTCCTGGAACTCACTCTGTAGACCAGGCTGGCCTCGAACTCAGAGATCCGCCTACCTCTGCCTCCCAAGTGCTGGGATTAAAGGTGTGTGCCACCACGCCCAGCTGTTTTGTTTTGTTTTGTTATTATCTGGAAATTGGCAGTTCAGTTCACAGGTTAGCAATGACACAGTTCGATTCACTCCTACCTCTGCCTCCCAAGTGCTGGGATTAAAGGTGTGTGCCACCACGCCCAGCTGTTTTGTTTTGTTTTGTTATTATCTGGAAATTGGCAGTTCAGTTCACAGGTTAGCAATGACACAGTTCGATTCACTCCAAAACACCTTACAGATACACCAGCAGTCCAGGTAGAGTCTGGTTAGCAACAGCAGTGGCACTATCAGGCAGAGTCAGCCAGGCCTCATCAGGAGGGACTAGCATGAACACCAGAAGTTCTCAACTGTGCCTCTTTCAGGGAAGCTAAGATCATCAAACACAGGAGACCCACAAGCCTTGCACAGATAGCTGTACCAGCAAGCCAAGCTCTGTCTCCATTACTCCATCAAGTCCTATTTATATCCTCCAAACATCAAGTGTTCTCCATGTACCTTGCTTCAGCATAACTTTTGCCTCAGCACGTGCATCTAATCAGCCCGAGTCCATGGAAGTGGCAACAAACTGCTGTGTTTCCCTCTACCAATACATGTGTGTTGTTAGCAAAGAATCCTTCATCATGTGTCCTCTCATGTGTTTACTTTAGCAGAACATCCTCTCTCCTGTGTCTGCTTCATTGAAACATTCCTTCATGAGTCTACTTTAGCCTTTCACCTGTGTCCACTTTCACGAAACACTTCTTCACATGTTTGCCCCAGCAAAACACCATCCAACTGACCTTCCAAAGAACCCTTAAGTTTCCACTTCAACCAATGAGCTTAATTGGGGTTACCTACAGGAGTGTGGGTGAGGTGTAATGTACAGGAGTATGGCTGACTGACTGGGAGGTACACCACAGACAAAAACACCCCTTCTTTCCCTAGCAACCATTAACTGGAGAATGGCTTACATTTTCGAAGGACTTCTGGTGAAAACACAAATCGAAAACAAGTTATGTAAGTCTGCTTGGTAGAATTTATTGAATCTAAGCATGTGCACACCCTGTAGTGCAGTACTTCCATTTGTGGGACTGAATACCCACGTGGTATGAGTAGACAGGATGATCGTGTAATGTCACCACTTGTAACAGCTGCAAATTACAAACAAATTCTAGTCCAATTGTGCACACAACAGAAGTTTTTTTTTTAAAGGATGAAGGCCTGTGAAATATATGTATGTATAGTGATGGGGGAATCTTGCAGATACAATGTTTTTCCCAGAAATCTATACAATACACTTTTATCCTATATTATGTATATGTTGTCAAATAAAAATAATCATAGGCCTGATCAGGACAAGGCCAATGGCGATGTACCTTCCTTGAGTTACTGATCCAGACATGAGGGCTAAAGTGGGAATCTACCACTTCACAGTACATCGCATGAAATCTGGCACGGTCAGTAAACGAACAATTCCTGTACAACATATAGACACAAAAGTTTAAAAAAAGAGGCTTGGCCATACAATAGGGTGTACATTGAAAAGTAGCAGGAGCATGGTATGAAGAACTGCCAACTAAAAGTGAGTTTTGCTTGAGCAGAGCCAGACCACAGTGCATTTCTCCAGCATGTTCTTCTGAAAACAACAGGCCTAAGAGCTGCAGAGTTGAAAATTCACTGAAAAATGACTTACATTGAGCATCAGCTACTACATTCATTGTGCCAGACATACTGTTAAATGAAAAAAGTCAGACAGAGACCCTCCTGCGTGATTCAGACAACAAAAATGGGCTACAATTCAGCTTAGTAGAGTATACATGCACATATTTACTGTGCATATTGTATTCTCTTAATTAAAAAAGTGAGGGGATTTTGTGTTTATATATGTGAGTGTAATGTATGTGTGTATGCAGTATTATGGTCAGGCCTGGTTGGTTTTTTCAGGAGAGGATATGGTCAGGCCTGTTTGGTTTTGTTTTTATGGACATTGGGATCTGAACTCACATCCTCATGCTTGTACAAGCACTCTTACCCACTGAGCCATCTCCTCAGCTGAAAATGTGAAGTGACATCTTGCAAGTGTGCGCCCACCTGTGTGTGTGTGTGTGTGTGTGTGTGTGTGTGTGTGTGTGTGTGTGTTAAAAAAAAAGATGTGCATATCCTGGACTTGCAGTGATAGATATGATGATTTGGATCAAGTTTCCCAATGGGAAACCAGACATTAAAATCATCTTGAAAACATTAATGAGAGCCAAGCATGGTGGTGCCTGCCTTTCATTTCAGCACTCAGGAGATTGAGACAGTCAGATCTCTGTGAGCTTGAGGACAAAGGATAGCCTGGACTACACAGTGGATTCCAGATCAGCCAAACCCAAAACAGTAATGAACTCATTAGGTACTGACCAAAATGAAAAAAAAAAAAAAATCCAAGAGACATGGGCCATACCATGAATTCCAGGTCAGCCTGAGCTACATATTGTGACCCTGTGCCAAAATCAACAAACTACTGTTCAGGGCCAGGCTCACCCAAAATGGTTGAAATGTGTAGTTCAGTCTGGTCTAGAATTCACAAAGTAGCTCAGCATAGCCTTAGCCTTGATTATCTCCCTGTAATTCTCTCCCTCTTACTGGAATGGCAGGCCTAAGCCACCACTCCCAGCTTGGAAAGTGCTTCTGCCCAGGGATATAGAGGTTTGTTGCTTTGAAAGAAATTGCTAAAGGGCTGAATTTTAGTTTTAGATGCCTCCAGGGGTTAAGACAAAAACTCAGTCCATAGTTCACTGAAACTTGACAAGTGACCATTGTGCCATTGTGCAAGGACAAATGTCTAACAGAGCTGGGAAAATTAGCCTGTCTGGAAACACACACAGAAACCGTGCAGGGATTATACCTATAGAAGTTAAAGCAGGATGACCTGCTCATGTGGGGCAAGGGAAGATTTTGTAATCAAGACACCAACAACCAACACCAACCATGGAGGACTGACACACTGTGGCACGTTCAATCTGGAGCTTCTCTTCAGTTCAAGGCATCATTAGAGAACAAGTAGGCAAGTTAGAGCCAGGCAAAACGTTTGCAATGCATCTAGCTGCAAAGGCCTTGCATCCAAAATACCCAGAGTACTTGTACAGATTAATAAGAAAAAGACAGAGCCAGGAGTGGTGGCGCACACCTTTAATCCCAGCACTTAGGAGGCAGAGGCAGGTGGATTTCTGAGTTCAAGGCCAGCCTGGTCTACAAAGTGAGTTCCAGGACAACCAGGGCTATACAGAGAAACCCTGTCTGAAAAATCAAAAAAAAAAAAAAAAAGAAACTCCAGACGCAAGATGAGCCCAGGATGTGAGCAATTACTTCACAAAAAGGGCATCAAGTGGCCAGTGTGCATAGGGGAAAGGGCTGTGGCTCATTAGCAGTAGACTGAAGGCAAATCACGAGTGGAGAAAAAGAACTAGACAATCCTGAGCCACAACTAAGACTCAGAGCAACAGGAAGCTCTTGGGCTGCCCCTGGAACTGTGCATTGGCCTAGCCACTTTAAAACACAGCCTTGGTAAGTTACATTTGACGATGAAGGCCAAGGGACATCTTCACAAAGTGACGAGCTGAAGGAGATAGCAAAGCTGATGTCCCTCATCCCTGTGGGATGAATATGTAGTTTACAGTAGTCAAGTAGAGTGGAAATGAATATCAGGTAACCATGGCAGCATGAACATAAATGTACACTGGTGAGTGTAGAAGCCAGGTGACTTGAATTATGTAAAGTTCATAAGAATATGAAATTAAACTGTTCATACATGCACAGAGATGGTTCAACTCTAAAAAGGAAAAGCATATAATAGTTACTTTAAAAGTCAAAATACCACTTAATCCTGGGGAGGGGTGAAAGAGACTGGTACTGTAAAGAGTCTTCCGAGCTGAATCATGATTCCTGTAAATTGATGCTGAAATCCCCGCACAGGACCTTATAGAGCCTGACTGCATTTTCAATTAAGGAGGTAGTCTCTAACCCAATCTGACTGGTCACTATGAAAGACAAGAATATGACATAGGAACATAGCAGCAAGATTATAGAGAAGACAGGCAGAATGTGGATAGGATAAAGCAAGAAAGAAGCCTCCGAAGAAACTAACTTTGTCTATACTTTAAACTTGGACTTTGAGTCTCCAGAAAGAGGAGAGAATACATTTTTATCTATTATGACACTTTCTTTTATTTTATTAAAGGGTGCTGCAGGGAGTTGCTTCTCATTTTGTATTTCTGGATGACACACACACACAGACACACTCACAAGATGGTTTCAGACAAGTTCTCACTCTGTAGCCTAGGGCTGAAACTCAAAATCCTCCTGCTCAGGCTCTAGAAGTCTGAGATTACAGGTATGGAGCACAAATCACATGCGTTGGTGAAAAGGCAAAACAAAGAGAGTGTGATACAGCCATAAAGTCTCACCATCATGATTGCCTAAGCACTAACAGAATAAGGACAACACAAACAGGCATACCAAAGTGGGTAGGGGGAAAAGCCACGAGGCCCAAAAAACTGTAGGCAACTAAAGAATGCTGTAAGTGAGAGAAACCGTCTTCCCCAGGAATGATCACACCAATTGGTTAGCCCTGAAAACATACATACAAGAAGCATTATACATACAGACTGACCAGGTTTTGTTTAGGAATATATATGTGTACACACACACACACACACACACACCAATTAAAATGTCAATTAATGAAAAAGGGGCCATGAATTTGAAAAAGAACAAAGAAAGAAATATGGGAGAATTTGGAGGGAGAAAGGGGAAGAGAGAAACTGTAATTATATTACAAAATAAATAAAAGAAAAGAGAATGTGGCTTGGTTCGATGAGGCAAAAACAAGTTTACATTCAAAGGCTAGGAAAACCTTTTGACTTCTGGGATTTAGGCAAGAGACATCATGCTCAGCTAATTTTTATTCTTTTGTCAGCAGGTTTGTTGAGGTAATGTTTCATGTATCAGGCAATTCATATATTTAAATGCACAGTACACACATATATGTTTACAACAGAAAAATATTATTTGGGAGGGGGCAGGAACTAGCCAGGAGAAGGACACAAAGAATAGCAGAGGAGGACAAATATGAGCAAATACAACAATACATAGGCATGAAAATGCCACAATAAACCAAGTATGCTAGCGCACGCCTCTAACTCCAGCACTCAGGAGGCAGAGGCAGCAGATTTCTGTGAGCTCAAGGCCAGTTTGGTCCACAGAGTGAGTTCCAGGACAGCTAGGGTACAGAGTAAGACCATGTCTCAAAACAACAAAAGGTCATAATGAAACCCAATACTTTGTATGCTAGTGAAAATTAATAAAAAGATTTAAAAGTTTACAATTCACAGTGAATTTATAGTGAATGTAGATTTTATACAGACCAATTGACCATAATCAGCTTTAGGCCTTTTTCTTCACCCACCTCAGAAAGAGACCTGCTAACTTTTAGCTATTAAACACTTAGCCCCTTGATCACTTGACTTTCTGTCTCTAGGCCTGTTACAGACATTTTATGTAAACTGACACAGTGTACAGTATTTGTCTTTTAAGGGCTTGCTTTTACTTAGTGTACTATTATCAAAATTCATTCATATTATAGGATATCTCAGAACTGCCTACCTCCCACCTTTTACACAGAGTCTAACTCCATAACCATGATTGCCCTCAAACTTGTAGCAATCTTCTTGATTCAGCCTCCAAAGAGCTATGATCAGAGACATGCACCACCACATCTGGCTTCCCTGTTCCTATGGCTGACAGAGTGTATTGTATTTACCTATTCATCAGTTGCTGGGCAGTCAATGTTGTCTAAGCACTCAAGTGCAAGTGTGCTCTTGAGTTCTCCATTGTCCTAGACAGCAGGCTTAGGAGCAGAGACACTGCTGATATGGTAATGGTGTTTGGCTTCCTAGGGAGCCACCAAACCTTTTCCCCAGCAACTACACTGTTTCACATGTCCATGAGCAGTGTGGAATGGATCCAGTGGCTTCAAGTTCTTGCCAACTTTTGTTATTCCCTGCTTAAAAATATTGTAACAATCTTAATGAATATATGTTGGTACTTCATTGTTTTGATTTGTCACACCTAATGGTATAAAGAATCTTATTGACAATGACTAGCACTTCTCTTTCCCTCTAATAGACTTGCTGCCTATGTTAAAGGTAGGCTCTTCTCAGCAGATGATCCAAAGCTGGAGAACAACACTAGAGCTTCCTCTAGGCATAAAAGTCTTCTTTCCTTCAACCACCTGACCCATGGACAGTTGCCACGGCCCCTGGTAGGCCTTCTGGCTTGTCTAGTTAAGTTTCTGTTTCTGTTGCTATCCCTCAAACCTTTATATCTAATCGATTTTGTGGAATCACATTCTGTCTGTCTATTGTGGTCAAGGCCTTCTTAATGCTTCTAACTATCCTACTGTGTGTGTCGTGGGGAGGCGGGTCTGGGCTGTGATACCTAAGTCTTTGATGTTTCTTCCCTTAGCAGTAGATAAGAGAACCCAGAACATCAACACTAGCAGCATTCTATGGAGCAGCAGGTCTAGCCTCTTCTGATTCATGGGGAAAACTGACTTAGGGTAGATTGAAAGTGTTCTGAGTTTTCATGAAATGCTTGAGATGAAGCTGGGGACAGGATTGATTCCTCCGATTTGTACATATGTCTCGCTTGTCTCTTCCCATGCAAGGAAGCATATACCAAAGGCTATGCTGACAGGAATGGCAAAGGCTCATCGTCGAGGCTCAGGAAAGCAGGACCTTGAAGCATTATGGTCCACAGGCAGATGGGGTGTTGGTGGATTAAATCTGCTGAAAGCTGGATTTCACCCTTCCTGTGTAGGTGTCTCTGACATAGCAGAGCAAGATCTTGTGTCCTAGTGACAGATTACCAAAGCACTTGAGAAAGGTCAAGATAAAAATGAATTCCTCTTCCCCAAACTTTGGCTGAGATAGGATCTTTTCTATGTAACCCCTGGCTATCCTGTTGCTATGTACAACAGGCTAGACTTGAAGTCACAGAGATCTACCTGCTTCTATTTCCTGACTGCTGGGATTAAAGGTGTGCCACCATGCCCTGCTTTTGTATGTTCTTGAAACCAAGTCTTACTCTGTAGCCTGTAGGCTTGCCTGGAGCTCTCTGTATGCAGCCCACATTAACCTAAGAGTAGGAGGGGTCACTTGTGTTCATCCTAGTTTGCAGTGTGACATTGCTGCTTCTCCAGGAAGAAACAGAAAGAATGTACCCTTCTGTTTGACTCTGGGTGGACTTTGTGACACACTTTGGTTGCTAGACTGCTTAAGAACTTAAGAAGCAATCATGTGTAACTTCTGAGATTAGATGAAGCAACCTTGCAGTTTCTGTTTCTGGCTTCTTCAGCTTCAAGAGCACTATGCTGTAAGGGCAGGCAGGCCTAGATGGTTTGGTGGGGGTGGGGGGGGGGCTCGTAGGAGTTTGTTGAACAGGCTGAGCTGCACTGAATTTTTCTTTTTCCTTCAAGGACAAGGTTGCCTTGGCCTGGCTCCTAGGAGATACCTTTAGAATAGATTGCCTGATATGAGTGTCTGCCTGCAGCTCTGCACTGCTGTATCAGTGGGTTGGCAGGGGGGCTGAGGGCAGCTGTCCTGGGGGTGCTGCGCCTACAAGATTCACACACACACACACACACACACTCAAACTCCTTGATGCCTAGGCTCAGCTGAGCTTCTCTGGTTAGCCAAGCATGTAATGTGTTGCTACAAATTATTGCTAAGAGAAGAAATGTATCCTCGTGAAACTCCACTGTGAAGTCTTCCTTGGGCCTTGTGACCAGCTTCTCTTGAACTTTGTCTCATAGGCTTTTTCCCTGTCCTAAATACCTTTCACTATATACCTTTCACTATATACCTGTTTTAGTTAGGGTTTTACTGCTGTGAACAGACACTATGATCAAGATGACTCTTATAAGGACAACATTTAGTTGGGGCTGGCTTACAGGTTCAGAGGTTTAGTCCATTATCATCAAGGTGGGAGTATGGCAGCATCCAGGCAGGAGCTGAGAGTTCTACATCTTCATCTGAAGGCTGCTAGGAGAATTCTGACTTCCAGGCCGCTAAGATGAGGTTCTTAGAGCCCACACCCACAGTGACACACCTACTCCAACAAAGCTACACCTTCTAATCCTGCTATTCCCTGAGTCAAGCATATACAAACCACCACAATACCTGACCACAAAGATAACTTGGTCAGTGAATCATCACACCCTAGGCAGGTTTGGAGACACCTGACACTAAGGCACATAGAGAGGAACTGAAAAGCACTGGGCAGAGTTAACCAGAGTTAATTGGCATATACCCCACTGAGAACATCTGGGGGCCTTGAGCCATAGTTGGGGTGTTGAATGTCTGAAGCTGTAATGATGAGCCCAGGAAAGGCCAACAGGATACCTAGGCAACCTGTGAAATTGTGAGACATATTAGACTTTTTTAAACTTTCTTTTAATCTTGATATCAGTTCTCACCATGTAGACCAGGCTGTCCCTAAACTTCTGATCCTCCTACCTCAATCTCCTCATTGCTAAGAGTATAGACTTGCAATACCAATCACAATGATTATATCTGCGTTATTTTAAGGCACTAAAGTCTTTGGTATCTCATTCATTTTTGTAGGAAGCTTTAACAGCCAGTGTTCAATAGACAAATGCTTAAAGAAATTATAACATACCCATATACTGGAGTGGTGTATCTACAATTCTGGTACAGATTCTATACCTGTTAACTCTGCTCATTAGATATTTCAAGCAACAAAATACTATTAATAAATTATATACAAATGACCTTAGTTTTCAAAGTGTTTACCACGTATATATTTATATTGACTCATCTAGTTGTATAACCAGGAGGAATAATAGTCATTCATTTCTGTCGTTTATGTGATTCAGCCAGTAAGTACATATTGATATGGGTCCCAGCTGCAAGGCTCTGGAGCCTCTTTCTGTTTAAATGGTTCTGTTTTTGTTTTGTTTACACACATTTTCTGTTTGTATTGATGGAGATGGAACTCGGGGTTTTGTGCACGCTAGGCAATTGCTGTACCATCATACTCTCTGCCACTGTATGAATTTTATAAATCCTATGTATTAACAATGTAGTCTTGTATTATTAGAGAAAACGAAAAGTCATTGTTACTTATAACAAGTACTAAATAAGCTTGGGAAGCAATGGTGTCTGAGGTAAAGAATGTAGTACAGGGTGAGAGGCTGGTGCGGGCATTCAACTCTGAGTCCCCATTCACCTGAGATTCAGCTGTACTTGTGGGAACACATTCCGACCTAAGACAAGGCTTCTAGAGCCTGAGGCCCAGTGGTTTGGGAGGCTGCTACTTTGGGACTGCTTGTTCAGACTCTTGTTAATCATTATCTCTTATCAGTCACCAGTTTCCCTTCAGGGCCTTAAGCATCTTTAAGCAAGGAAGCACTTGAGAGCTGGCCTGCTCTGCCTTGCCAGAGGCTGGGAAAGTGTAGGAGGGACATCCAGACCCTGGGGCTTGCCCGTTTCACAGAAGCTACTGCTCGGATCATGGAGCAGGTGAGGGGTAACCTAGCTCTGAAGGGAGCCTTAGCAACCAGCTACTGTCATATCTGTAGGAGTCAGTACTTCAGTACCAGGAATTTCTCTGCTTACCGTATCAAGGGTTGCCAGCCTGTCTTCATCCAGCCTTACAATAATAGGAACTCCCTGCTTGTACTGGCGCCTATCCCAAGTACCAATGAACAATTTGGTATGGTGGTTAATTTTGTATGTCAACATGACTGGGCCACAAGAAGCTCAGATAGATCTATCTGTCTGTCTGACTATATGACTGATACCCTCTTCTTCCCTGCCTTCCTTTTTTTTTTTTGCTTATTCGAGACAGGGTTTCTCTGTGTAGCCCTGGCTGTACTGGAACTCACTCTGTAGACCAGGCTGGCCTTGAACTCAGAAATCCGCCTGCCTCTGCCTCCCAAGTGCAGGGATTAAAGGTGTGTGCCACCATGCCCAGCTCCTCTTTCTTTAAATATTTGTTTTATCATATTGCTAGGCTGGTCTTGAACTCCTGAACTTAAGTAATCATTCTACCTGATTCTCACTAATATCTGGTACTACAGATGTGTGCCACTTTAAGTGGCTGTACTTTATTTTTTATAATAGTGCTTTGTAGCTCATTCTGGATATATCACAAGGTTTATGTAGCCATTTACCCAACATAAACATTTATATTGTTTTCATTCATTTTTCCATTTTAATAAACACTGCAGTGGTAGATTTCTATGCTTTAGCTTGCACAATAAGATGCTTTCCCCACTCTTAACTTTATAAAAGAATAATAACTTTATTATTTTTATATAATAGATATTGCACATTAGGAACTGGAAATAATTTATGAATAACAATTTAAAAATAAAAAATGTATTCCTTCCCTCCCCCAAAATAATTATAATCAGTCAAGAAATAAATCACTAGCCAGGCATGGTGGCGCACGCCTTTAATCCCAGTACTCGAGAGGCAGAGGCAGGCAGATTTCTGAGTTCGAGGCCAGCCTGGTCTACAAAGTGAGTTCCAGGACAGCCAGGGCTACACAGAGAAATCCTATCTCGAAAAAACCAAAAAAAAAAAAAAAAGAAAAGAAAAGAAAAGAAAGAAAGAAAGAAAGAAAGAAAGAAAGAAAGAAAGAAAGAAAGAAAGAAATCACTAATGATTTCATTACCCGGAAGAAAGAAATACAGTTAACATCTTGTAAATAACAGTCCCATTGCCATGGTTTGAATACTTTTTTGTTAAAGGTTCATATTGAGACTAAATCCCCAATGGTGCAGGATTGCATGATCTGGCCTTTGCAAGGTGCTAAGGTCAGCAGGGCTACTTTGTCCTTAGAAGTTTAGCCCTTAGATTGGAGTTCACTCCTTTTTAGCTCTGCTGACTTCGGTCATTTGACGAAAGAGAAGGCCTTTCCCAGATACCAAATATTTGGACTTCCCAACTTCTACAGAGATGAGAGGTAAATTTCTGTTCCTTATAAATTACCCAGCCTCGTGTATTCTGTTATGGCAGCATAAAACATACTAAGACATTGCCTTAGTTAAGTTTTCAATTGCTGTGGTAAAACACTATGACCACAAAAAATGGGGAAGGACAGGGTTAATTTGGCTTATACTTCGGCATCATAGTCCAGATCAGGCACTTAAATAGGGCAGGAACCTGAAGGCAGGAGCTGATGCAGAGGCCATGGAGGGGTGCAGCTTACTGGGTGACTCTTCATGGCTTGCTCAGCCTGCTTTCTTATAGAACCCAGGACCACCAGCCCTGGGGTAGTCCTGTAATGAACTGGACCCTCCCACTTCAACCACTAATTAAGAAAATGCCCTACAGCCCGATCTTATGGAGGCATTTTTGTAGTTGAGAATCCCTCTTCTCTAGCTTATGTCAATTAACACAAAAACTAGCCAGGATGGACATCACCCATGTATCACATACATGCTTTTTCTACCTTTGATTTCGTTTTCCTTGTAACATATGTTAAGAAACTACTAATGGACTTCTTGTTAGATCTCTCTCTCTCTCTCTCTCTCTCTCTCTCTCTCTCTCTCTCTCTTTCTTTTGGTTTTTTTCAAGACAGGGTTTCTCTGTGTTACCCTGGCTGTCCTGGAACTCACTCTGTAGACTAGGCTGGCCTCGAATTCAGAAATCCGCCTGCCTCCCAAGTGTTGGGATTAAAGGCGTGCACCATCACTGCCTGGCCTTGTTAGATTTTCTTGTTCTCCTTCCAGTTTGGGTTGCTTTGATTTGCTTCAGTTCTTCAGTACCTATGACACATTCATTCTCTCAGCAACTACCTGCAAGTCCAGTTCCAGGGGATTTGACAGCCTAGTCTGACCTCCTCAAGCACCTGTACACATACACAGAGCTGTGCACACACACACACACACACACACACACACACACACACACACACACACACTCACACACACACACACTCACACACACACACATTTTTTTAAAGCATGAATTAATACTAACTTATACCATTCCTGTTTGTGAATAACGTGTGCACTTGAAATAATGAACAGTTTGGGTTGGAAGGAGAGATACAAATGGGTAATGAGAACAACTATATGCCCAGTAAAATGCCCTGCATGCAGGGAAATGGCATAAAGGACTTTCACACACCTGCATGCCTGTATTTTAGAAGTGCTCTAACATGGTAGATATCACAATTAGGCTTAGACTAAGCAATAAGGAAAATGTGTTTATGATGACTGTAAGATGCATAACACACAAGCTTCTCTTGTGGAGTGAAAGAATGAGCTGTGTCTGCACCCATGTCTCTATGTATTTTAGGAAATAGTCTAACAAGCTTCTTGACCCATAGTGTACAAAGGCCTGTAATGCGTAACACGGTTCTTACAAACTCTCAGATCTCAGATCTATATGAAAGATGCACAAAAAATAGTTGAGGATATAACGTGCTGCAAAATAAACAGGGTTGTTGGAGGAGGCCACACTAAGAGGTAACATTTGAGAAGGACTCTGGCTAAGGCCTGACACCTAAACTACAGGTGTCCACATCCAAATGGAGATATATATATATATATATACATATATATACATACACACACACACACACACACACACACACACACACACACACACACACACACATATATATATATATATATATCTCGACCTGAATGTTTAAAATAAACCTCAAACTCTGTATCAGTCTGTCTTACTGAATTTCCCTTCTTTGCCCCATGACTACTTCTCTAGCTTTGACCTAAAAAACTGTCCTTCCTCAGCTGGATTACTTTATCATTGTTTTTCTTGAGCTTTTTTCACAAGCTTTCTAAGGATTTAAGGATTTAGAGGTCGTAAACCAAAAAAACAACAACAAAAAAACTTGATAGTTTAAACCAAGGCTTTATTTATAGAATTCTGGTAAGCTAGGCTGGAATGTGGAAATGTAATGCCCTGTCTTGTCTTCTTTTATAATCATGGACCATTGCTTTTTAAGATATATTTTTAAAGACTAGAAAAAGATGTGTACATGTCATGTGTCCATGCAATGTATGCCATTTGTACGCACCTTGGTGCTCACATAGGTTGTAAAAGGGTGTCTGATCTTTACAATATGGAGTTATAGGTGATTGAGTTATCTAGCATAGGTACAGGAAACTGAATTCCTGTTCTCTGCGAGAGCAGTACCCAGACAACATGATATATTTTTACCTAGAAGACAAAGCTCTGGACATGTTTGAAGTAATTTCTTGAAAAGTTTAATTGAGGAGAGAAGACTCACTTTGAATCTGTATGACACCATATAAATAGGCACCCAGACTGAAGACACAGGAGAAAATGAATACACTATGCTTTTCCTCAATTTCCCTTAATAAACATATGCTTTCGGTGTTTAAGAGAGAAAGAGTATGCCGGGCGTGGCACACGCCTTTAATCCCAGCACTTGGGAGGCAGAGGCAGGCGGATTTCTGAGTTCGAGGCCAGCCTGGTCTACAAAGTGAGTTTCAGGACAGCCAGGGCTACACAGAGAAACCCTGTCTCAAAAACAAACAAACAAACAAACAAACAAAAAAACAACAAAAAAAGAGAGAGAGAGAAAGAATATGGACTGCCTCATACTCCTGCTGCCTTGTCTGTCCCATAGAGCTGACTGAATAGTTTCAAACTGGGAGGCAGACAATGCACTTCCTTGCATTAGCTTCTGTCAAGTATTTTTTTTTTATCACAGCAACAAGAAAGATACCTAATATATACACTCAGTATTTGCTAGCCTTGGCTGACCATAAAGCAAATACACTTATATATCTCAAACTCACCTTGAACTCAAAATTGTCATGCCTTGTTTTCCCAAGTGCTAGAACTTCATGTGGGAACCACCTTGTCTGCTTCCAACTTCGTATTTTCTGAATGCAACACAGGATTTAACTATGGAACCTTAGCTGTGCTGGGACTTACTATATAAACCCATTTGGTCTCTCTCTCTCTCTCTCTCTCTCTCTCTCTCTCTCTCTCTCTCTCTCTCTTTCTTCTTCTTCTTCTTCTTCTTCTTCTTCTTCTTCTTCTTCTTCTTCTTCTTCTTCTTCTTCTTCTTCTTCTTCTTCTTCTTCTTCTTCTTCTTCTTCTTCCCTCCCTTCTTTCCTTTCTTTATTTTTGGTTTTCAAAAAAGAGTTTCACTGTATAGCCCTGGCTGTCCTGAAACTCATTCTGTAGACCAGGCTTGCCTCGAACTCAGAGAGATCTGTCTTCTGAGTGCTGGAATTAAATACATGTGCCACACCTCCTGGCTTATTCTCTTTCTCTCACTCTTTCTCTTTTTTGGTTTTTCAAGTCAATGTTTCTCTGTGTAGGTTTGGTTGTCCTGGAATTCACTGTATAAAATCTAACTTCAGAGATCTGCCTGCCTCTGCTTCCCCAGTGTTGGGGTTAAAGGTGTGCGCCACCACTGCCCATTTTACTTTCTTTTTTTCTAAAAACATTTTTAGATTTATTTGATTATTGTATGTGTGTATTTTGCCTCCCCCACTGTGTTGTATGTATGTATGTGTGTGTATATATACCACAGGTATGCCTGGTGCCTGCTGGGGTCCAAAGAGGGTGTTGGATCCCTTCAGACTTAGATTGTTTTTGTGCCAGTGCAGGAACAACACACACTCTCAACATCTTATTTATTTTCAAAGTATTTCCTTACCTCATCAAACACAGAGAATGGACTCCCACTACTACTTATATTGAGATTTCTATCACTATTTGAAGCTGTGGTTGAAATCCAGGCCTTTGACCATTATCCTGCATTTCTTGGAGTCCCAGAGGAGCCTTCATGTGTTCTATATCACTGTCTTCTGAAGAACAACTAAAATTCATTACAGATTTTCTGCCATGTATGTAAGGCTTGGCAGAGAGTAGTCCAATCTCCACCCAGTGACATCTGATTTATGCTTTCTCTTTGTGTCTCTAGCTACCATACAATGCTGTCTACTGCCCGTGGGGTTGCTGTCAAGATCTTTATACTGTTGTTCCTCGTGATGTGTGATGGTTTGTATATGCTCAGCCCAGGGAGTGGCACTATTAGAAAGTGTAGCCCTGTTGGAATAGTTTTCCTACTGTGGTTGTGGATTATAAGTCTCTCATCCTAGCTGCCTGGAAGTCAGGAGTCTCCTAGCAGTCTTCAGATGTAGATGTAGAACTCTCAGTTCCTCCTGTACCATGCCTGCCTGGATGATGCCATGTTTCCACTTTGATGATAATAGACTGAACCTCTGAACCTGTAAGCCAGCCACAATTAAATGTTGTTCTTTATAAAATTTGCCTTGGCCATGGTGTTTGTTCAAAGCAGTAAAACTGTAACTAAAGACAGAAGTTGCTTCCAGGGACTGGGGTATTGCAGTGATAGGCCTGGCTATGCTTTTGTTTGGAAGAATGCAGATTTTGGAACTTTGGATTTGGAAAGCCAAAGAATGCTTTAAGTGGGGCTTAATGAGCCATGCTAGTAGGAATTGTTGCTGTGAGTGATTTGAATTGTGCAGACCTGGCCCAAGAGGTTTCAGTGGAGAATTTCAGAATGTGGCATAGACTGTTTTGTGTTATTTTGGTGAAGAATGTGGCTGCTTTTTGCCCTTGTCTGAAAAGTCTACCTGAGGGTAAGGTAAAGAGATTTATATTAATTGCATTGACAAGGGAAGTCTCAAAAAAGCCCTGCAGAAACTTTGTTCTCTGGTTAAGTTTCATAAAGAGCATTTTGTACAAGTGTAGCAAACTTAGCAAGGAAAAATATAAAATATATGATGCAAGTATTAAAGGAGTGCCAGGAAGTGAAATGGAGCTGAATCCTATGTTGTAGGAGATAGCAGATTAAGTTAGTGGGACTTTGGGGCAAGACTCTACCTAGCTAAATTTAGATCCAAGCATGGTGGTGTACACCATTAATCCAAGGAGATAAAGCCAAGAAGATCTCTGAGTTCAAGGACAACCTGGGACAGAGCAAGTTCTAGGTGAAGAAAAGCTTAAGTCGGGGCTGGTGAGATGGCTCAGCGGGTAAGAGCACCCGACTGCTCTTCCGAAGGTGATAAGTTCCCAGCAACCACATGGTGGTTCACAACCATCCTTGATGAGATCTGGCGCCCTCTTCTGGAATGCCTGAAGACAGCTACAGTGTACTTACATATAATAAATATTTTTAAAAAATTAATTAATTAATTAAAAAAAAAGCTTAAGTCCAGGCATGGTGGTACAAACTTTAGTCCAAGTAGTCCGGCATGCAGACCTCTGAGTTCAAGGTTAACCTACAGAGCAAGATTCAGACAGCCAAGATTAGGCAGTGAAGGAGTTGGAAACAGAAAGCTAGTGATAATGTAATAGAACAAGGGGGCCATGTTCCAGCCCCAGCAAGCAGCAGAATTCAGTATCTTTGACCATGTGGCCCTGGCTCTATAGTCCAGAATAGAAAGAACTACTGGGACAATTGATGCTGGTTAGCTGCAGCTAAGAAATTCGAGGTGATTAAGAAGAGATCAGCAAGCCGGGTGTGGTGGCACGCCTTTAATCCCAGCACTCGGGAGGCAGAGGCAGACGGATTTCTGAGTTCAAGGCCAGCCTGGTCTACAAAGTGAGTTCCAGGACAGCAATACAGAGAAACCCTGTCTCAAACAACAACAACAACAACAACAACAACAACAACAAAAAGAGATCAGCATCACTGAGGTGAGATCTTCTGGGAAGTGTTTTCTGAGAGTACAAAGAAGTTGTGTTCCAGAGATAGCCAAGGCTGTACCTCCTGCAGCAGCTGAACTTGGTAATGTGTCAGCGTCACCCAGGTAGTGCTGGTTTTGAAGCATGAAGCGGTCATAAAGAGCCACTGAGGTTTGGTACTAAGTGAGCCCGAGGAAGGGCATTGGTGAAGGTGCAGCCTGAGTTGAAATTAATGGCCCAGGACTGAAGGAGTCATGCAAAACTGAAGGGGTCATGCAAAGGAGGTGAGGCTTGGCACCATGAAGAGAGCCTATGAGAGGCTACTGGTGAAGGCAGCAGAAGACCCCAGTGTATTGGAGATGCCAGTACCATGGGATGATCACCAAGAACAGCAGCACAGGTGGAGTGTGTCAATCTGAGCTTAGAGTGCTACAGAGGGCAGAGCTGGAGAAGTGATACCGGCGCTTTGGAGGAACCCAGAAGATCATGTGTGGATCCCAGACATTGAAACAAGAAGCTGTAACACTGAAGTTGCCTTGGAGACCCCAAGATTTTTGAAATGCCAGAGCTGTGGGTTATCTGCTGAGGAAAACTGCTAACAGGGAGTGGAACCAGCCCAGGAACAGAAGTTTGTTGCCTTCAACAAAGATGGAAAAGGAGTTGGAGATCCGAAGACCTCCTTGAAATCAGACATGGAGATCAGAGTTTGGAGTTTTCCAAGCTGATTTCCTGTCTTGCTTTGGGGATAAAAGTTAAATTATTGGATGAATCTCAGAAGAGACTTTGAACTTTGGACTTTTAACATTGTTGAGACTGCTATTGATTATGGGAACTTTTGAAGTTCGATTAAATGTACATTGCATTATACTATGTTAGGTATGACCCCCCACTCATATGTTTGAACAAGCCTATGGGGTCCGGGGGTAGAATGTGATGGTTTGTATATGCTCAGCCCAGGGAGTGGCACTATTATAAGTTTGGAGTAGGTGTGTCACTGTGGGTGTGGGTTTTAAGACCCTTATCCTAGCTGCCTGGGAGTCAGGAGTCTCATAGCAGCCTTCAGATGAAGATGTAGAACTTTCAACTCCTCCTGTACCATGCCTGCCTGGATGCTGCCATGCTCCTGCTTTGATGATAATCAACCAAACCTCTTTACCCCCAGCTAAATCAACTGAACCCCCCCCCCAGCTAAATGTTGTCTAAGAGTTGCCTTGGTCTGTTCTGAGCAGTAAAACCCTAACTAAGACATGGTGCTGAAAGACCCCCAAAATGTTTCCCCCTGAAATGTACAGCCTTTGAATGCTCCCCAAGGCCTGTTTCCCAATCTCTGAGAATGCAGCCAGTGAGAAGCTCTTTGTTAGCAAGAAGACCTAGCCTGACTGTCTGTGTCAGAGACCCAGAGATAACTCCAAGATAGAGTTATTCCTATAATGTACTTAAAGACAATTTTCTTATGGGAACCTGAACTTTTACCTGATACCACCCTGCCCCGTCTATTTCTGAGGAAAACATGTTTGTCTTCCCTTTTCTGAAAACAGTCTGATTTATCTTTCTTTTCAAAAACAGTTTGGTTGCAGATGCCCTGGGCAGCCGCCCAACAGTTCACCGTGACCTTCAAAATA
>LR755139.1:189623-244923 GCA_902729485.2 Mus minutoides | reverse complement strand
GTGCCACCATGGAAATGCCATTTACCATAAAGAAAAATCCCTACAATTCTTTAGTGCCTCCAAAGTCAGAGAGCAAGTCTGTGTGCACAGTCTTGGAGTCAAACACAGTTCAGCTTTTGTTCATGGCCTTACTAAAAAGTTAAATGTGATTAGTCATCAAAACTGCAATGAGGCATAGCCTCGTTTCGGATATCAACATCAGTCATCACAAAGCTGGAGAAGAGGTGAAGAGAAAGAAATCCTTGCACGCTATTGATAGGAATGTGAACTAATACATCACTGTGGATAACAGTTTGGTTTCTCAAAAGCTTAAAAATAAATAGGGGTGTGTAGGTGTTTGTTTGATCCATTGATTCTATTTCTCCTGGATTTGTAACCAAAAGTATGACAGCTCTTTATGGTAGTCCTCTTCACAACTGTTAGGGCATGGGATGGGCCTAGGTGTTTGTTGGATGGCTTTTTCTGGGGAGGTGTGAACAAGTGTCTATTAATCTCAGGTAGGCATTTATGGTAGACCAGAGAAATGATTCCCATCATTTTTCTATGCTATTGTTTGAGAGTAGAGTTCATTCATTTTCACTGCTAATATACCTTAATTTGTTCATGCATCCATCCTCTTGATGTTTGATATTTAGTTTCTTACTTCTTCTCTTATTGTACATAGATGTGGAGTTGGCATGTTATAGATTATAAAAACATAGGCTTCCTAATGGTACACCTTTGACTGAGCATCAGGGCCCACACCCACTGCCATCAACTAAGCCTGAGACTCTGCTGTCTCATCTTCCCGTTCCTCATCAGACTTCTCAGCTTTGGCTAATTGAATGGGTGTAAAATGGCATCTCACTGCAATTTTGATTTTGATTTTGATTTCCCTGATTGCTAAAGAGGTTGAGCATCTGCTCATATGGGAATTAGCCATATGCGTTTCCTTTTCTATGAAATGCCTGTTTATGTCTTTTGCCTATTTTCCTGTTGAGATGTTTATTTTTCTGTCATTAATTTGTAGTTTTACACACACACACACACACACACACACACACACACACACAGAGAGAGAGAGAGAGAGAGAGAGAGAGAGAGAGAGAGAGCGCAATCCTGTATCAATGAAATGCATTACTAAAGATCTTGGGAGGCAGAGGCAGGTGGATTTCTGAGTTCGAGGCCAGCCTGGTCTACAAAGTGAGTTCCAGGACAGCCAGGGCTATACAGAGAAACCCTGTCTCGGAAAACAAAAAAAAAAAAAAAAAAAAAAAAGATCTTTCCCAGTTTGTGGCTTCTCTTTTCCTCTTTTCTTCTCCCTCCTTCTTTCCCCTTTTCTCTCTTTCCCTTTCTCTCTTCATTTCTTCCTTTGTGCTTTTATTTGGATCAGGCAGGCTAGCCTGGAGTTTGCTGAGTATCTCAGGTTAGCCTTAATCTTGTGGTACTCCCCCTCCCCCCACCTTCTGAGTAGGATTATAGGTGCGTACCAGAAGCCCTAGTTTCTTTTTATTTTTTAAAGGTGAACCAAAGTTCTTCATTTTAATGTACAATTTTCCTTTATATTCCGTGTTTGTGTAAATTGATGAGAAATCTGCTGTTCCTTCCTTGCTACACTCTCAGATCAAGGCTGCCCATACTCTGCTTGGAGTCACTAGAGGCCACTACTGTGATTGGGTGGCAAAGAGATCTATACAAATGAAATAAAACCTATGTATCAGCACACAAAAGCTGATACATCTGTGATTGAAGTGGACCAGGCTACTAAATCTCGAGCAAGCAGCACAATTGGCAATGTAAGTGTTGTCCACCATGTACTGATTTTGTTTTGTTGAGACAGGGTTTCTCTGTGTAAGAGCCCTGGCTGTCCTGGAACTTGCTTCATAAGACAAGGCCGGCCTCAAACTCAATTTGTTTGCCTCTGCCCAAGTGCTGGGATTAAAGCCTTGTACCATCACTCCTGGCTTTGTGGAGCCAGGTTTTAATGGTTATCAGTTAGTGACCTTCTGGGTAATTAGTCCTGCATTTCCAGTCCTTCATCTTATAGGCTAGTTGTGAGGGGGGTGACCACACCTAAAGTCCTCTAATCCTACTAATTTCTGTCTGGCTACCTAACAACTAGCTCTTAGTCTTCTGGTAAACCTTTGTCTTAGCCTGTCACCACCCCAGGCACTTTCAGATTTTGCTTCCTTCAGTGGCTAGAGGAGCCTGCAGATGTGCCTTCCTTCATTTGGATGACTGGAGACAGATGAGCTTAGGTGTTTACCTCTCCCAGGAAGGATAGGTTGTGATAAAACCTAGCCAGCGAGGCTCTGCTAAATTGGTTTTGCTGTAGTGTCGGCCTTAAGAGCAGAGTGCTGTGGCATATTTGAAAATGGTTCCTTTCTCCTCCTGCTTCCAGAAGCATGACAGTGTCTTTCTCAATCTTCACTTTGTGAATCTGATAGAGCTCCTGGAAGTATACATGACAAACGTCAGGGACTCTCCATAACCCACTGGCTTCCAGAAATTTGTCAGTTTCAGGCCAAATTTTCCTACCCAGCATTGGTTCCAGATTGATCAGAGAAGGGGACCTTATATTAGAAATACAGACAGGTAGATACACAAAAGTCCAGCATAAAGTCCCCTCATTTCAAAGTTTGTATCTCATTATCATAATTGATTCCAGAATATTTCAATTCTTTTTAAGCAGTCACTCCTCATTCTCTCCCCACTTGCTCCTAACAACCACAAATCTATTATGTTTCTCTGGAATGTTCTACTGTAGAAATTTCAGAAAAAAAAATAGAATAATAAGATAGGTAGCTTTTTATGACTGGTTTCTCTTACCCAGCATGCCATTTTCAAGGTTCATCCCTGCTGTGGCATGGAGTTTTGTTTTGTTTTGTTTTGTTTTGTTTTGTGGCCGTTTGACTTCCTATTTGCTTTGCTATTCATACATTAGAGTCCATTTCCATTATTTCCAGGTTTGGGGTATTATAGATAATGCTGTTATACACAGTAATGAAAAAGTTGTTCTATTTGTTGTATTTTAATTTCTCTTGGGTTTTTGTTCAGTGTCTCCTGAATCTTGAATATTAATTCACCTTGCACATTACTGATGTTCTTTGACGTTTTTTCCTTCTCTGTGCATTTTCTGAAGAAGGATCTCCTTGCTTTTATTTGAAGTATTGTAAGCTCAACCCTGCACTCCATTTTCTTTTATACAGGATCCTGTTATGTAGCCAGGCTGGCCTTGACCTCAAGATCTTCCTGCTTCAGCATTCTACAATCCTGGGACTGTAGGTATGCTCTGGCATGCTCGTTTCTTAATCTCCAGTGAATAGACTGTCCTCCAGCATGTATTGGGGTCATAAAGTTTGTATTGTTAGTGGATGGCCAAATAGATTTCCCATGATAAAACCATGCAACATATTGATCAACTAGAATCTGTACAGAACATCTGTATGTTCCAGAATTTCAAACTTGTTGAAATCAACCTTGAAAATATTGCACACTATTTCCAGGGGCTTGATCCAACATACTAAACATATTAAACCTTTCAAACTCAAATGAATACATTGATATCAATGCATTCCATTATTCCATTTCCACTAGAGATTTTAAATTCTTTTTCATGCATGGTATCCCCTTCCTGAGCATGGCTCAGATCTGCCTTAGGCAGTGTTGGTCTGAGAGATAGTCCTGGAGGCTGTTGGAGGACTCAACTTGTGAGTCTTCACTGATGAGCAGGAACATAAAAGAGGGTCTGCTTCTCCAAGACTTCTCATACTTGTCAGAATTCCAGTACTTCTTCATCCATGCCCTTACCTTAGTTTGAGACACCTATGGGGTTTTTCACTGCTACTGCAATTTTGCAAGCCTTACAGTGTGACCTTGGGTTTGACCTTCAGTCACACCTGCCCAGTGCTTAAGAGACTCTCAAAACACCCATGAAGCTCTCCACTGCATGGTGCCCCTCTCCCCTTCCCTCTACTTTAGTTGTATATTCTTAGAACTTCACTTTTAAACATCTTGAGTTCACACATATGGAGCATGTACAATAGTTCAATACATCTATATAATCTGTAATCATCAAATCAGAGTGATTAACATGTTTATAGCTTTGGAGTTCTCCCTTTTCAAGAAATTTCTATAAATTTAGTATGACTCTAAATGCTATGATTTTTAAAATCACTATAGTGGTCTGAATATGTTTGGCCCAGGGAGTGGCACTATTTAGAGGTGTAGTCTTGGAGTAGTGTGTCACTGTGGTTGTGGGCCTTAAGACCGTCTTCCTAGCTGCCTGGAAGCTAATCTCTTCCTGTTTGCCTTTGGATGAAGATGTAGAACTCTCAGCTCCTGCCTGGATGCTGCCATGCTCCCACCTTGATGATAATGGACTGAACCTCTGAACCTGTAAGCCAGCCCCAATTAAATGTTGTCCTTATAAGAGTTGCCTTGGGCTGGAGAGATGGCTCAGTGGTTAAGAGCACTGACTGCTCTTCCAAAGGTTCCGAGTTCAACTCCGAGCAACCACATGATGGTTCACAACAATCGGTAATGGGATTTGATGCCCTCTTCTGGTGTGTCTGAAGACAGATTTTATATATATATATAAGAGTTGCCTTTGTCATGGTGTCTGTTCACAGCAATAAAACCCACACGTAGGCAGTCACAATCTTCATAGTCAAATTTTGCAATGTCTACAGCATTAGTTACTTTTCTCATTGCTATCATAGACTACCTGACAAAAGCAACATGAGGAGGGAAAAGCTTCTTTTGGCTCACAGTTTGAGGATGTAGTTCATCATGCTGGGAAAGCTGTGGTCAAAGAAAGTGAGGCACAGTTTATCACATTGTGTCTGCACTCTGGAAGCCAAGAGCAATGAATACTTGTGCTTATTTAGAATTCTTTTATGCATTCAGGATCCTAGACCATAGATGATGCTTCCTAAGTTCACTGTGAGTCTTCCCATTTAAATTAATGTATGTGATCACGAACCTCACTTTCAGGCATGCCTAGAGGAGAGGTTTGCTTCCTGATTCCAAATCTTATTTAGTTGACAATCCAGATTAATCATCACATCTACCAAGTATCTTTTTTTCAGTGAGCACATTGCTTGCTTCTCATCCCAGGTACAGGATAGTGATACTGTTAGTAGTCATTATGTCATAGAATGCTTAGATTGCTCATGCACATTGCGTTTTGGCAAGGAGAATGAATGTCTTTGCACAATTTGAACCAAGAATCACATTCTAAGGGTTTCCCCCTAGGGAAATACCAATACCGATAATTGCATTTGAGGGTCCCAATAGGACAAAAAAAAATATGGGTTAGAAGGGCACTACGGTAATTTTAAAAGGTATAGTGCAAATATATGGGTCTTAATAATACCTTTTTTTTCTTTTTTTCCAATTTTTTATTAGATATTTTATTAATTTACATTTCAAATGCTATTCCGAAAGTCCCCTCCCCCTCCCCCTCCCCCTCCCTGCTCCCCTGTCCACCCACTCCCACTTCTTGGCCCTGGTGTTCCCCTGTATTGGGGCATATAAAGATTACAATACCAAGGGACCTCTTTTCCCAATGATGGCCGACTAGGCCATCTTCTGCTACATATGGAGCTAGAGACACGAGTTCTGGGGGTTCTGGTTAGTTCATATTGTTGATCCTCTCCTAGGGTTGCAGACCCCTTCAGCTCCTGGGGTTCTATCTCTAGCATCTCCATTGTGGGCCCTGTGCTCCCTCTTATAGATGATTATGAGCATCCACTTCTGTAGGAGACAGCTATATCAGGGTTCCTTAAGTAGGCACTAGCTGTCCTACGCCATAGTGTCTGAGTTTAATGACTGATTATGGGATGGATCCCCCTGGTGGGGTAGTCTCTGTATGGTCCATCCTTTCCTCTTAGCTCTAAACTTTGTCTCTGTAACTCCTTTCATGGGTATTTTGTTTCCTATTCACAGGAGGAATGAAGTATCCACGCGCTGGTCTTCCTTCTTGATTTTCTTGTGTTTTGCAAATTGTATCTTAGATATTCTAAGTTTCTGGGCTAATATCCATTTATCAGTGAGTGCATATCCAATGACTTCTTTTGTGATTGGGTTACCTCACTAAGGATTATATCCTCCAGATACATCCATTTGCCCAAGAATTTCATAAATTCATTTTTTTTAAGAGCAGAATAGTACTCCATTGTGTAAATGTACCACATTTTCTGTATCCATTCCTCTGTTGAGGGACATCTGGGTTCTTTCCAGCTTCTGGCTATTATAAATAAGGCTGCTATGAACATAGTGGAACATGTGTCCTTTTTACCAGTTGGAACATCTTCTGGGTATATGCCCAGGCGAGGTATTGCTGGATCCTCTGGTAGTACTATGTCCAATTTTCTGAGATAACACCAGACTGACTTCCAGAGTGGTTGATAATACCTTTTTTGTAACTATGCTTTGGTCAAAGGGATTAGTAGAGGGAGCAGTTCCCAGGCTCAACTGTAGGAAGATTGTTTAAAGTGTTGAGAGAAGTTGCAATCTTAGTCTCTTAGAGACAAGCTGGTTCAGCATGACCTTGTGGGGATGGAGCCAGTGGAATAAACACTGTGGCACATCTCATAGATCAAAGCAACTGGGAAGTTAAAATCAAGGGAGTCATCTCAGTGAAGTTCACTGCCTTCTGCAGGGTACAAAATACTAAGGAGATGATCTGGGGGAAGATATCTGGGCAGCAAGCCAAAGATGTCCACATTGGGTACTTTGGAGGTTAACATTTAAAATTGGTTTTATTTTGAGTTTCCAAAATTGATTTGACCCAGGCTGTGGTGGTGGTGGCTAAAAGCTTTCTTTTTTTTTTTTTTTTTTTTTTTTTGGTTTTTCGAGACAGGGTTTCTCTGTGTAGCCCTGGCTGTCCTGGAACTCACTTTGTAGACCAGGCTGGCCTCGAACTCAGAAATCCGCCTGCCTCTGCCTCCTGAGTGCTGGGATTAAAGGCGTGCGCCACCACGCCCGGCTAAAAGCTTTTTATAAAACTAAGTTTGAGGGCTGGTGAGATGGCTCAGCGGGTAAGAGCACCCGACTGCTCTTCCGAAGGTGATAAGTTCAAATCCCAGCATCCACATGGTGGCTCACAACCATCCGTAACGAGATCTGGCGCCCTCTTCTGGAGTGTCTGAAGACAGCTACAGTGTACTTACATATAATAAATTAAAAAAAAAAAAAAAAACAAAAACCTAAGTTTGAGCCGGGCAGTGGTGGTGCACACCTTAAATCCCAGCACTTGGGAGGCAGAGGCAGGTGGATTTCTGAGTTCAAGGCCAGCCTGGTCTACAGAGTGAGTTCCAGGACAGCCAGGGCTACACAGAGAAACCTGTCTCAAAAAACCAAAAAAAAAAACAAAAAAAAACAAAAAAAAAACAAACTGATTTGAGTATTTAACATATTATCTTCGTTTCTGGCAGTTACTACTATTGAGGAGTTTTTGAAGGACATTCATGCATATGGGAGGTGACTTCAAATTTGCTCTGCTCATCACTCAGTGGACTTTTTTCACATGGGAACTTGGGGCTCTAGCTCACTTTTTCGTGATTCCCATCTCCTTACTTTGTTCAGTACATTCTACCCAGGCTTTGCAGTGTTCTTTTTGTTAATGAAATTGATTTTAGTACATTCAAACTGCTAGTCAGTATCTTGTGTGTCTATATTTGTCAACTATGTTTTGCCATTTTAAAATATTTATTTTATTTCTTGTGTTTGTATGTGTATGTGCACACATGAGTTTGTCTATGTACCTAAGTTTACACATGTGTGCAGGAGTTCACAGAGGTCAGAAGGAGTCCCTTAGATCTGGAGTTACAGGCCATTGTGACCCATTATATGGATGCTGGGAATCAAACCTGGGTCTTCTGTAAGAGCAGTAAGTGCTCTTAATCAGTGAGCCATCTTTCTAGGTCTGTTTACTATTTCCCAAGAGCTGGTTTGGTGGCTGTATTGAGGGCAAAAGCTATTCATAGACTAAAGAATGGTCCTCAATTAAACTAGCACACAGCTTTGAGGTGGATACAAACATAGCTGACCAAACCAAGTGAGTCAACTGTCGATGAGGTGACAGATATTAATATTTTCTTTTTGCTTCTTTGTTTTTGAAACAGAATCTCATGCCTTTGCAGCTCATGCTGGCTTGTAACTTACTTTATAGCCTAGGTAGCTTTGAACTCATAGTGATCCCTCTGCCTCGGCTTCCACAATGTTGGGGATTAGGGTTATGAGCCACAATGTGTAATTAATATTTCCATTTTTCATGGTGTTCTGCAGGAGAACATTTGGATATTGTCTTAAATCTCACAAAGCACATCTATACGACTCCTAATTTTTCTCACTATATACTCTGTATCTGGTTCTTTCTTGGTCAGACATTGTGTTTAATTCTAATTTTCTTTAGCTCCAGGTGGCAAAGCCCCACCAATCCTTATTACAACCAATGTTTAATAGGACAAAATTTGTGATTC
This sequence comes from Mus minutoides, assembly GCA_902729485.2. NCBI lineage: Eukaryota > Metazoa > Chordata > Mammalia > Rodentia > Muridae > Mus > Mus minutoides. The sequence continues at coordinate 236,458 of LR755139.1, read as the reverse complement.
ATATCTGTTTCTTCCTGTATTCTGCAGTGATCATCAGAAAAGGATTTAAGTGGAGAATTTTTTAAAAAGACGGTGTATTTTCCTTATGTAAATGTTTTTTCCACATGTATGTATGTGTACTGCATGCCTGGCACCCACAAAGGCTAGAAGAGGGCATAAAATCTCCTGAAATCTCCATTTGTAACTTCAGTGAGTTACAAATGGTTGTGAGCCACCATGTGGTATGCAGAGCTGAACCCAGGTTCTCTGAAGAAGAACAAATGTTCTTAGCTGCTGAGCCATCTCCCAACTACAAGGAGTCTTTCATGTCTTTTCTGAAGTACTTCTTATAACTGTTCTAAGCCAGAGGAAATTACTTATATTAGTTAGCATCATCTTTATTTATCTGTGCCTTACGGACTAGTTGCTTAGTATTAGCTCCTAGAAACCTCTTGAACTTCAGCACAAATGCATTAATTACAGAAGATATATATATTTTTAACTCTGGCTTTTCCCAAAAAGATTTTGTTTTATTTATTTATTTAGTTAGTTAGTTTGTGTGTGGTGTTTGTGTAGTGTGTGTGTATGTGTGTATTTGTGTATGGTATGGTATGGTGTGGTGTGTGTGTATGTATGTGTGTGTTGTTGTTGTTGGTGGTGGTGGTGGTAGTGGTAGGGGAGGTGCCACCACACTTGCAGAGATCAGAGAACAACTTTCAGCAGCTGTTCCTTTCCTTTCTTCATATGGTTCCCAGGGAGTGAAATCAGGTCATCAGGTTTCATAGCAAGTGCCTTTACCTGCTGACCCATGTTACCAGGTATTTGGACCTTTTTCTTCATTTCATTGGTATGAGATTTCTGCCAAAATACTTATACTGGCATCTAAATTTTAGATGAGCCATCTAAAATATTTTTTTTCAAGACAAGTTTTCTCTGTGTAGCCCTGGCTGTCCTGGAACTCACTTTGTAGACCAGGCTATCCTCAAACTCAGAAATCTGCCTGCCTCTGCCTCCCAAGTGCTGGGATTAAAGGCATGTGCCACCACCGCCTGGCAGAAGTAAACATTCTTTTTTTTTTTCCCTTGTTCCGGTCAACCCCGCTCGCTCCGCTCTACCCCGTACGCCCCCCTCCCCGCTCGCTCCAGTTGGCCCGCTCGCTCCAATCGGCTCTGCTTGCTCCTGTTGGCCCCTCTCGTTCGGCCATCCCCATTTGGCCACACTCTCTCCAGCACTGCTAGCTCCGGTTGGTCTCTCCGGCCCAAGGATTCATTTCTTATTATTCTTCATAAATACGGTGTAGCTGACTTCAGACGCACCAGAAGAGGGCGTCAGATCTTGTTACAGGTGATTGTAAGCCACCATGTGGTTGCTGGGATTTGAACTCACCACCTTCGGAAGAGCAGTCGGGTGCTCTAACCCGCTGAGCCATCTCACCAGCCCCTAAAATATTTTTTTTTAAAAAGCCAGCTGGGTTAATAGAAAAGAAAGAATAAAAAGAAATGACTGAGGACTGAATTGATAGAATTAAAAAGAAACAGCAATAACACCAACAATAAGAATAAACAATAATTTATAAAACTGAGCCAGGAAATCATTTAAGTGAGACAAAGTTGAAAAATTAATTGGTTAGGCTGATGATAGGACTCAGTTGGTAGAGTTCCTGTGTAACATATATGAAGGCCTAGGCTTTATTGCTAGTACCATATATATATTAGGTGTAGCGGTGTACTCCCACAATCTTAGCAATCTGAGGTGGATGCAGGAGGATCAGAAGTTCAAGATCACCCTAGGCTTAAACTTTAAGGCCAGCCTGGGATACACAAGACCCTGTCTCAAGCAAACTAAAAATGCTTGCTCATGTGTTTAAGTAGGCTAACTAAGGTCTCAAGCTCTCACCAACAAGGGTACCACAGCCTTCAACATCTCCCTGCCTCCATTCTGTCCCATCTTTAACCTTTTTCCCTCCAGTCAGCCATAGTGAATTTTTATGCCCCAATCAGATTGTGACTCCAGCACTTAAAACTCTCTAGAGGGATCCTAAGCACACAAGCCATCTTGCCATTCCTCAAGTATGTCAAGCACATTCCTGACTTTTGCATGGGTGTTCTCTATTTATGCTTTAACATTGCTTCTCTCCACAATGAGAATGTGAGCTCTCTGAAGTCAGGGCTGATTCTGTCTTGTTCACCATTATATTCCCAGAGCGTATACCATTTGATGGTATTTTTAATGAAAATGGCCACCATAGGCTCATTTATTGGTGTCTAGTTGGTAGCAGTCTGGAGTCAGATTAGGTGCTGTGGCCTTGCAGGAGGAAGTATATCACCAGCTACAGCCTTTGAGGCTTTCAAAGAGCTGTACCATTTTTGAGTTCTCTCTCTCTCTGCCTCATGCTTGTGGATTAATGTGTGAGCTCTTAGCTCTTTTTGCTTCCATGCTCCACTTGCTCCACCACCATGGACTCTAGATCCCTGGAATCATAATCCCAATTAAATGCTTTCTTTGTGTTGCATTTGTCATGGTGTCTCTTCCCAGCCATACAAAAGTAACTAATACGTTATATTACATGCCTCACGTAATATAGTCGATATAATCTATTCCAAAGGGGATATGTGAGTGCAAGGCTGGTGTAACATTAGCAAGGCAGGAGCTAGTTCCCTCTAGGAAAAAAGGAAAAGCAATCATGGTGATTACAAGTTGCTCATGTATGTTACAATGAGAACAGATACTGGAGGTGAGAGAATGGTTACAACAGCCAAGTCTGAAGCACTGAGGATGATAATGGGGCTTGTAGTTGGGCATGAGATAACTGAGCTAGATGTGTAGAAGGAGGAACAGGTCTCTGGGCCAGTGATGGAAGACTTTTATTTTATCTCAACATACCTTTATTTTAACTTCATGTTGGAAGGATGTTGTCACCAGGTGCAGATTGTTAAACCAACCATTTCTTTCAACAACTTAAAGAACTGTTTTCATTCTCTTCTGATTTGATCATTGTTCCTATTCATGTAATATCTCACTTTCCCTATCGGTTTAAATACTTTCTAACTTGTCACTGACTTTCAGCCTTTTGATTATGTGCTTTGAGGTCTACACGGGAGGCATCAGGAACAGTTCATACTGTAAGAATTGAACAAAATAGTGATTCACTCCTGCTGTAATCCCTGCACCCAAATAAACAGCCAGTGCTATGGCTTCAAAGTCCTCAGAAAAATTGGGGGGGCATCTGAGGTATTCAGTAGTAACTATTGTGAAGTAAGTAGAGAGAAGCTCATTTCTACTACCATTTTGCTTCTCAGTGTGTGGAGGCCTAGTGAGGCAATCTATGCAGGATCTCCTAGGATATTTACAGGATGGCCAAGACCCCAAAACAACTTTTTTTTTTGAGCCGGTTATCTTGACTTTAACCAGATCCTGCAGTTGTGTTGCTATTTCCTCTGAACTGAAGCATCCCCCCACTCCTTGGAAAGAGGAGAGAGAGTCATAAGACTCAGGAAGCTAATGAAACTTATCCAGTTCAAAAAGCTCAGAAAGTCACAAGACTCTGGGGGCCCTTCTCTAAGGTTATACAAACAGGAAATGATTGCTGAGGAAGAGGAAAAGCTCTGCTGTGGAACTGCCTGAAAGTTGTGCAGGAAGCTCTGTGGATGCAGTTGTCCTGAGTCATTGTCACTCATGCTGAGGTGGGATTTCTGGTTCGGCAGTTGTCTTTGAACCGCACATTCTCCTTTAAGTAATCTGTCATCTATGCTCCTGTAGATAATCCAATAAACATGATGTTTCAGCAAGATGTATTGGGTGGAATTGTTTCTTTGTTCTTTTGTTTCTGCCTGATGGGTGAACAGACATTGGTTTACATCTCCTGAGGAAATGTCATGAAAGCCTTGCACTTTCAGGTCAATCTCAGTTAAAATGAACTTTTCTAAAAAGTATGTAAGGACTTACACTTTGAAAATCAGATTACTTTGGAAGCATATCAATGAATATTGGGTGAATATGTGTGAGGTTTACTGTATGTATGATTACATTTTTATTTATGTTTGCATGCTTTATGTGTGTTTGTATGTGTGTTTGTATGTGCATGCCTTGTGCCTGGCGAGGTCAGAAGATAAAGTAGAATGCTCTGGAACTGGAGATGATAGTTGTGAACCACCATGTAGATGCTGAGAGCAGCCAGTCCCTAAATATCAGCTGTGATCGAGCTAAATATCATTGGATTCTCCAGTTATTTTGACTCATTATTCAATTGCAATCGATTGTGTTCCTAAATAAAACGTTGTTTACTTTATGTACTGGCTGGTTTTGTGTATCAACTTGACACGAGCTGGAGTTATCACAGGGAAAGGAGCCTCCCTTGAGGAAGTGCCTCCATGAGATCCAACTGTAAGGCATTTTCTCAATTAGTGATCAACGGGGAAAGGCCCTTGTGGGTGGGACCATCTCTGGGCTGGCAGTCTTGGTTCTATAAGAGAGCAGGCTGAGCAAGCCAGGGGAAGCAAGCCAGTAAGGAACATCTCTCCATGGCTTCTGCATCAGCTCCTGCTTCCTGATCTGCTTGAGTTCCAGTCCTGACTTCCTTGGTGATGAACATCAGTATGGAAGTGTAAGCTGAATAAACCCTTTCCTCCCCAACTAGCTTCTTGGTCATGATGTTTGTGTAGGAATAGAAACCCTGACTAAGACACTTTATATTTGTGGAAGGCTCTTGGTTAAAGGCCTAAGTGTAAGGAACACTGATATAGATAGTCAAGCACAAGTAAATGAGATAGGTAAGAATGGTAATTATTTAACAATTTCACTTTCAGACGGCTTTTAGCAGATTTGTAAATTATATTCATCTTAGTATGTTCCTCTGAAGCACATTAAGCAGTTTCTATTACTTCCTATAACAAAACTAAGAAGAGAAAAGTGACAAAAGACCAAATAATTTATTCGGTCTCTTATTTATTTTGAATAAAAACTAGCAACTTAGTTTTGGAGGGTAGTACTTAAAAATAAAATTCATAAATGTTATCTTTTATCTAATTGCTTAGCCACAAGCTCTACAAATTAGAATAATAGCTGTATTACTTGATGATTTATCCTTTACATTGACACAGAGTATGGGTTTATGAAGTACAATGTGGCACTTCCCTTCAGGTAGGTACACTGGGTAGTGATGGGGTAATTACCATATCCATCACCTTTAACTTTCCTCATTTCTCTACAGTAATTGGATCTTTTAGAGAAGTGGATTAAAAGGAACTCCTGTTCTCTTCCTCTTCCTGCCCTAGTTTTCTTGATGGTTAACATCTTGTATTTTTGTAGGATATTTGGCAGAGTTGATGAGCCAATATTTGTACATTATTACAAATGTAAAAGTATTTTACATTTGTAATAATTATATATAATATATAATAATACTATATAATATATTATAATATTATATATAATACATGTATATGTATTGTACATGTAATGTACATGTATTGTACATTAGTACAAAACTAAAGGCCATGGTTAACATTAGGGTTCACTGTATCTTGTATTTTTTCTTTTTTAAAAGCATAATTAATTATACTTAATGGATTTAACTATAATAATTTTTTGTTTTGTTTTTGTTTTGTTTTTTTCGAGACAGGGTTTCTCTGTACAGCCCTGGCTGTCCTGGAACTCACTCTGTAGACCAGGTTGGCCTCGAACTCAGAAATCCACCTGCCTCTGCCTCCCGAGTGCTGGGATTAAAGGCGTGCGCCACCACGCCCGGCTTAACTATAATACTTTTTACAATAATTTTAAAAAATTTAAGTACAAGAATTCCAAACATTAGATCACTGTGAAACTTTGGATTTGTACGTGTCCTAAAAATTTATGTGTCCTCAGGTAGCACTATTGGAAACAACAGGTGGTAGCAAATCTAAGTCAGACCTGATCAGAATTCTTCAGATCAATAGGGATGTGCACTTGGCGAGGGTTATGGAGCACTGTGGTTTTTTGCTTGTTTACTTGTTTGTGTTTTATTTTTTCCTTTCCTGCTTTCCACTCCTGAGGTTAGGATCTTTGTTTTGCCACAAGGCACGTAATAAGAGATTGCAACCTCAGAACCTGTGAGTCAAAATGAACCCTTGCATTTTCTCGGGTTAACTGTCTTAGGTATCTAGTTACAGTCCTTGGACTCTCACTGGTTAATATGGTCCTAAAGGGAATTCCTGCCACAAACTCTGATTGAATGGAGTCTACATCTTAATACACATATAGTTTTCAAGCTAATCATTTGTCAATGGCATTACTTAAAATATCAATATATTATGTACCATATTTCATAAATAAAGCAAATTGTTATATTATAACAACAAAACCTAAATTTGTATTTGTACAAATTATTTGGAGAGTTGTTAACTTACTTGGAAAGAGTATAACTAATGTAATTTTATAGTCATGTGTAAATCTAAATAAAATACTTTGATTTAAAATAATTTCTTCATCATGTTCTATATAAAACCCCCCAAAACTTCTAATGGAGATCAAGAGGTTATATACTATTATATTATTATTCTTAGAAAAGGTAATCATCCCATAAAAGATTAAGATGTGTCAGCCTAGACAGTTCTCTGAGTTCTTCCCACTCTTTTATCCCCAGGTCTACAGTCCATGACATAGCACAGAGGAAACATTCAGAAGGAAGTAGTGTTGCTACTAGCAGTCTTTATCTTGGGGAAAGGATTTGTATATTTAATGAGTGTCTGTGTTGGATGTACGCATTTAGAGAGATTTACATATGCAATTTTCTAAGTAAATGAATGTGTGTGTCAAGGATTCTATGTAAATGTGTGTACTTGTGACTGTGGGAATGGAAATGAACAGATGTGAGAACATGTTTGTGAATAAGCATGTAATTGTGTGCTTATGGATATGTGTATGTGAAAAAGTCCATGCCTTGAGAAAGTGAATCTGGATTCATATAATTGTGGAAGAAAAGTACAAATGCCTATTAAATGCAAGGAAATAGATCCTTGGGATCTTGGATGGAGCTAAGAAGAACAATGCCATCTCTTTTAGATACTCATTTGGTGGTCAGTCATGTAGCAGAATGAGGCTATGTCTGACTTGGTAGAAGTGGATAACTGTACATATACATGGTGGTGTGTGTGTTTCTATGTATGGATGGCAGGCTGCTGGACCAAGCTGCCAGCTGCCAGCCCCAGTGCTGCTCACTGAGTGCCCTTGGGCATGAGGGCTGCTGTAGGAGGCAGTAGTGAAATCCCCACCCCCACAGCACAGTGGAAATCTTCCCAGCTCCTCATCAGTCCCTCCCTTCCTCTCCCTTCTCCCCCTCCTTCCCTCCCTTCCTTGCACATCCTCCCTAGGACACACACCAAAGTGGGCTTGAGCCTCTGTCTTTAATAAGCTTAGAAGACAGTAAATCATGGTAATGAGAAAAACAAGAAGCACATCTGCTCCTGATGAAGCAGTGCACGCAGGCTGATCAATTGCTCTAGAAACTGTCCTTTGCACATGATTCAGGATGAAGTTGTCCTGCTAGAGTACAGTTTTCCATACATAATCAGAGGACACAGACTTCTTTTGCTGCTGGTTTGTGTTCCATGAGCAGGAAAAAGGAGAGACAAAGAGTCCATCCAGGGGCTGGGTAGCTGAGGCTGTGAGAGGTGGAGGGGCGGCTGGGAGCCAGGCTGACACATGTCTATGAGATCACTTTGAAGATACTGGATCTGGTCTTCTGTGTCCAGACTCATGCATTCTGTCCCCTTCGGTCTAGGGCTGATGGTAGAGAAAGTTGATGGCATGTCAGGTTGCATGCAGGTGTTTCTGGTGGAACAACCAGGCATTCTGAGGAATTTGGGAGTGTATTGCTTCTCCTTCCTATCAATTTTCTTTTCCTTCCTTCCTTCCTTCCTTCCTTCCTTCCTTCCTTCCTTCCTTTCTTCCTTCCTTCCTTTTTTTTTTTTTTTTTTCAAGACAGGGTTTCTCTGTGTAGCCCTGGCTGTCCTGGAACTCAAGTCTGTAGACTAGGCTGTCCTCCAACTCAGAAATCCACCTACCTCTGCCTCCCAAGTGCTGGGATGAAAGGCATGTGCCACCACGCCTGGTCAGTTTTCTTTCTACACCTCAGAGCCTGTATACACCGAAAGCGCAGGTTTAACCGGATAGAAGCCATGCTTTTGACTCTTCGATTGCTTTTGTTTGTTGTCTCTCTCAGCATTGCCCCCACCTTTGATTTTGCATTTCTTTACTGCAAGGATTAGAATCCATTTGTGATTAAAAGCATTCATGGGCCTAGTTGGGAGCCTCTGGGACTCTATTCCTTTCAAGCAGCTCTTATTCTCCTCAGACTTGTCCAGCACTGCAAGGGAAGGGATCATCAGTATGTATAATCTAGCCTGGCTTTCAAGCTCTGCTCATGCATAGCTGCATGGTTACTGTCAGTCAGTTAACACTGCTTTAGATGTGAGATATTCTAAAAACAAAGGTCTCAGCCATTCTAAGGTTAGGATAGCAGGGAGAGGTAGACATATAGCAGACATCATAAATAAGGAAATAATATATATGTTAGCAGGTACTATGGAAAAAAGAGTGGGACTGAGGGAGGAGTTGTTAGTGTTAAATGGAGTTAGAGGGGCCTTAATTTGCAGTCTTAAGGATGAAACTGATATTTAAGGAAAATGCAGGCCAGCAGAGCTCAGGCCTTGGAGCTCAGGCAAAGGCTCCAAGGCAGGCATGTACACCTTTGCCAGACACTGGCAAAAAGGCTTGTGTGAGTAACTCCAGTAGTTAAGGGAATGGTGTTGGATGAGTTACATAGAAAGATGATTGGATTGGGCAATGTGCCCAGCCCAGAGGTCACAGACGTTGGAGCAGGCCCTGCTAATGTTTTAACACAACCTCTTTGGTGACCAGAAAGCTAATGTACTAGTAATTCAGGTGAGAAGCAATGGCTACTTGTTCCATTTGCTGGGTTTAGCTGCTACATTAAGGTCTATTCCTCTAACAGTAGGAGTCTGCAGAATGGGTTTTAGGGCTGGAAGTGAACATGGTTTTGACTGTTGGGGAACACATGTTTTATTCAACTCTCACTGGCCAAGCAACCTAGACACCCAAATCCAGTTCTTCAACCTCTTCTTAGAAAGGCAGGATGAGCTGAAAATAGAATTCCCTGCAGGGATCTGAAGAAATTGGTCAAATACCTGGCTACTTAGCAGGATAAGGTCTCTGACCCACCTAGCAGGGGAGAAGTTCCTTTTTCCTTCAGTCCCGGGGCTGCTTAAGTAGGGACACCAGGTCAGGATTGTTTTTAAAGCAGAGGTAGGGTGCATTGCACTTTGGGGCCTTGAGTGGGTGTGAGTGGCAGCAAACTGTAGGGTACCGGATAAGGGATGCTTGGTGGTAGTCCTTTTGAAGCGGAGATCATGTGTCTATTGTACAGTTTCTGGGCTGTTCATAATTATACAAAAGGTCGCTGTGTAGGAAGCCAGGCTTCCAGTACTATCTGCAACACTGTGGATCTTGGGAAAGGCTGTGATACACTCCCAATTGTCATTCCTGAAGTAGAAGAGTGCAGCTCAGGTGACCTCTGAGGCTTCCCAGTCAGGACACGAGGGACTGCGGCTTAGCCAGAGGCTGACTTTTCCTGTTGCGCTGAGCCAGCGCCTCAGAGAAGGAAATGCGCTGCTGCAGAGCCGAGGCTTTAATAATTCACCCGAGGCTTGCCCGGAATACAAATGGGCCCGAGGAGGCAGTGGACGGGTGGCGGGCTCCGGGCGGAGGCGGGGACCTAGGGCGCGCCCGCCACCCTGTGGCTGGTTTGTGTTCTGCAGACTCTGCATGGGTTGAATTTAAAAGGGGCGGGGAATAGGAAAGCAAGGCTGAGAGCCTAGCACTGCCCCTGCCACCTACCTCTTCAGGTGTTTGTTCACACTGGTTTTCTGACCGTCTCGAAAGGACTCTCCCCCACACACTTGCAGACTGACTTTTTCTTCCCAATCTTACCAAAAGTTATTTGAAGGACTTACCATTGCCCCAACAAGGTTATTGTGATGTCAGTTCTGTCTCTGCCAGTGAACTGGCACCATCTGTCTCAGAGCCCTCCTTCTTTGTAGGGAGTTCCCCAAAGGAAGCTCCCCACCATTCCCTGAGACCCTTGAGCTTCTGATGTATGGTTCTCCTAGATGAGATTACTGCCTGCATTGTTCCTAGCCCCGATTTCCGCTCATCTAGGCTATCTCTGATTCTTCACCCTCTTACCCAAGAACTCTGTCCTATGTTCAGAGAAGTCTCAGGACTCCTGCTTGCGGCAGTCATCTTAGGGTCTCATATTTGAGCTTTGGTTGGGGTAAGGAAGGACTTCTGGGAAACGTATTACATGCTGTGGGCAGTGAGGTATTTATTTTACCAGATGCCTGAGAGATCAGGTGGTGCTAACAGGCTGATGTTAGTGACTCAATTTGTTTATACAAACAGGCTCAGTATACTCTAAGGATACTTTTGGGCAAACAAATACCAGGGGTCATTGCTTTTTCTTGTTACAGAAGATTATGAAAACACGACCTTCTCAATCCATAAAACAGTTTTATCCCTGTAATTTTTTTTTTCCATTTTGGATTTTTTTTCTGTAAAGGATCTCCATACATACCCCAGGCTGACCTGAAATTCTATTGACATTGCCACCTTTACACCTCTTCTTTTATTCCCTTCTTTTCTTTTGTAAGACAGTGTCTCCCATAGCCCCAGGTGTCATTGAACTCCCAATGTAGCTAAGTATGACCTCAAATTTCTGGTTCCATTTCCCAAGTCCTTGGTTACAGGAGTGTACCGCCGTACCCAGCAGCCCCCACCCCCATAGTACATGCTAGGCAAAGCCATTGAACCAAGCCTCCAGCCCCTCTTAGCTCTTCCATTCCAGACACATCATTGGATACCTGGCTAAGTCTAGACCCAAAGCCATTCTCATCTCCTGATCGCTTATGGCCCTGGCATATTGCTCTTCTTCAATTTCTGAAACTTCTGAAAGGCCCTTCCCACAGAGTTCACCCACAGCAGGCCTTGACTTGCTACTTGTGTGCATATTGGACCCCATGCCATTGTCCCAACACTGACCGTCCCTCCACCAGTGCTGGGGGGGCATCTGGTCTCACAATTTCCCTCACCTTGGTGGGTTCTATGGTCATCTAGATAGAGTAAAAATCTCTTTACTATGACCAACAGAGTCACTCACAACCCAGCCCAGCTTATTGCTTTTCTCTTCTACTTATTGATTCCATACATGCCCACACAGTTTCTTTTTTTAATTTACATTTTTAATTTTTATAATCTCATATGAGTATTCTATGTACATTATTTCCATATTTCCCTCCCCTCTCCAATCCCTTCCATGATCTCTCAACTCTGTCTCTAATCCATAACTTCTTCTGTAATCATTACTATTAAGTACATATATACATACATACATACTCACATATATAAACCAATGAGTTCATTTAATGTTGTTCATATGTACATGTACCTTGGAACTGGATAATCTATCAGTGCAGTCATCCATGGTGGAAAAGATTCTTCCTCCCTCAGCAGCCATTACTTGTTTGTGGCTCTTTGTCTAAGAGTGGGGCCTTATGAGATTTCCCCTATAAAGGTTGTCCTGTCAATTAGTGCCATCAATATGCTGGTCTTTTATCAGTGACCATATTTGAGACTTCATGCGTGTAGCTTTCCTGTCACATATGTAAGATACTATCTTTTAGAAGTCATTCTCTTTGTCTTTCTCTTTTTCCGGCAATGTTCCCTGAGCCTTAAGTGCAGGAGTGGTATGCACTTGGGGTTGAGCACCCCACAGTCAGTTTTCTCTGCATTTTGACTATGGATCATTATAATAGTCTCTACTCTGTGCAAAAGGACGTTTCTTTGATGAGGAGTAAGAGCTGGTTATGTCTTGCGAATATCATATGCCCCAGTACAGGGGAATGCTAGGGCCAGGAAGTGGGAGTGGGTGGGTTGGGGAACAGGGTGGGGGAAGGGAAAGGGGGCTTTGGGGATAGCATTTGAAATGTAAATGAAGAAAATATCTAATAAAAATAAATAAATACGTGATTATATTAATTAAGGAAAATGACAGGATTATGCCATCCTCTAGGAGCTACAAAAAGCTATATTACCAATTTATGGTAATAAAAACAGCATGGTATTGGTGCAAAAACATACAGGTAGATCAATGGGACAAAATAAAGACTCTAATGTGAGTGCATATAACTACAGACACCTGATATTTAACCAAACACCAAAAATACACACTGGAGGGAAGATAGAATCTTCAATAAATGGTGCTGGTGAAACCAGATGTCTACATCAGGAGAGTAAAATTAGACCCTGTGATGGTTTGTGTATGCTCAGCCCAGGGAGTAGCACTATCATGAGGTGCGGCCTTGTTGGAGTAGGCATGGCCCTGTGGCTGTGGGCTTTATGAGCCTCATCCTAGTTGCCTGGAAGTCAGTATTCTACTAACAGCCTTCAGATGAAGATGTAGAACTCGTAGCTCCTCCTGTACCATACTTGCCTGGATGCTGCTATACTCCCAACTTGATGATAATGGACTGAACCTCTGCACCTGTAAGCAAGACACAATTTAATGTTGTCCTTATAAGAGTTTCCTTGGTCATGATGTCTGTCCACAGCAGTAAAACCCTAACTAGGACAGACCCATACCTATCATTCCAAATAAAATTCAACCCCAAATGAATCAAAGATTTCAGTGTGAAATCAAAAATTTCAGCAGTGCCCCTAGAACTGCTGGGACTAGATGTCCCAGAAGAAGAGAAGGGAGTAATGGGGATGCATGGGACTGAGAGGAGAGGGGAACTGTGATCAGGATGTAAAGTAAATATAAAAAAAATTCAAAAAAGGAAAACATAGGCAGTGTACCCCATAGAATATAGGTGTAGGAATGGACTTTCCAAATAGGACTCCACAGTTTCTTCATACTATCTCTGCTTCTCTTAGTAATTCATCAATCCCTCTTGGCCTATCGACTTCCTAACCTACCTCAACTCTTGCTACATGAGTTTAACCCATGTGTTACAATATCTGCAGTGCAACCTCACACTGACATTTGAAGACTAAGCTGCTACATCTGTTTTGAGGATTGTCTTCCATCCTGTGGGTCTCTTTTTATTGAGCCTGCTGCAGTGCTTTCCAATCAAATGTTTTAGAAGAACCCGTAGCCTGTCTGGCAGTAGCTGGCAAATGCCAGCAGTCCATCTCCCTAACCCTCAGACCTAGTAATTGTGTTAACTCATTGTCCACATGTACTTTTCTTTTTTTCCCCATTTTTATTAGATTTTTTCTTCATTTACATTTCAAATGTTATCCCAAAAGTCCCCTATACCCTCCCCCATCCCCCGCCCTGCTCCCTTACCCACCCACTCCTACATCTTGGCCCTGGCGTTCCCCTGTACTGGGGCATATAAAGTCTGCATGACCAAGGCACCTCTCTTCCCACTGATGGCCACCTAGGCCATCCTCTTCTATATATGCAGCTAGAGACATGAGCTCTGGGGGTACTAGTTAGTTCCTGTTATTCTTCCACGTATAGGATTGAAGACCCCTTCAGCTCCTTGGGTACTTTCTCTAGCTCCTTCCTTGTGAGTCCTGAGTTCTATCTAATAACTGATTGTGAGGGTCCACTTCCATGTTTGCCAGGCATTGGTATAGCCTCCCACAGCTATATCAGTTCCCTTTCAGCACTATCTTGCTGGCATATGCAATCTTGTCTATGTTTGGTGGCTGATTATGGGATGGAATCCGGCTGCTGCAGTCACAGGTTGGTCCATCCTTTGGTTCAGCTCCACACATGATCTCTGTAACTCCTTCAATGTGTGCTTTGTTCTTAATTCTAGGAAGGGGCGAAGTGACCACATTTTGATCTTCATTCTTCTGGAATTTCGTGTGTTTAGTAAATTGTATCTTGGGTATTCTAGGTTTCTGGGCTAATATCCACTTATCAGAGAGTACATGTTATGTGAGATCTTTGGTGATTGGATTACCTCACTCAGGATGATACCCTCCAGATCCATCCATTTGTCTAGGAATTTCATATATTCATTGTTTGTAATAGCTGAGTAGTACTCCATTGTGTAAATGTACCAAATTTTTTGTATCCATTCCTCTGTTGAGGGACATCTGGGTTCTTTCCAGCTTCTGGCTATTATGAATAAGGCTGCTATGAACATAGTGGAACATGTGTCCTTCTTACCAGATGGTACAACTTCTGGATATATGCCCAGGAGAGGTATTGCTGGATCTTCCAGTAGTACTATGTCCAATTTTCTGAGGAACTGCCAGACTGATTTCCAGAGTGGTTGAACCATCTTGCAGTCCCACCAACAATGGAGGAGCGTTCCCCTTTCTCCACATCTACACCAGCATCTGCTGTCACCTGAATTTTTGATCTTAGCCATTCTTACTGGTGTGAGGTGGAATCTCAGGGTTGTTTTGATTTGCATTTCCCTGATGATTAAGGATGTTGAACATTTTTTCATGTGCTTCTCAGCCATTGGGTATTCCTCCATTGAGAATTCTATGTTTAACTCTGTGCCCCATATTTTAATGGGGATATTTGATTTTCTGGTGTCCACCTTCTTGAGTTCTTTATATATATTGGATATCAGTCCCCTATCTGATTTAGGATTGGTAAAGATCCTTTCCCAATCTGTTGGTGGCCCTTTTGTCTTGTTGACAGTCTCTTTTGCCTTACAAAAGCTTTGCAACTTTATGAGGTCCCATTTGTCAATTCTTGATCTTACAGCACAAGCCATTGCTGTCCTATTCAGGAATTTTTCCCCAGTGCCCATATCTTCGAGGCTTTTCCCCACTTTCTCCTCTATAAGTTTCAGTGTCTCTGGTTTTATGTGGAGGTCCTTCAACCACTTAGACTTGACCTTAGTGCAAGGAGATAAGAATGAATCAATTCCCAGTCTTCTACATGATAACCGCCAGTTGTGCCAGCACCATTTGTTGAAAAGGCTGTCTTTTTTCCACTGGATAGTTTTAGCTCCCTTGTCAAAGATCAGGTGACCATAGGTGTGTGGATTCATTTCTGGGTCTTCAGTTCTATTCCATTGATCTACCTGTCTGTTGCTGTACCAGTACCATGCAGTTTTTATTACAATTGCTCTATAGTACAGCTTGAGGTCAGGCCTGGTGATTCCACCAGAGGTTCTTTTATTGTTGAGAAGAGATTTTGCTAGTCTAGGTTTTTTGTTATTCCAGATGAACTTGCAAATTGTCTTTTCTAGGTCCTTGAAGAATTGAGTTGGAATTTTGATGGGGATTGCATTGAATCTGTAGATAGCTTTAAGCACGATAGCCAGTTTTACTATATTGATTCTGCCAATCCATGAGCATGGGAGATCCTTCCATCTTCTGAGATCTTCCTCAATTTCTTTCTTCAGAGACTTGAAGTTCTTGTCATACAAATCTTTCACTTCCTTTGTAAGAGTCACACCAAGATATTTTATATTGTTAGTGACTACTGTGAAGGGTGTTGTTTCCCTGATCTCTTTCTCAGCCCCTTTATCTTTTGTATAGAGAGAGGCCGTTGATTTGTTTGAGTTAATTCTATATCCAGCTACTGCACTGAAGCTGTTTATCAGGTTTAGGAGTTCTCTGGTGGAGTTTTTGGGGTCACTTATATATACTATCATGTCATCTGCAAACAGCGATAATTTGACTTCTTCCTTTCCAATTTGTAACCCCTTGACCTCCTTTTGTTGTTGAATTGCTCTGGCTAGGACTTCAAGTACTATATTGAATAGGTAGGGAGAAAGTGGGCAGCCTTGTCTAGTCCCTGATTTTAGTGGGATTGCTTCCAGTTTCTCTCCATTTAGTTTGATGTTGGCCACTGGTTTGCTGTAGATTGCTTTTATCATGTTTAGGTATAGGCCTTGAATTCCTGATCTTTCCAAGACCTTTATCATGAATGGGTGTTGGATTTTGTCAAATGCCTTCTCAGCATCTAAGGAGATGATCATGTGGTTTTCATCTTTGAGTTTGTTTATATAGTGTATTAAGTTAATGGATTTCCCTGTATTAAAACATCCCTGCATTCCTGGGATGAAGCCTACTTGGTCATGATGGATGATCGTTTTGATGTGTTCTTGGATTCGGTTGGCGAGAATTTTGTTGAGTATTTTTGCATCGATATTCATGAGGGAAATTGGTCTGAAGTTCTCTATCTTTGTTGTGTCTTTATGTGGTTTAGGTATCAGAGTAATTGTGGCTTCATAGAATGAATTGGGTAGTGTGCCTTCAGATTCTATTTTGTTGAATAGTTTGAGAAGAACTGGAACTAGGTCTTCTTTGAAGGTCTGATAGAACTCTGCACTAAACCCATCTGGTCCTGGGCTTTTTTTGGTTGGGAAACTATTAATGACTGCTTCTATCTCTTTAGGAGATATAGGACTGTTTAGGTCATTAATCTGATCCTGGTTTAACTTTGGAACTTGGTATCTGTCTAGAAAATTATCCATTGCATCTAGATTTTCCAATTTTTTTGAATATAACCTTTTGTAGAAGGATCTAACGGTGTTTTGAATTTCCTCAGGATCCGTTGTTATGGTCTCCCTTTTCATTTCTGATTTTATTAATTCGGATGCTATCCCTGTGCCCTCTAGTGAGTCTGGCCAGGGGTTTATCTATCTTGTTGACTTTTTCAAAGAATCAGCTTCTGGTTTGATTGATTCTTTGAATTGTTCTTTTTGTTTTTACATGGTTGATTCCTCCCCTGAATTTGATCATTTCCTGCCGTCTACTCCTCTTAGGTGAATTTGCTTCCATATGTTCTAGAGCTTGCAGATGTGATGCCAAGCTACTAGTGTATGCTCTCTCCATTTTCTTTTTGTAGGAACTCAGAGCTCTGAGTTTACCTCTCAGGAATGCTTTCATTGTGTCCCATAAGTTTGGGTATGTTGTGGCTTCATTTTCATTAAACTCTAGAAAGTCTTTAATTTCTTTCTTTATTTCTTCCTTGACAAAGGTATCATTGAGTAGAATGTTGTTCAGTTTCCACGTGAATGATGGTGTTCTGCTACTTATGTTGTTATTGAAGAACAGCCTTAGACCATGGTGATCTGAAAGGATGCATGGGACAATTTCAATATTTTTGAATCTGTTGAGGGCTGTTTTGTGGCCAATTATGTGGCCAGTTTTGGCGAAGGTGCCATGAGGTGCTGAGAAAAAGTTATATCCTTTTGTTTTAGGATGAAATATTCTGTAGATATCTGATAAGTCCATTTCTTTCATAGCTTCCGTTAGTTCGATTGAGTCTCTGTTTAGTTTCTGTTTCCAGGATCTGTCCATTGATGAGAGTGGGGTGTTGAAGTCTCCCACTATTATTGTGTGAGATGCAATGTGTGTTTTGAGCTTTACTAACGTTTCTTTAATGAAAGTGGCTGCCCTTGCATTTGGAGCATAGATATTCAAAATTGAGAGTTCCTCTTGGAAGATTTTGCCTTTGATGAGTATGAAGTTCCCCTCTTTGTCTTTTTTGATAACTTTGGGTTGAAAGTCTATTTTATTCGATATTAGAATGGCTACCCCAGCTTTTTTCTTTGGCCCGTTTGCTTGGAAAATTGTTTTCCAGCCTTTCACTCAGAGGTAGTGTCTGTCTTTTTTCCTGATATGTGTTTCCTGTAAGCAGAAAAACGTTGGGTCCTGTTTGTGTAGCCAGTCTGATAGTCTATGTCTTTTTATCGGTGAATTGAGTCCATTGATATTAAGAGATATTAAGGAACAGTAATTGTTGCTTCCTGTCATTTTTGTTTTTAGAGTTCGTATTCTGTTCTTGTGGCTGTCTTCTTTTAGGTTTGTTGAAGGATTACTTTCTTGCTTTTTCTAGGGCAGAATTTCCATCCTTGTATTGGTGTTTTTCTGTTATTATCCTTTGAAGGGCTGGATTTGTGGAAAGATATTGTGTGAATTTGAATTTGTCATGGAATACTTTGGTTTCTCCATCTATGGTAAATGAGAGTTTTCCTGGGTATAGTAGCCTGGGCTGGCATTTGTTTTCTCTTAGTGTCTGTATAATATCTGTCCATGAACTTCTAGCTTTCATAATCTCTGGTGAGAAGTCTGGAGTAATTTTAATAGACCTGCCCTTATATGTTACGTGACCTTTTTCCCTTACAGCTTTTAATATTCTGTCTTTATTTAGCGCTTTTGTTGTTCTGATTATTATGTGTCGGGAGGAATTCCTTTTCTGGTCCAGCCTATTTGGAGTTCTGTAGGCTTCTTGTATGTTTATGGGCATCTCATTCTTTAGGTATGGAAAGTTTTCTTCTATAATTTTATTGAAGATATTTGCTGGCTCTTTAAGTTGAGAATCTTCATTCTCATCTACTCCTATTATCCTTAAGTTTGGTCTTCTCATTGTGTCCTGGATTTCCTGGATATTTTGCGTTAGGATCTTTTTGCATTTAGCATTTTCTTTGATTGTCATGTTTATGCTCCCTATAGAATCTTCTGTGCCTGAGATTCTCTCTTCCATCTCTTGTATTCTGTTGCTGATGCTCATATGTACAGTTCCTGATTTTTTTCCTATGGTTTCTATCTCCAGGGTTATCTCCTTTTGGGTTTTCTTAATTGTTTCTACTTCCATTTTTATGTCCTGGATGGCTTTGTTCAATTCCATCACCTGTTTGGTATTGTTTTCCTGAAATTCTCTAAGTTGTTTATCTGTGTTTTCCTGTATTTTCTTCTTATAGTCCTCCATCATCATCATGACGATTGACTTTAGATCCATGTCCTGCTTTTCCAGTGTAATGTTGTATCTAGGACTTGATGTGGTGGGTGAGTTTGGCTCTGGTGATGCCAAGTACACTTGGTTTCTGTTGCTTCAGTTCTTATGTTTGCCTCCTGCCATCTCTGCCCAAGGAGACCTGGTGTTGGTGCATACCAGAAGAAACCCGCTGCCCTGGTCTGTCCCTTTATTTATCTCCCAGCTGCAGTCTTGAGTTCCAAGAGATTGGATTGGAACAGATGTTGTGTTCTGCTGCTCACCTGTGGTCCCAAGATGGCTTGGGGAGTCTTGTAGGGAGCTGGGGAGAGTGCACACATGTACTTTTCAAAATGCTTCTTGCAAAGCCTCTGTTTCCAAAGAATGAGAGCCATTTTTATTTGGGGAGAAATATGAACTCAAAATGAAAGCTAATTAGCTCTGTTTTGTTTTGTGTTGTTTTGTTTTGACATGTCATTTACTAACTTTGTACCATCTGATGCTAAGAGGAAGTCAGATAATAACAGAGATGACAATCATTTTGAGTCCATAAAGAAAAAAGCCAACTGATACAGGAATTCCATCTAGAGAAAGGTAAGTGGTTACAGGGCAGTAGAGTAGCTCAAGAAGAATGCATCAAGTCAAGAAGACCCAGCTCCCAAAAGAAGGGAACTCCTTTTCCTGAGTCCCGCAGAAACCTACCATGCAGTCTTCTCTGTTCTTGGATCTGCCTCAGAGATTGCAGAATCTTTCCATCTCAGTTGGCATCATTGAAGTCTTAGCTTTATGAAGAAAGGCTAGCTGAGAATATCCTGCTTGGATCAAGAGTCTCAAGTGAAGTTCCCCTCACCAACTCTTTGCTATACTAACAAGCAGTATACCATACTAACCTGGTATTCCAGGTTGCTTAACCTCATGACTATGTTTACACTAAGATCTCTCTAGAGAAATAAGCACAGCACCTTGTCTCTCCCTCTTAAGCATCATGAGACTGATTATATTCACAGCATCCAATGTTCAGATCATTGAACATTATCTTGCTAAAGGTTCTCTGTGACCTTCATTAACTCCAAATGCTGTACTCATGGTCATGTTTAAGTTTGTATTTTATGTGACTTCTTTGTGACCCTGAAGTTTGTTTACCTTCTAGCCCTTGATTTCTTCCACATGCTTGTTTTCTTGGATCTCCTTTCTTTTTGGTGGTTCCATCTTGGTGTCTAGAATGTTAAGGGCTGCCATATATACACTGCATTGTATATCTTAGACCATAGTTTTTCTATTCCCACTAATGCCACAAGTACATATTAGCCTCTAAAGACTCATTTATACTCTTCATTACTTGAGAGTATATGTCTCACCCATTAATTTTAAGAGGCTTCAGCCATATTCATAGTCTTCCATTATTGTATTCTACACTATCTCACTAGTGTCATGACTCTTAACTATAACACTCCTGGATCCAAATGTGTATCATCTCCAGCTCAGTATTCATCCTTGAGCTCTGCATTTACACCTAAAAACGTCTCCTTTGCTCTATCACTGCATTTCCAGTATCTTAAAAGACTGACTATATTCACACTAGATTCTCAGGATGTTTTATTCAAATATGTCACAAACAAGTATCTATTCATTTTGATTGAAGGTCTTACTATGTAGAACAAGTGCCACCTTTTTTCTGATTTGTTGGCATATTAAGTTTCAGCAGGACTAAGTGCATGCTCTCCCACTAAACAAGTCAGTCCGGGTAGGAGAAGGGGATCCAAAGTCAGGAGATAGAATCAGAGGCATACCCAGCTCCAATTGTTGGGGGACCCACATGAAGACCAAGCTGCACATCTGCTATCTATATGAAGGTGACCTAGGTCCAGCCTTTGTAAGCTCTTTGATTGGTGGTTCAGTCTCTGTGAGACTCCATGGGCCTAGGTTAGTTGACTCTGTAGTTCTTCTCATGCTGTTCTTGAACCCTCTGGCTTGCTCATTCTTTCCTCGACTGTTCCACAATTCTCCCTGAGCTCTACCTGATGTTTGGTTGTGGGTCACTGCATCTGTTTCCATCAGCTGCTAGATGAAGCCTCACAGAAGACAGTTATACTAGGTTTCTGTCTGCAAGCATAGCAGAGTATCATTAATAATGTCAGGGGTTGGCTCCATCCCGTGGGATGGGTCTGAAGTTGAGCCAGTTATTAGTTGGCCATTCCCTCAATCTCTGCTCCATTTTTATCACTGCATTTCTTGTATGCAGGACAAATTTTGTGTTGAAGGTTTTGTGGGTAGGTTGGTGTTACTCTCCCTCCACTGGAATTCCTCCTTGACTACAGGAGGTAGCCACTTCAGTTTTCATATCCCTAGCTGCTAGGAGTCTCAGCTAAGGTCCCAGTCTCAGCATAGACTCCTAGGGTCCTCTCCCCTCCCCAAGTCTTCGGCTTCTCCAAGAGATGCCTCCCCAATTCTGCTCTCTCTTCCAGCCCTCTTCTGCCTCCCCAACAACCCCTGATTTCCCCACACCTGAACCCCACCCCAGTTCCCCTTACCAATCCACTTCCCATGCAATTTCCTCCATCCATTTATCCACCTCTGTTTATTTTTATTTCCCCTTCTCATTAAGGGTCAAGCATCCTCCCTTGGGCCCTCCTTATCACTTAGCTTCTTTAGGTATGTGAATTGTAATATGGTTAGCCTGTACTTTGTGGCTAATATTCACTTATAAGTGAGAACATACCATGCATGTTTTTCAGGGTCTAGGTTGCCTCTCTCAGGATGGTATTTTCTGGTTCCATCCATTTGCTTGTAATTTTCAGTGATATCTTTGTCTTTAAGTTTAGTAGTATTCCATTGTGTATATGTACCACATTTTCTTTATCCATTATTTGACTGAGGGACAAAGATCTCCCATGCTCAGGGATCAGTAGGACTAACATAGTAAAATGGCCATCTTAATAAAAGCAATCTATAGATTCAATGCAGTCCCCCTCAAAATTCCAACTCAATTCTTCAAATACATGGAAAGAGGAATTCTCAACATCATATGGAAAAACAAAAAACAAAACAAAACAAAAACAGGATAACTAAAACAATCCTTTACAATAAAAGAATTTCTGGAGGTATCACCATCCCTGATTTCAAGGTGTACTATAGAGCAATAGTAATAAAAATCACATGGTATTGGTATAGAGACAGGCAGGTGGATCAATGGAATAGAAGTGAAGACCAAGAAATGAACCCACACACCTATGGTCACTTGATCTTTGACAAAGGAGCTAAAACCATCCAGTGGGGAAAAAGACAGCATTTTCAACAAATGATGCTGGCACAACTGGCAGTTATTATGTAGAAGAATGCGAATTGATCCATCCTTGTACAAAGCTCAAATCTAAGTGGATCAAGGAACTCTAAATAAAACTAGAGACACTAAAATTTATAGAGGAGAAAGTGGGGAAAAGCCTCGAAGGTATGGGCACAGGGAAAAAATTCCTGAACAGAGCAGCAATGGCTTGTGCTGTAAGATCAAGAATCGACAAATGGGATCTCATAAAATTGCAAAGCTTCTATAAGGCAAAGACACTGTAAATAAGACAAAAAGGCCATCAACAGATTGGGAAAGGATCTTTACCAATCCTAAATCCGATAGGGGACTAATATCCAATATCTAAAAAGAGCTCAAGAAGCTGGACTCCAGAAAATCAAATAATCCCATTAAAATGGGGTACAGAGCTCAACAAAGAATTCTCCTTTCTCTTTTTGTTTGTTTGGGGTTTTATTTTTAGATCTTAGTCATTTTTATTTTACCTGTAGGAGTATTTTGCTTGAATGTCTGTGCACCACGTATGTGCTGTGCCCATAGAGACCAGAGGAGGGCATCAGATTTTCTGCAACTGCAGTTTAAGATAGTTGTGAGCCACAGTGTCTTTGCTGGGATTAAACCTTGGTCCCCCAGAAGACCAGCCAGTACTCTTAACTGCTGAGCCATCTCCCCAGTCAACAAAGAATTCTCAACTGAGGAATACCAAATGGCTGAGAAATACCTGGAAAAATGTTCAACAAACATCCTTAATCATCAGGGAAATGCAAATCAAAACAACCCTGGGATTCCACCTCACTTCAGTCAGAATGACTAAGATAAAAAATTCAGGTAACAGCAGATGCTGGCAAGGATGTGGAGAAAGAGGAACACTCCTTCATTGCTGGTGGGATTGCAAGCTGGTACAACCACTCTGGAAATCATTCTGATGGTTCCTCAGAAAATTGGACATAGTACTACCGGAGGATCCAGCAATACCTCTCCTGGGCATATACCCAGAAGATGTTCCAACTGGTAATAAGGACACAAGATCCACTATGTTCATAGCAGCCTTATTCATAATAGCCAGAAGCTGGAAAGAGCCCAGATGTCCCTCAACAAAAGAATGGATATAGAAAATGTGGTACATTTACACAATGGAGTTCTACTCAGCTATTAAAAACAGTGAATTTATGAAATTCTTGGGCAAATGGATGTATCTGGAGGATATCATCCTGAGTGAGGTAACCCAATAACAAAAGAACTCACATGATATGCACTCACTGATAAGTGGATATTAGCCCAGAAACTTAGAACACCCAAGATACAATTTGTAAAACACATGAAACTCAAGAAGAAGGAAGACCAAAGTGTGGATATTTCATTCCTCCTTGGAATGGGGAACAAATTACCCATGGAAGTAGTTACAGAGACAAAGTTCAGAGCTGAGATGGAAGAGAGAGAGTGCCCCACCTGGGCATCCATTCTACAAACCGCCACTAACCCCATACACTATTGCATATGCCAGCAAGATTTTGATGAGAGGATCCTGATATAGCTGTTTCTTGTGAGGCTATGCCAGTGCCTGGCAAATACAGAAGTGGATGCTCACAGTCATCTATTGGATGGAACACAGGACCCCCAATGAAGGAGCTAGAGAAAGTACCCAAGGAGCCGAAGGGGTCTGCAACCTTATAGGTGCAACAATAATATGAACTAACCAGTACCTACAGAGCTCGTGTCTCTAGTTGCATATGTAGCAGAAGATGGCATAGTCAGCCATCATTGGGAAGAGAGGCCCTGGGTCTTGCGAAGGTTATATACTCCAGTATAGGGGAATGCCAAGACCCAAGGCCCGGAAGCGGGAGTAGGTGTGTTGGGGAGCGGGTCAGGGGGAGGGTATAGGGGACTTTTGCGATAGCATTTGAAATGTAAATGAAGAAAATATCTAATAAAAAACAAACTTAGAAAATGGGGTAAAACCTCACACCAGTAAGAATGGCTAAGATCAAAAATTCAGGTGACAGCAGATGCTGGCATGGATGTGGAGAAAGGGGAACGCTCCTTCATTGTTGGTGGGACTGCAAGCTGGTTCAACCACTCTGGAAATCAGTCTGGCGGTTCCTCAGAAAAATGGACATAGTACTACCGGAAGATCCTGCAATACCTCTCCTGGGCATATATCCAGAAGATGTACCATCAGGTAAGAAGGACACATGTTCCACTATGTTCATAGCAGCCTTATTCATAATAGCCAGAATCTGGAAAGAACCCA
This sequence comes from Mus minutoides, assembly GCA_902729485.2. NCBI lineage: Eukaryota > Metazoa > Chordata > Mammalia > Rodentia > Muridae > Mus > Mus minutoides. The sequence continues at coordinate 212,173 of LR755139.1, read as the reverse complement.
GATGTCCCTCAACAGAGGAATAGATACAAAAAATTTGGTACATTTACACAATGGAGTACTACTCAGCTATTAAAAACAATGAATTTATGGAATTCCTAGGCAAATGGATGGATCTGGAGGGTATCATCCTGAGTGAGGTAACCCAATCACAAAAGAACTCACATAACATGTACTCACTGATGAGTGGATATTAGCCCAGAAACCTAGAATACCCAAGATAAAATTTACTAAACACACGAAACTCAAGAAAAATTAAGATCAAAATGTGATCACTTCGCCCCTTCCTTGAATTAAGAACAAAGCACACATTGAAGGAGTTACAGAGATCATGTGTGGAGCTGAACTAAAGGATGGACCAACCAGTGACTGCAGCAGCTGGGTTCCATCCCATAATCAGCCACCAAACATAGACAAGATTGCATATGCCAGCAAGATAGTGCTGAAAGGGAACTGATATAGCTGTGGGAGGCTATACCAATGCCTGGCAAACATGGAAGTGGACCCTCACAATCAGCTATTAGATAGAACTCAGGACTCACAAGGAAGGATCTAGAGAAAGTACCCAAGGAGCTGAAGGGGTCTTCAATCCTATACGTGGAAGAATAACAGGAACTAACTAGTATCCCCAGAGCTCATGTCTCTATCTGCATATATAGAAGAAGTTGGCCTAGTTGGCCATCATTGGGAAGAGAGGTGCCTTGGTCATGCAGACTTTATATGCCCCAGTACAGGGGAACGCCAGGGCCAAGATGTAGGAGTGGGTGGGTAGGGGAGCAGGGCGTGGGATGGGGGAGGGTATAGGGGACTTTTGGGATAACATCTGAAATGTAAATGAAGAAAATATCTAATAAAAATGGGGGAAAAAAGAAAATTGAAAAGCAGAAAAAAAATGGGGTAAAGAGCTAAACAGAAAATTCTCAACAGAGGAATCTCAAGTATCTGAGAGGCACTTAACAAAATGTTCAGCATCCTTAGTCATCAGGGAAATGCAAATCAAAACAACTCTGAGTTTCCATCTTACACCCACCAGAATGGCTAAGATCAAAAACTCAAGGGATAGCACATGCTGGTGAGAATGTGGAGCAAAGGGGACACTCTTTCATTGCTGGTGGGAGTGCAAATGTATACAACCATTTTGGAAGCCAATTTGTTGGTTTCTCAGAAAATTGGGAATAGTTCTACCTCAAGTCCCAGCTATCCCACTCCTGGGCATATACCCAAAAGATGCTCCACCATACCACTAGGACACTTGCTCATGTTCATAACAGCTTTAAATATATTCTTAATGATTTTTATATTTATTTTCTTTTTTTTAAAGATTTATTTATTATTTATAAGTACACTGTAGCTGTCTTCAGACACTCCAGAAGAGAGCATCACATTTTGTTACGGATGGTTGTGAGCCACCATTTGGTTGCTGGGATTTGAACTCGGGACCTTCGGAAGAGCAGTGGGCACTCTTAACCACTAAGCCATCTCGCTAGCCCTATTTTCTTTTTTATATGTATAAATATTTTGCCTTCATGTGTGTATGTGTGCCATGTGTTCATCTGGCATCCACAGAGGTCAGGAGGATGTTGAATTCTCTGGAAGTGGAGTTATAGATGTTGTGAGACACATAAACACATGTTGCAAACCTAAATTTGTTTCTCTGCAAGAGCTGAAGGCTCAGAGAACCTGGGTCCTCTTTATTTTTTATTGGATATTTTTTTATTTATGTTTCAAATGTAATCCTCTTTCCTGGTTTCCCAACCTCCTGGACACCCTCTATCCCATCCAACCTCTCCCTGCTTCTATGAGGGTGATCCGCCACCCATCCACTCACTCCCCCTCCCCCCCACCACTTGATTCATTTACACTGGGGTATCTATTGATCCTTCATAGGACCAAGAACCTCTCCTCCCATTGATGCCTGACAATGCCATCCTCTTCTACATATGCAGCTGGAGCCATGTGTATTCCTTGGTTGATGGCTTAGTCCCTGGGAGCTCTGGGCAGGGGGAGGGGTTCTGGTTGGTTGATATTGTTGTTCTTTCTATGGGTTGCAAACCCTTTCAGCTCCTTCAGTCCTTTCTCTAACTCGTCCATTGGGGACCCCATGCTCAGTCCAATGGTTGGCTGTGAGCATCCACTTCTGTACTTGTCAGGCTCTGGCAAAGCCTCTTAGGAGACAGTTATACCGGGCTCTTGTCAATAAGAACTTCTTGGCATCAGCAATAGTATCTGGGTTTGATGTTTGTATATGGGATGGACTACCAGGTGGAGCAGTCTCTGGATGGTCTTTCCTTCAGTCTCTATTCCACACTTTATCTCCATATTTGCTCTTGTGAGTATTTTGTTCCCCTTCTAAGAATGACCAAAGCACCCACACTTTGGTCTTCCTTCTTCTTGAGGTTCATGTGGTCAGTGAATTGTATCTTGGGTATTCTAAGTTTCTGGGCTAATATCCACTTATCAGTGAGTGCATATCAAGTGACTTCTTTTGTGATTGGGTTACCTCACTCAGGATGACATCCTCCAGATCCATCCATTTGCCTAAGAATTTCATGAAGCCATTGTTTTTAATAGCTGAGTAGTACTCCATTGTGTACATGGTCTCTCTGTGTATTACTAGTGTCGTGAAACCTTCTGTGTAGAGCAGGCCATACTCGCCTTTGCTTCCTGAGTCCTGGAATTAAGGGCCAGCACCACCATGCTTGGCATTTTTTGAAGCATCAGAACTTGGGGGTAATCCTGGACTCCTACACTCTTTATAATCATAACCAATTCATTAGCTGTCTTAATTTATTGGTCAAGCCAACAATTTCTATGTACTTTTCTTTCAGAATATCTCCATAATGTAAACACTTAACCCCATGACCGTTGTTTGGGTGTCAGCCACCATCAATCCTTTGCTTGTAGTCATGTTCTCCCACCCAAGTCTATTCTAATCCAAGCAGCCATAATTCAGTGTAGTCTTACTTGCTGGCCCCAGGCCCAGGAATAGTCTTGTGCAGGCTGAAGCTAGTCTTTGCCAGGTGTCACCTTTTAGGAGTGTCCTTCCCTGTTTCACTCAATTCATAGGAAAACCCACAATCACATTCTCACCTATGTACTTTCCTTCCTTCTTGGTTTCCCCCGAAATACTTAGAACCATTTCACATATTCTATGCTTTACCGATCTGTCTCCTACAAGCAGCACATCATCTCTCCATGTTCAGAGCCTTCTGTTTGTTCTGTTCTGTGATGTATCCAATCTGCAATAGCCTGGAATAGACAGAGCACTCAGTGGATATTTGTTGGATGAATGCAAGAATTTTAAAATGTGTTAGCTCAAACACGGATACCTGGGTAACTGGGTGCTATATCTTATTTTAAATTCACACTTTAGTGTGAATTGTTTAGTCTTGTTTTGGTTTTAGCTTTTTGAGGCATGTTCTTGCTATGTACTCATGGCTGGCCTGATACTTTCTATGTAGCCCAGGCTGGCTTTAAACTTGGGGCAATCCTGCCTTATCCTCCCAAACCCTGTGATTTCAGTCAGGCTAAATGTTTTTTTGTACAGAGCACTTCTTTGCCTTCCTCTTTGAAATCTGTTGTATTGCTAGTGATATCCTGGCATAAAGTCTCAGGATCTTAGTCCATGCCTTTTTTTTTATACTTTCCTCTGCACAAACCTCCCCAGCTTTCTCTATTGTCTGCTTCCTTCCCCTTGAAGTCCAGTCAATCACTCTTGAGCTCACTCCAGCCCAATTTCATCTTTTATCATGCCACTAAATCAGCTCTTATGAGGTTAGCAAGGTCTTCCATGCCATCAACTGCCTTGTATGGATAAATTTTTAAGATAATTTCTCACTATGGCCGAGGCTGCCATTGAAGTTGTGACAATACTACTTCAGTCTCCCAAATACTTGGATTACAGTGTAAGCCACCATCCACTTTTACAGCACTTTCTCCAGTTGTAATTTGAAAGTTATCATGAACTTTATGGGAATGAATGTGCGTGCATGTATGTCTGTGCACCACAGGTATGCTTTGTACATTTGAAGGCCAGACAAGAGTATTTAATTCTCTGGGCTTGGAGTTACAGGTTGTGAGCTACCATGTAGATATAGGGAACTGAACCTGTGACTTTTGCAAAAACAGCCAGTGGTGCTACATGCCTTTAATCCCATCAGAGGCAAGCGGATCTCTGTGAGTGCAAGGCTAGCCTGGTGTACATAGTAAGTTCCAGGGCATCCAGTACTACACAGTGAGGCCCTGTCTCAAAGTAAATTAATACAAAACAAAACATGCCACCGTTCGGCGGGGGGGGGGGGGGGGCACCCTTGATGGCAACTCTTATTAGGAACCGCCAACCCTCTCTCCATACTTCTCACTTCACACATACTTCTACCACTTTGCCAAGTCTGATTCCTGTATTGTGCACAACAGCTCTAACTCATAGACTGGGTTGTCCTCTTAGACACTGAAGTCACCCAAGATGATAGGAGAACTTGTGTTGGCTTCTCAAATTGTGATGAAATCTTTGTATTTGGTTCCTGTTTTCAGAGGTTACAGTTCATCTTGGTGGGAAGGACATAGAAGATTATCATAATACACTGCATAGCAACCAAGAAGGAAAAAAAGAGAGTGAGAGTAAGAGCCAGAGTGAGAGAGGGAGACTGGGAGTGACCGAAGAAGAAGGGAGAGGGGGAAAGAGAGAGGAGGGGGAAAGAAAGAGGAAGATGAGGAGATTGTGTGTGGGAGGGAGAATATCTATACCCTCCCTAATGGGTCTACCCCTCTTAGTTAATCTTGCTGAAACTCCCCCAGAGTCACATCCGGAAGTGCATTTTACTAATCTTCCAGGCAGCTCTCAATCCAATTAAGCTGACAGTCAAGACATCATCCAAAAGAGCTATGTGGTGAATAGAATTACAGTGTGCCGAATGGGACTTAGGTAAGAAAAACCTGTGGTAGGCTCTTTTATCTTAATAAGACCTCCTACCTGATTCCAATAAAATAAAAAGAAATTCAGAGTGATTAAATTCCTTTTTCTGCACTTAGGTTAGGTGGTGTGATGGTAAGTCATCATTGTCAACTTGATAGGATTTGAAATTACCTTGGAGATAATAAGCCTCTGAGAGTGTCAGGGAGAGAGTATTTGCAGAGCGGTTCCGGTGAGGTGGGAAGACCCATGCTGGATGTGGGCAATAGAAACCCAGGAGTAGGGGTCCTAGATTGAATAGAGGCCAAAGTGAGCTGAGGTCCCTCATTTGTTCCTGTCTGATTCCTAATGAGTGAAGTAGTGTGATCAGCTGCCTCATGTTTCCCAGCCACGACAGATTGGACTCCCAAACCATGAGCCAAAAGAAACCCCTTTTCCTTCCCTGAGGTAGCTTTTGTCACAGCGAAAAGGAAAGTGCAGATGTATTTTTCACATTTACAACTCAATTAAACTGAGGTTGAAACTTCCTACTTGTCCTGTTTGGCATATTATAGCAACTTGGAAAGAATAAAATAAGATTTGGAGCTATTTGAAATATATAAGTGAAATTTATACTTAAAATTCTTATGTAAAAAGTCTTGCTTAACAAGTATATTAAACTCTTTTTAAAGATGAAGCATAGTACACACCACACACACACACACACACACACACACACTGTCCAGAAAAAGCTCACAATACAATAAAAAGAACTCTTACCTTCTTCCTACCTTAAGCAAGGGACACTAGTAAACTGCAGGTAAGTGCAGCGCTCAGGATGAGGAAGTGGACAACATATGTCATTGAAACATCCAGGCTGAAGCAAATACTGGAACTGCAAAATGCTTATCTATTCACTTGTTCTGTGACCTTGGTAAAATTAGCTGCTTCCTCTGTGTTTCTCTTACGCCCACAGATACATAGAGAAATTGAGGCTATCATAGTACCAATTGTTCCTGCCAGGCATGGTGGCACACACCTTTAATTCCAGTACTGAGGAGGTTGACGAAGGTACATCTGTGAATAGAGAAAGGATTGTGGCAGAAGCAAGACACACTGAGTCATGGTCTGGTTGATCATTTGTCTCAGTTCTGGTTCTGCCACATAGTTCCATAAGAGGTTCTTGTTTCTATGTTGGTTGAGGAAAATCTGATCCTCATAAGAAGGCTAACCCTTCTTATGGAGTTTCCGTTCCTGTGATGAAGCACCAGGACCAAACATAACTTGGGGAGGAAAACATTTGTTTTCATTTATAGCCTTGTAGTTCATCACAGGCAGGAACTCAAATGGGGCAGGAACCTAGAGGCAGGAGCTGATGCAAAGGCCATGAAGAGGTACTGCTTACTGACTGCCTCACCATGACTTGCTCTGCCTGCTTACTTATAGTATCCAGGACCCATCAGCCTGGGGGTAGTACCACCCATAGTGAGGTGAGCCCTCCCCCATCAATAACTAATTAAGAAAATGTACTGCAGCCTTGCCTACAGGCCAGTCTTACAGAAGAATTCTCTCAGCTGAAAGTCCCTTTTCACAAATGACCCTAGCTTGTATAAATTGGCATAAAGCTAGCCAGCACACACTTGCTCCAGGATGCAGGCTCACTATCACACATGACTAACTTTAGGCTAATCTGTCTTTGGAAATTTTGCTGTTCCTGGAACCCAAAGTGACTGAAGGTTTAGGGAAATGGCATATCTGTACCTTATTCTGAGAGGAGGATGGATAGGCTAGGTAATGAGACACCCTCAGTGATTAACATACCTATGCAGAGCCTTGGAACCTGAGACAAAATACAGTAAAGGAGACAGACACAAAATGAAGGCAGAGAGGTCAGACCCATGTCTTGCTCTTAGTCACCTAATGGGCACTCAGTGCTTCTCAGGTTTGTAAGTACCTGTTTTCTCAGGAGGCTGCTGGGGAGAGTGACAAAGAACAATGCAACAGTAGTCAACTCATTTTATGTACGCATTGAGGTTTTTCCCCCTTTTCCTTTAATTGACTTCCCATCAATATGGGGCAGCAAGTCAGGAGACTGGTCCTAACTCCACTCCTCACTAATGCAGCTCAGTAAATTCTCATTGGCCACCACTCTCTAGTGCAGAAGGGCTCTGGGGAAGTGGTGAGCAGTTTCCTTCTTGGAGCTCTCAGCCAAGGCAGCCTAACAATCACCAGTCATGTCAGTCCCTTCAACCTGGGGTCCTCGGTTCAACTCTCTGTTTCCAGGTTCCTCCCCTAGCTGGTATCCCAAGCAGGCAGAAAATTTAATCTGCCCTCAGTCTGACCCAGTGCTTCCCACTGAGTTCCTGCTGAGCATAATGTTCAGACAAACTAGTGATCTGATTAGCCCCAGCTCCTCCTGCTCTGGTCAGCCCCCTGCAGCGCTAATAGAGGAGGAGGAAGATTAAATTAGCAATGATGCTGAGCTGGTTGAGCTGCTGAAATGCATTTATAAATGGATTTTTAATATAAAAAATAAGGGCAATTGGCACTGGCAATTAGGATGTAATGAAGGTCCTTGTAGCTAGAGCTACTGATAAGAAAGCAATAAATTGAGGAATGAGAAATCTCCAAACCAGAGAACATATGAACAAATACCTAGAGATATTCACACAACCAATAGCTATGGGATTTTCTTTGCAGTTAACTGGGTGCAGTGATAAAATACTTAGAAAAAAACATATTCTGACTGAAGAGTGGAGCGTATAAGCAGAGAACAGAAATTACCTCCAAATCATAAGAGGCAGGGCTGAGTGGGATCCTTTTAGCAGATGAGCGCAGGTTCTTGGGCCCTAGGCAAACAACAGGATGCTGGCAAAGAATTAGAGAACAGGCTGGGCAGGGTGGCTCAGGATTATTATCTCAGGACTTGAGAGGCTGGAGCAGGAGGATTACCTTGAGTTGTAGGTCAACCTGGGCTACACAATGAATTCCAGGCTAGCCTGTGCTACAGGTCTGGTTAGTGAAGGAGCAGGGGACTCTGAGTTTGATGAAGTTTCTTGCTATAATGATAATACACCTAGGGACCCAACCTAGAAAATTAATTCTAACTGGCTTCAGCAGTCTGAAGTATCACCTGCCTGCAGCTCTAATTGCACTTTAAAAATACAGGACCTGGGGCATGCCAGGGCCAGGAAGCACGAGTGGGTGGGTTGGTTAGCAGAGGGGCCAGAGGGAGAGGGGAGGGGGAGGGTGATTTTCGGAGGGGAAATCAGGAAAGGGGATAGCATTTGAAATGTAAATAAAGAAAATACCCCCCCCCCCCAATGACAGGACTGTAGGGGTGGAGCAACGGCTCAGTTGGTAAAGTGCATGCCTTATAAGAATGACACTTGAGTTCAGATCCCCAGAAGTGACCGGGTTTTGCAAGCTTGTAATCACAGAGATGGTGAGAAAGGTGGAGAACCAGAGACAGAATGGTGGATACCCAAAGCTTGCTGACCAGCTAGCCTAGGCCATTTGGTGAATTGTCAAGCCAATGAGAGACCTTGGCTCAATAAAAAGGTAGAAGACACTAAAGAAAGGACAGTTAACAGAATCCTCTGTCCTCCACATGCAAACACACATGTGAACATGCACATTCAGCAAGCAGCATGACTATACACTATAAAAATCACTATTTTATAGTGCATAATTTGCTGGTTTTAAATTTTATTCTTTGGCAAATTCATACATGAATACAGAATATCTCCATCATATCTATTTCTTCCCCTCTTCAGCTCCTCCTGGGCTGTCCATCCTTGATGCAAATTCACTTCCTCTTTTTGCTTTTTCCTCTCATAATGAATTGTGGAATATCTTCTTATTTTAACCACATTCTTGAGGAAATGGCTGACAACAGCAGAAGTCAGACACACCTAATGTATACATTGCAGTTAACTTAGGGATGAATATATCCATGGAGCCATTCATTATCAGAACCATACACACACCTGGGTGGTGGTGCTGTGAGGATGTTCCCAGAGAGGATGTCTTCCCTGCCCTGATGCACAGAGAGTATGAAATAGGCCTGCCTCCCGCAGGTGTGTGCTCTGCTTGAGGTATAGAAGGGATCCTCAGGGTCATGAATGGGACAGGGACAATAACTTTTCTCTATTAGGGATCAGTTCCTGGGCTTCAGGAAAGCCATGGTTGCTATGGAACTGTGTGCTGCAGGGAAGGAGAGAACTATTTCAGAACTATCAAAATAGCACTTAGATAGATGGACAGGCTAGTTATGTTACCCAAGAAATATAGAACTGGTGGTCACAGTGCTGTGAGAAAACTATTATTTTGTTTGCTCACTAGAACACTAAAAAAATATGGAAAATAAGATATGGAGCTCAATGCGGTGGTACATAACTGTAATGCCCTTTTTACAATGCAGAGGGAGGGGATCATTTCAATTTCCAGGTCACCTGACCCTATGTAGCAATTTCCAGGCCAGCCAAAGGCTATAAAAAGAAAAGCAAAACAAAAGAAGGCCCTGGCTGGGCACTGGTGGAGCACCTCTTTAACCTCAGCACTTGAGAAGCAGAGGAAGAAGCATCTTTGTGAGTTCAAGGACAGCTGAAGTGACACAAAGAGATCCTTTGTCAAAAACAGAAACAAAAAAGGGCCCTAGAGTATACATAGGGGGCGGGAGGGAGGAGGAGGGGAGAGCGTACAATTCTAAACAGAGAGGTAAATTCTATTTTCATTCCATTTAAGTGGAAATGGAAGCTGAGAGTGGGTGAGTACTTAGTATGTACTAAATGATTGACTGTAGGTAGGTTCAAAGCATAGCCACAGTCTTCAACATCACACTTAGCCACTCTCTGCTTGAGTCAGGTATCTGAGGCTGGTTTCAAGCTTGCTTTAGAGCCATGGATGGCACTTAACTTTTGATCCTCCCAGCTCCAAGTGAGATACTATTTTCTGTTTGGGGCAAGGCTGTTTTTATGGGTAACGGTCTGATTACTTACTCCCATTCCTTCTGACCATACTGTCTGAGTTAGGCTAGAAATGGGATTGGGACGACAGCAGCTAGATATGCAGATGTGAACTATGAAAGACTATAAAGGGGACCTTTCCAGTCGGGACATAATTGCATGCTGGGCTGGAGTTTTGTCTGGGGCAGAATGTGTGGATAGCAATGCCAGTAGAGCTAGCAAGGGTCCAGATGAAAAATGTGACAAGAATTCTCATCCAGTGAAAATGTTGCTGTGGTCTCCAAGGGGGCCACACCTGTCTTGAGGAACGGAGAGCTGTAATTTGGTACTCTCTCCTTTGACCATATGTGCTTGAGGGATCAAAGTTAGGTCATCGGGCTTAGGTAACAGTGAGACATCACATTTTACCATAAAAAATCACAATGAAGTTTTATTTTTGTGTTAGGCAAGTAAGAGACTAACCACAAGGAGTTATAGCACGATAGAAGCATTCTGACAGTGAACTGTAAACAGATCTGTTCATGTACTGACTCTCATGTCTGCTCATGGTTCTTGAGCTCATACAATGCCTAGACAATGAGATGAAGTGAGGCATGGTATAGGCGTCATAATGGTGTGCTAGGCCACTATGGCAGGGCTATGGAATCACTGCAGCCTCATAGTCCCTAAGCAATCAGTCTGATGAACAAGATGTCTGTTGGCTAGGCAGAGCACAACAGTGCAAGATTGCACCACGTTATTCAGTCAGAGTACAAGTCAAATCTTATGAATGATTTATTTCTGGAATTTTTCATTTGTATTTTTTTGGAGCACAATTGAAACTATGGGAAGCAAAGCTGCAGATGAGAGTGTGGTGCTGTATTTCTCTGTATGGTGAAAGAGATGTTATTAGATAGCATCTAAAATTATACTGGAGAATAATAGTGACACCAATAGCAGCCACTCACTGAACACCCTCTACATGCTAGAAGCATCTTCCTGACACTAGCAACCCAGGTTACATTTTATTATTACATGTATTGTGTAGAAGTGACACTGAAGGTATTGTTTTTCTTCTTCTGGTAATTGGACTATGTACTGGCTGGTTTTGTGTCAACTTGACACAGCTGGAGTTATCACAGAGAAAAGAGCTTCAGGTGAGGAAATGCCTCCATGAGATCCAGCTGTAAGGTATTTTCTCAATTAGTGATCAAGGGTGGGAGGGCCCCTTGTGGGTGCTGCCATCTCTGGGCTGGTAGTCTTGGTTCTATAAGAGAGCAGGCTGAGCAAGCCAGGGGAAGCAAGCCAGTAAGTAATATTCCTCCATGGCCTCTGCATCAGCTCCTGCTTCCTGACCTGCTTGAGTTGCAGTCCTGACTTCCTTTGGTGATGAATACCAACATGGAAGCGTAAGCTGAATAAATCCTTTCCCCCCCCAACTTGCTTATTGGTCATGATGTTTGTGCAGGAATACAACCCCCAAGACAGACTACATGCCATTTTTCTTGTTCCTTTGATCTACTTTATATTTGGATTTATCTGATCTGTTTTTACCTTCACAACTTCGAAATTATTTACAGCAGCGCCACCTTCTGGTGAACTAGAAAATTGCATGTTTGAAAGCTTGTTTGTCCATCCAGCAACCTATCTTGCATACATTCTTAGCCCAGAAGCTCAGAATACCCAAGATACAATTCACAAACCGCATGAAACAGAAGAAGAAGAAGAAGAAGAAGAAGAAGAAGAAGAAGAAGAAGAAGAAGAAGAAGAAGAAGAAGAAGAAGAAGAAGAAGAAGAAGAAGAAGAAGAAGAAGAAGAAGAAGAAGAAGAAAGACCAAAGTGTGGATAACTTCGATATTTCTTGGAAGGGGGAACAAGATACCCATGGGAGGAGTTACAACGTGTGAAGCAGAGACTGAAGGAATAACCATCCAGAGACTGCCCCACCTGGGTATCCATCCTATATACAGTCACCAAACACAGGCACTATTGTGGATGCAAACAAGTGCTTGATGACAGGACCCTGATATAGCTGTCTCCTGAGAGACTATGCCAGTGTCTGACAAATACAGAGGTGGATGCTCGCAGCCAACCATTGGACTGAGCACAGGGTTCCCAATGAAGGAGCTAAAGAAAGGACCCAAGGAGCTGGAGGGGTTTGCAGCCCCATAGGAGGAACAACAACATGAACTAACCAGTAACCCTAGAGCTCCCAAGGATTAAACCACCAATCAAAGAGTACACATAGAGGGACCCAATGGCTCCAGCCACATATGTAGCAGAGGATGGCCTAGTCGGTCATCAATGGGAGGAGAGGCCCTAAGTCCTGTGAAGGCTTGATGCCCCAGTGTAGGGGAATGCCAGGGCCAGGAATGAGAGTGGGTGGGTTGTTGAGCAGGGGGAGGAGGAGGGGATAGGGAATTTTTGGAGGGGAAACCAGGATAGGGGATAACATTTGAAATGTAAATAAAGAAAATATCTAATAAAAAATGAAAGAAACAATACATTTTTTATACTCACCATGCATAGCTTTTCAACCCAATTTCCATTTTGTTTGAGCTTCCATAATACTATCCAGATCCTTTTTCATTCACTTGGTTACTTCCTTAGACTGTTAGTCACTTTTGTCTCTAGTTCTTTTCAGTTACTCCACCAAAGAACATTTATTTTTTTTAAAAAAAATATGTATTTATTTTTATTTATATGAGTACCCATTAGCTGTCTTTAGACACACCAGAAGAGTGCATCGGATCCCATTACAGATTGTTGTGAGCCACCATGTGGTTACTGGGAATTGAACTCAGGACCTCTGGAAGAGCAGTCAGTACTGTTAACCATTGAGCCATCTCTCAAACCCCAAAGAACATTTATTAACTGAACTGCCTACTGTGTGGTAGTTGGTGGTTAAATTTACAAGGGAGAAGTGGATGTCTTTCGTCTTAGAGTATCAACCAGTAAAATAGACTTCTTGCTATGTTTAAGGGATTCCTTTTCTAGTGCTTTTTAGTGGAGGAGGAAGAGCCTATATCCCAGTAAACAAGATGAGGATCCAAAAATGTCAGTATTTGTTGCAACAAAAATATGGCACGTCACCGAGGCTTACACACTCAGGGATACCCTCCAGAATCGGTGAGCCTGGTATTAGTGTCCTAAAGGAGTAAAGCAGCAGAGCATTTTCTCTCTGGTGGTGATAGCTGCAGCATGACCAAGTTTCCAGGAACGGTGCTACTGGTTATGTTCTTTGCAGCCTGCAGTATCAACTGAGTACATTTTAGGAAATCCAAGCAATAGCATCTTGGTCTTAGTGGCGAGAACACTGGGGGTCATCACCAGAGCCACTCTCTGGTATAACTGGATTAATTGTTTCTGAAAGCCACATAGCTTGAATCTAGTTGTCCACTACCCCCAGTGACTAAATTATTCTCCAAATATCATTTTGCTAAATTACCTTTCTGCTTCATTAAAGAAGAGTCAGTTTGCATCAGTTTCACACAAGAACCCTGATTTATGCAGAATATAGCACTAGAAGTGGGATTGCCAAGTAATGGATATAAAGGCCACTGAGTGAGAGGATAGAGTTCTGGGTGGCAACTCTCTATGGAGACTGATAGATGAAAAAAATAGAATTGAGAAGAAACAAGCAGAGAAATTTTCTCTAAATTATTTACTAATAATTCACATTTTGAGGTTGCTTGTCAAAGCAAAACACACACAGGAAGCTACAACTGTTAACTGATTTCACAAAAGTAGAGAGTGTAATAGTGGTCATTAGAGGACTGTAAGGAACACAGACAAATTAGATGACTACAAAAATACAGTTAGAGAAGAGCTGTGTACTACAATGTAGTTTAGAACAATTTATTATCCTTTATAAGTAATCAGAAGAGGGAAGGCTAATGCCTCATGCCTTCAGCATGCAATGTATTTTTGGTGTTTTTTTTTTTTTTCTTAAAAAGTAAAATGGCTAGAAGTTAAGCTTTTCAGGCTACATTCTTTGGCACCGTCTGCTGTGAAAACATGTGCAGTGTGAAGTGCACATGGAGTGTATTCAGCACCAAGTTGTGACATGTGACATGGGGGAACCTTGCCAGAAACAACCCAGATTCATTAAATGTTTGCTTATGACTTCCTTTTTGGCTGTTGCACATTCACAAATCTCTTACTGTTGTCAAAATTTTCACAACCCCACATTAGTCAAACAATGCTGTGTTGTCTAGTGTTTATCAACTTGACACAAGCTAGAGTCATCTGGGAAGAAAGAAACTCAACTGAGAAATTGCCTCCATCATATTTGGCCTGTAGGCAAGCCTGGGGAGTATTTTCTTGATTAATGATTGATGTAAGAGTCCAGCTCACTGTGGATGCTGTCACCCTTGAGCAGGCATTCCTAGGATGTATAAGAAGAAAACTGGCAGAGCATGCCAGAGGCAGCACTCCAGTCCTAGCAGTCTTCCATGCTGTCTGCTTCATAGCCTGTCTCCAGGTCATGCCCTGCTCAGTTCCTGCTCTGACTCCCTGCAGTGACAGAGTGGCTGGTGTGTGTAAAGCCAAATGAGCCCCTTTTTCGCAAGTTGTTTTTTGTTTGTTTGTTTGTTTTGTTTGTTTTTTTTTGAGACAGGGTTTCTCTGTATAGCCCTAGAGCTCACTTTGTAGACCAGGCTGGCCTTGAACTCAGAAATCTGCCTTCCTCTGCCTCTCGAGTGCTGGGATTAAAGGCGTGTGCCTTTTGGTCAGGTGTTTTATCTCAGCAATAGAAAGCAAACTAAGAAAAAAACGTCATGTAAGATTATGACCCTCAGTTTAAGAAGTTGGATTTATATTTCAAATATCACCTCTTCCTTCTTTTACAGTGATAAACAATGTCCAGACTTTTAACACTCTAACCTCATTTTGCCTGCTTTGAAAGTTTATGTTAAAGATATTCTACTCACATATATTTTTGGAGTCTTTCACTGAACATTTTATTTGCTAGGTGAATGAATTTCTGTTCCCCCCGTCCCCAGATATCTAAAAGCTGAACTACTTGGGCATACATTGTGTAGAACTTTGGCTTCGGATATATAATAATTAATTGTAATAATCCGAATTCCCACCAGCAGTTTCCCATGCCATTGAACTATGTAACATTAGCAGCCTTTTTATTCATTTTTAAAAAGTTTGTGGCAATTTAATACTCCTATATTATCACAATTCATCATTTTTCCTCTCACTCCATTAAAAAAACTGTTCATTCTAAGATACTTATAAATTCACAATGTGAATTATTAGTAGCACATGCTTGTAATTCCAGCACTTAGAACACTGAGATAGGAGGATCTCGAATTCAAGAGTGATTCCTAGAACAGCCTGAGTAATGTGGGGGAGAACTTTTCTCCAAGTAAACAAATATTAATAGGACAGGGAAGACCCATATACTCCACAGCCACATTTCCCCAATGGTTACATTTTATTTACTTGACAAACAAGAGCTCTAAAAGTATTGGGAGAACTAAAATTCATGGTTACCAGTTCAGCAACTCAAGTGGGTTTAGCTCTGCCTGACTAACAGTACCTGTCTCAGCAGTCCCACTCTGTGCTAATGGCTACCTCATTCTACCATTTTGCTTGGACAGTGTCATCTGTCCTTCAATCCTCCAACCCCACATTACCCTGTGCTGTTAGCATGTGCAATTTAGATCTTCACAGGAGAACTTCCACCTCCAAGTCTACAAAGCCCCTCTTATATGTTGCTATTTTCAGGTGTTTTTGTTTTGGGCACCTATTGATTATGGTTTAGATATATTTTAAAGATTTGTTTTCTTATTTTTAAGTGTGTGTGTGTGTGTGTGTGTGTGTGTGTTTGTGTGTTAGAGAGAGGGAGGGAAAGAGGAAGGAAGGGAGGAACAGAAGGAGAGAGGCAGGTGGTGGTTGTCTATGAGTACAGCAGCCTGGGGAGATCAGAGGTATCCAATTTCCCTAGTGCTGGGGTTACAGGTAAGGCCCCATAATGTGGGGGCTGTGAATCGAATCTGGGTCTTTTACAAGAACAATATATCGTCTTAAACACTGAGCTATCGCTTGACCCCCCTCCCCCGTCCAATTTTTTAAAAAAAATTATTTCTTTATTGTTTTGTATGAATGCTTTGTCTACAAGTATGTATGTGCAGCTGGAACTGGAGCTATGAGTGGTTCTTAGCTACTATGTGGGTACTGGGAGCTAAACCTAGGTCATCTGCAATAGCAACTGCTCTTAAACACTGACATGTCTTTTCAACTCTGGTTTAGGTCTTTGAAAAACACTTTAATATTTATTTAATTTGTGTGTGTGTGTGTGTGTGTGTGTGTACTCACAAAAATGTGTTAGAAGAAAACTTATTATAGTCAGTTCTCTCCTTCTACACATAGGTCTTAGGGAGAAAACTTTTTTGTCAGGCTTGGTAGCAAGTGTCTTTCTCCTTTGAGCCATCTCGTTGGTCCTGGTTTAGGTATGGAGTGTCCCCTAAATGCTTATTTAATAATGTTTGTTTCTCAGCATGGTGCTAACAAAAAATAATGGAGTTTGGAGGAGGTGGAATCTATGGGTGAATCTTCCAGTCTTTGGGAGAGCCTGCCATCAAAGAGGATTATGGGAAGTTATTCTCCCCCCCCCCCTCTTTAATTTTCATTCCTGAGACTCAGCCATGTGCTTCTGCCCTAATGGACTGCTACCAAGCCAAGAGCAATGGAGCCACATCATGATGGAACTCATTAAAATGACAAGGCAATCAAACCATTTTTTATAATGTGATTATCTCTGCTATGTGTTACAGTGAGGGTGACTAGACTGTCATTCATTCTTATTTTCTCAAAAGTATTATCAAGGTCAATGGAATGGCTCAGTGAATAAGATTGCTTGCTATCTCCACCACCATCTCCTCCTCTTCCTCCTCCTTCTTATCAGGTGTGAGACACTCCTGGGTTCAGTCCTCAAATCTCACTGAAGAAGAGGAGGAGGAGAAAGAGGAGGAGGAGGAGAAAGAAGAGGAGGAGGAGAAAGGAAGAGGAAGAGGAGGAGGAAGAGGAGGAGGAGGAAGAGGAGGAGGAGGAGGAGAACTCCATTTATGGGTTGTGACATGCCTGCTCCTTGACAGACAGGCACAATAATCATGATAAATTGAAAGACCCTTTGTTAATAATCATTGTGTGTTGAAAAAACATTTTTATCTCGACTGTTTCCCACATAACCCTGTGCAGGGAAAGAAATAACTCTCCCACATCCCTCCCTGTGCTCCAGCCTTCTTGCCATCCCCCCAGCCCCTCCCCCAGATTGATGGCCATTCTGTTTCCATCATCTTGCAGATCTAAGCAGTCCCTCTGTACAATCCCTCAGAAGTGCTTGCTCAATTGTGTGTAGAAGAGCTCCTGCCACTCACTAGAAGGAGAATTGGGGGATGGAGGACATTAACCCTTGCAAATTTGCCTCACAGTTCTATATTATTACCTGGCATTGTGCATTTATTTCCTCAGCACCAGAGCATAAAGGCTGCTCTTTCCATCACAGACTTGTCAGCACTGATTCCAGGCTACAGAGACTTTTTGTCAACCTCATGGGCTTACAATGATAGTTTACAGCTTTAATTCATGTTTCTCTGTCTACTAGTGAGGTTGACTGTCTCATATCTATAATGAATTGGGTTACTTTTTATGAACTTTGTTTTCAAAGCCAGTGCTTGTTTTCTCCACTGAGAATTTGTCTTTTCTGCACAGTTGTACATGATTTATTGTATTCTGGACACTAAAAGTATACATGTTGTATACATTGTAAATCTTTATATTCCTGGTACCTAGTTAGTCATTTAACTCTATGGATGGGGCTTATTTTTTCAAAGAACACTTAGATTGTTAGTGTCTTTTTCCATTGCCTGCAGCTTTTTACCCCTGTCCAAGCCCTGTTTTGTTTGAACACCTTGAAGGCATTTTCCATCAGTTCTGCTTCAAGTATAGCTTCTCATTCGTAGGCCTTTATCTTACAGAGGAAAGCTTACTAGAAAAAAGAAAAACAAAAACGCATTTGAGGTATAACGTATCCAAAATACTCTCAATGAATTTATATTTCTGAAAAATTTTACATATGCATATCTCTGTATAATTTCATCAAATTACATAAAATTTCCTCACCTGATACTGGGTTTTCTATTTGGTGACCTTCTTGGAGGATCATTGTCCCCTGGGTATGGTAACTATGATTAAATATTTTGCATGAATATATATGTATATATATACATATATATATATACATATATATTCATTTTTATATATAAATATTTTGCATGAAAAAATATATCTATATTTCACCACACAGACATAAAATATTTAGGTTTTCAACCTTTTTTCAAACGTCCTTAGGGCTAGTTGTACCTCCCCCAGATACCTCTTCTGTCTTCCCCTCCCCATCATCTGTGTCTTACTATTCTTCCTTCATCAAGATGGTTCTTTTCTAGTTTCCTTGCTTCTACAAGTATTCCAGTTTAATCATTTAAAACTTGGATTTGATGTTTGCTGTTCCAGATCTAGCTTACCTTGCTCAAAATGATATTTTTTGTTTCCTTCCATTTACCTTCAAATTTCATAATTTCATTTTTCTTAACAGCTTAATAATGTTCCATTGTGTAAATGTAGCACGTTTTTATTATCCATTCGTTGGTTGTAGTGCATCTAGGGTGTTTCTACTTCCTGCTATTGTAAATAGAGCAGCAATGTATGTGGATGTGTAAACATCTTTTTGGATGTATGCTGAGGAATGATATAACTGGCTTATATAGTAGATTTATTGCTTTTCCTTTTAAAAATAGATTTATTTTATGTGTATGAGTATTTGGCAGCATGGGCACCATGTCTATGTTTGGTACTTGTATACATCAGAAGAATGTATCAGATTCCCTGGAACTCAAATTGTAGATGGTTGTAAGCCACCATGTGGGTGCTGGGAACTGAACCCAGTACTTCTCAAGATCGACAAGTACTCTCAGCCATTACTCCATCTCTCCAGCTTTTTGAGGAACTGGTTTTGATAGTGACCACACCAGTTTTCACTTCCACTAACGATGAATTAGTGTTCTCTGCTCACATCCTTGCCAACATTTGTTATCTCTGCTCATCTTAATCTTGGCCATTTTGCCTTGGATAAGGTAAAATTTCTAAGTAGTTTTAGTTTGCATTTCCTTGATGGTTAAAAATGTTGAGCATATTAAAAATAATTTCTTAGCCATTTGTGTTTCTCTTGAGAACTCTGTTCAGTTTCATAGCCTGATTTTAATCAATCCACTTGGAGCTGACTTTTGTGTGGAGATAATGATCAAGTAGTTACCTAGCATGAGCAGAACTATTTGTTGACGATGCTCTTTTCTCCAATGTGTGTCTTTGGCCTCATTATACATTTTTTCCCTTGTTCCTTCCAACCCTGCTCGCTCCAGTCGGCCCCACTCGCTCCGATTGGCTCCGCTTGCTCTGGTTGGCCCTGCTCGCTCCGGCAGTCCCTGCTCACTCCAGCCGTCCCTGTTCGGCTCCACTTGCTCCAGACAGCCCCGCTCGCTCCGGTTGGTCTCTCCAGTCCAAGGATTCGTCAGCTGTAGCTGACTTCAAACGTACCAGAGGAGGGCGTCAGATCTCATTACAGGTGGTTGTAAGCCACCATGTGGTTGCTGGGATTTGAACTCATCACCTTCAGAAGAGCAGTCGGGTGCTCTTACCCGCTGAGCCATCTCACCAGCCCCCTCATTATACATTTTAAAAATAATTTGGCTGTAGGAGTGTGGGCTTATATCTCTGTCGGAAGTCTACTACATTGATGAGTGTGTCTGTTTTAATGCCAGCACACTGCTTTTCTGTGGTGTCTCTAAAACAGGTTGAAATCAGGCTTTTGTGTTGCCATATGAATTTTAAGATTTTTTTTCAACTTCTGTGAAGAATTGCATCAAATCTGTAGATTGCTTTTGGTTGGATGGCCATTTTCACAGTATTAGTCCTGCTAGTCGATGTGCATAGGAGGTTTCTCTGTCTTCTGGTGTGTTCCTCTATTTTTTCTTCACTGTTGGATAAACTGTGGGGTTCTTCTGACAGGGAACCTACTTATAGCAGTCTGTTCCACACCTTCTAATTGCTCAACCAGTTTGAACTTTGAGCATTCAGTCTTCAATTCCAGAACATTCTGCTCTGTCTCCACTTTGGGCTTTTTTGGGGGGAGGGGCAAGTCTTGCCTTTTTTTTTTTTTTTTTTTTTTTTTTTTTTTTTTTTTTTTTTTTTTTTTTTTTTTTTTTTTTTTTTTTTTTTTTTTTTTTTTTTTTTTTTTTTTTTTTTTTTTTTTTTTTTTTTTTTTTTTTTTTTTTTTTTTTTTTTTTTGGCAGGCATCTCATTAATCCCTCTTCTTCCTTACCTTCCTTTCCACAGATTTGTGACTTTGCTTCTGTTTTGTGATTCATTCAGTTTAACCATACGTGACATTTGGATTGGGGCTATCCACTGGGGCCTGCTGGGGTCATTAGTGGGTACACAGCTTAAGGCAAGTCACTGTTTGCCCATATTCCTTGAATCTATCAGTAGATTTGAATTTATGGGATCCTTCTCCCTTAGCTTCCTGAAGCTGAGATTATACATTGAGCATTAAACTATCTACAAAATAGAAAGGATACCCTTATTTGCATCATGCTAAATAAGTCCTGAAATTTACCTGGAGGCTATGTTATTTTTAATCGAATGGATTAAATTTTGATTGAACAATAAGATGATTGTTAAGAAAACCACAAGCTGGAGGAGTCAAGGACACAAGAAGACCTATAGAGTCAACTCTCCTGGGCCTATGGGGGCTCACAGAAACTGAACCACCAAACAAGGAGCATACAGGAGCTGGACCTAGGTCGCTATACATTCATAGCAGATGTGCAGCTTGGTCTTCATGTGGGTCCCCTAACAACTGGAATGAGGTTGTCTCTGACTCTGTTCCCTGGCTTTGGATCCTCTTTCCTTTTTTTTTTTTCCCAGCATTTTTTTATTAGATATTTTCTTAATTTACATTTCAACTGGTATCCCAAAAGTTACCTCCCCTCTCCAACTGCCCTGTTTCCCTGCCCACCCACTCCCACTTTTTGGCCCTGGCATTCCCCTGTATTGGGGCATATAAAGATTGCAGTACCAAGGGGCCTCTCCTCCCAATGATGGCTGACTAGGCCATCTTCTGCTACATTTGGAGCTAGAGACACGAGTTCCGGGGGTTCTGATTAGTTCATATTGTTGTTCCTCTTCTAGGGTTGCAGACCCCTTCAGCTCCTGGGGTTCTATCTCTAGATTCTCCAATGTGGGCCCCGTGCTCCCTCTTATGGATGACTGTGAGCATCCACTTCTGTGGGAGTCAGTTATATCAGGGTCCCTTCAGTAAACACTTGCTGTCCTACGCGATAGTGTCTGAGTTTAGTGACTGATTATGGGATGGATCCCCGGTGGGTTAGTCTTTGTATGGTCCATCCTTTCATCTTAGCTCTAAACTTTGTCTCTGTAACTCCTTTCATGGGTATTTTGTTTCGTATTCACAGGAGGAATGAAGTATCCACGTGCTGGTCTTCCTTCTTGATTTTCTTGTGTTTTGCAGATCTTATGTTGGGTATTCTAAGATTCTGGGCTAATGTCTATTTATCAGTGAGTGCATATCCAATGACTTCCTTTGTGATTGGGTTACCTCACTAAGGATTATGTCCTCCAGATTCATTCATTTGCCCAAGAATTTCATAAATTCATTGTTTTTGATAGCTGAGTAGTACTCCATTGTGTAAATGTACAACATTTTCTGTATCCATTCCTCTGTTGAGGGACATCGGGGTTCTATACAACTTCTGGCTATTATAAATAAGGCTGCTATGAACATAGTGGAACATGTGTCCTTTTTACCAGTTGGAACATTTTCTGGGTATATGCCCAGGAGAGGTATTGCAAGATCTTTCGGTAGTACTATGTCCAATTTTCTGAGAAAATGCCAGACTGACTTCCAGAGTGGTTGTACAAGCTTGCAATCCTACCAGCAATGGAGGAGTGTTCCTCTTTCTCCACATCCTCGCCAGCATCTGCTGCCACCTGAATTTTTTTTTTCTTTTCTCCAAACTCTTTTTTTCCCAACTTTTATTAGATATTTTCTTCATTTACATTTCAAGTGTTATCCAGAAAGTTCCCTATATCCTCCCCCCTCCCGGCCCTTTTCCCCTACCCACCCGCTCCCACCCCTTGGCCCTGGCGTTCCCCTGTATTGGGACATATAAAGTCTGCATAACCAAGGGGCCTCTCTTCCCACTGATGGCCAACTAGGCCATCCTCTTCTATATATGCAGCTGGAGACACGAGCCCAGGGGATACTAGTTAGTTCATGGTTATTCTTCCACCTATAGGGTTGAAGACCCCTTCAGCTCCTTGGGTACTTTCTCTAGCTCCTTCTTCCTTGGGAACCCTGTGTTCCATCTAATAGCTGACCGTGAGCTTCCATCTCCATGTTTGCCAGGCATTGGTATATTTTCCCCCAAGACAGCTATATCCGGGCCCTTTCAGCACCATCTTGCTGGCATATGCTATAGTGTCTATGTTTGGTGACTGATTGTGGGATGGATCCCTGGCAGCCGCAGTCATTGGGTCCATCCTTTGGATTGAGCTGCACAAATGCTCCCTTTAACTCTTTCAATGTGTGCTTTGTTCTTAATTCTAGGAAGGGGTGACGTGTCCAC
>LR755139.1:123138-178203 GCA_902729485.2 Mus minutoides | reverse complement strand
TTTTTTTTTTTTTTCTTTTTTTTTTCTTTTTTTTTTTTTTTTTTTTTTTTTTTTTTTTTTTTTTTTTTTTTTTTTTTTTTTTGGTTTTTCGAGACAGGGTTTCTCTGTATAAGCCTTGGCTGTCCTGGAACTCACTCTGTAGACCAGGCTGGCCTCGAACTCAGAAATCCACCTGCCTCTGCCTCCCGAGTGCTGGGATTAAAGGCGTGCGCCACCACGCCCGGCTTTTGCTGTAGTTCTTTAAAGGATTTTAGTGTTTCCTCTTTAAGGACTTGTACCTCTTTAGCATTTTTCTCCTGCATTTCTTTAAGTGAGTTATTCATGTCCTTCTTAATGTCCTTCTTCATGTCCTCTACCAGCATCAAGATATATCATTTTAAATCCGAGTCTTGTTTTTCGGGTGTGTTGGGGTATCCAGGACTGGCTGAAGTGGGAGTGCTGGGTTCTGAAGAAGGTGAGTGGTCTTGGTTTCTGTTATTAAGATACTTACGTTTGCCTTTTGCCATCTGGTAATCTCTGGAGTTGGTTGTTATAGTTGTCTCTGGTTGGAGCTTGTTCCTCCTGTGATTCTGTTGGCCTCTGTCAGCACACCTGGGAGCCCAGCTCCCTCCTGAATCTCAGTGGTCATAGTAGTCTCAGCAGGCGAGCTCTCCTCTTGCAGAGAAGGTGCAAGGAGTTTTGGTGTTCAGATCTGCTGAAGTTGAAGACCCTAAAAGATGTGTTGCTTCTGCGGTCTGCACACTCACCTGCACAGACTGGTCTCTGTGGGACCCTTTTTAGTCCCTGAGCTGACCTGAACAGACTGGTTTCTGAGCGACCTGGGACCAGATATGGCTCTCTCAACAGTTCAGTCAGGGAAGGTCCTCCCCCAGGAGGAGGGAGAACTCTCCTTTGGCGGGGAGGGAGCCTGGATGTCTATAGCCCCAAGCTGTTTCTGTTGCAAAAGGTGCACTGCTCCGTTGTTTGCTCACTCAACCTTTGCAGTCCATGAGCTGACCTGCACTGACAGGGTCTGGGCGACCCTTTGCGGTCCGGGAAGTGACCTGCACAGACCTGCTCTGAGCGACCTGGGCACAATATGGATCCTCTTTCCTTAACTGGACTGCCTGGTTGGGCCTCAGTGGGAGAGGGTGTGCGTAGTCCTGCTGGAAATACATGTCCTATGGTGGGGTGGTAATCAAGGAGAATAGGATGGGGTAATGGAAGGAGAGATTTGTGAGAGTCGGACTGGGAGGACAGGATGGAGAGGTGCTGTGACTGGGATTTAAAGTGAATAAATTAATTAATGGAAAACAAAAAGAAAGCCAACAGATAGATTCCATTTTAAGGTAAGCATCTTACAGACAGAGTCTGCAATTGTTAAAAATTAAGAGGAAAGTGTGACTCTTTTGGAGATTCCAAACTTTCCACTTTACTTACCCTAGTTGTTTTATTTCAGTAAGTTGGATAATTTTTATAATTTCTCTGAAAATAACTTTATAATATTTATTTTAAAAATGCTGTCATACATTGTAAACTACAAAGATGCAACAGCAGTACTCTAATCAGTAAATTGTGTCCCAGGAGAGATGTACAGATTCATTAATTTGCTGCTATTGGTTTAAAAAAATATAACTTGGTCATGATGGATGATCGTTTTGTTGTGTTCTTGGATTCGGTTTGTGAGGATTTTATTGAGTATTTTGCATCGATATTCTTAAGGGAAATTGGTCTGAATATTTCTTTGTTGGATCTTTGTGTGGTTTAGGTATCAGAGTAATTGTGGCTTCATAGAATGAATTGGGTAGAGTACCTTCTGTTTCTAATTTGTGGAATAGTTTGAGAGTTGGAATTAGGTCTTCTTTGCGGGTCTGATAGATCTCTGCACTAAATCCATCTGGTCATGGGTTTTTTTTTTTGTTGGGAGACTATTAATGACTGCTTCTATTTCTATTTTAGGGTATAGGGGATTTGGGGATAGCATTTGAAATGTAAATGAAGAAAATATCTAATAAAAATATAACAATGGGAAACAAAAGGGAAAACCTTCTAGATAGAATAGAAAATCCTTGATTGACTTTTGGCACTTTTCCATCACTCATATTCACCCCTCATCAACTCCCTTTCTTTTCTCCCAGATATTCTTCCCCCTTTCATTTTATAAATACACGTACATTGTTAAATCAAGATTCCTTATATAAGAGAAAACATGCATTGTTAGTCTTTCTTCTGTTTCCTTTTATTGTTCCTGTCTTACTCCTGTTCCATATAAAACTAGATCCTGCAAGAGAGGAAACATAAGTGACATCAAATCCATCATCAAAAGGAGAAATACAAGTCGTCAATAACACAACATCCTTAGCCATCAGGGAGGCGCAAATTTAAATGGCATGGGCATTCTGACTCATTCCAGTCTAAATGTTTATCATCAAGAAAATAGATACCAGGATGGAGAGATGGCTCAGCAGTTAAGAGCACCCCAACTGCTCTTCCAGAGGGTCTGAATTAAATTCCTAGCAACCATATGGTAGCTTACAACCATCTGTAGTGGAAGGAAGAAGTCAAAATATTACTATTTGCAGATGATATGATAGTATATATAAGTGACCCTAAAAATTCCACCAGAGAACTTCTAAACCTGATAAACAGCTTTAGTGCAGTAGCTGGATATAAAATTAACTCAAACAAATCAATGGCCTTTCCCTACACAAAGGAAAAATGGGCTGAGAAAGAAATTAGGGACACAACACCCTTCACAATAGTCACAAACAATATAAAATACCTTGGTGTGAATCTAACTAAGGAAGTGAAAGATCTGTATGACAAGAACCTTAAGTCTCTGAAGAAAGAAATAGAAGAAGATCTCAGAGGATGGAAAGATCTCTCATGCTCATGGATTGGCAGGATTAATATAGTCAAAATGGCTTTCCTGCCAAAAGCAATCTACAGATTCAATGCAATCCCCATCAAAATACCAACAAAATTCTTCACTGCGTTAGAAAGGGCAGTTTGCAAATTCATCTGGAATAATAAAAAACCTAGGATAGCAAAAACTATTCTCAACAATAAAAGAACCTCTGATGGCATCACCATGCCTGACCTCAAGCTGTACTACAGACAGAGCAATTGTGATAAAAACTGCATGGTACTGGTAAAGCAACAGACAGGTAGATCAATGGAATAGAATTGAAGACTCAGAAATGAACCCACACACGTATGATCATTTGATCTTTTACAAAGGAGCTAACACTATCCAGTGGAAAAAAGACAGCATTTTCAACAAATGGTGCTGGCACATCTGGCAGTTATCATGCAGAAGAATGCGAATTGATCCATTCTTATCTCCCTGTACAAAGCTCAGGTCTAAGTGGATCAAAGACCTCCACATAAAACCAGAGACACTGAAATTTATAGAGGAAAAAGTGGGGAAAACCCTCGAAGGTGTGGGCACAGGGGAAAGATTCCTAAACAGAACAGCAATGGCCTGTGCTGTAAGATCAAGAATTGACAAATGGAACCTCATGAAATTGAAAGCTTCTGTAAGGCAAAAGACACTGTCAATAAGACAAAAAGACCACCAACAGATTGGGAAAGGATTTTTACCAATCCTAAATCTGATAGGGGACTAATATTCAATATTTACAAAGAGCTCAAGAAACTGGACTCCAGAAAATCAAATAACCCCATTAAAAATGGGGTACAGAGCTAAACAAAGAATTCTCAACTGAGGAATACTGAAAGGAAAGAAGCACCTAAAAAAATGTTCAACATCCTTAATCATCAGGAAAATGCAAATCAAAACAACAGTGAGATTCCACCTCACTCCAATCAGAATGGCTAAGATCAAATATTCAGATGACAGCAGATGCTGGCGAGGATGTGGAGAAAGAGGAACACTCCTCCATTGCTGGTAGGATTGCAAGCTGGTACAACCACTCTAGAAATCAGTCTGGAGGTTCCTCAGACAATTGGGCATAGTACTACCAAAAGATCCAGCAATACCTCTCCTGGGCATATACCCAGAAGATGTTCCAACTGGTAAAAAGAACACATGATTCCAGTATGTTCATAGCAGCCTTATTTATAATAGCCAGAAACTGGAAAGAACCCAGATGTCCCTCAAAAGAAGAATGGATACAGAAAATGTGGTACATTTACACAATGGAGTACTACTCAGCTATCAAAAACAATGAATTTATGAAATTCTTGGGCAAATGGATGTATCTGGAGGAAATCATCCTTAGTGAGGTAACCCAATCACAAAAGAAGTTACTTGATATACACTCACTGATAAATGGATATTAACCAAGAAACTTAGAATACTCAAGATACAACTTGCAAAACACAAGAAAATCAAGAAGAACGAAACCAAAGTATTCATACTTCATTCCTTCTTAGAATAGAGAACAAAACATCCATGAAAGGAGTTACAGAGACAAAGAATGGAGCTATGACGAAAGGATGGACCATCCAGAGATTACCCCACCCAGGGATCCATCCCATAATCAGCCACCAAATTCAGACACTATTGCATATGCCAGCAAGATTTTGCTGAAAGGACCCTGATATAACTATCCCGAGTGAGGCTATGGCAGTGCCTGGCAAACATAGACAGGGATGCTCACATTCATCTATAGGATGGAACATAGAGCCCCCAATGGAGGAACTAGAGAAATTACCCAAGGAGTTGAAGGGGTCTTCAACCCTTTAGGTGGAACAACAATATGAACTAAACAGTACCCCCAGAGCTCGTGTCTCTAGATGCATATGTAGCAGAAGATGGCCTAGTTGGCCATCACTGGGAAGAGAGGCCCCTTGGTCTTACAAGCTTTATATGCCCCAGTATAGGGAAATGCCAGGGCCAGGAAGTGGGAGTGGGCGGGTGGGGGATCAGGGTGGGGGGAGGGTATAGGGAACTTTCGGGATAGCATTTGAAATGTAAGTAAAGAAAATATCTAATAAAAATAAAAAATATAAAAGCTGCTTCTCCAAGTTACTCGCACAGTTTCTGTGCTGCTAGAGAAGAGCTCTGCTAAGCAAAGCTATGGGCATGAAACTGTAGTATGCATAGTATAACTTCCCTTCCAAAAATAAAATCTCATCAGCCAATGACTGAGGTTACTAAACAGACCACTCTTCCAACTGTGCTGCTCATGTAACAATCAAACAATCCCCAAATAATCATAGCCAAAACATATTGTAGCAAAATCAAACAAAATGGTCCCAAAGTCACTGCCCATCTGTGACTCACCTCCAGATATATCAAGTTATCATTGAAGAGATTATTGTCAATTCATATTACAGCTAACTATAACTTCCTGAGTTTATATGTAGCATTGAATCCTTATGGATGAAATGCTTTTGATACTCCTGTGTGAGAGCAATTATGTTCAACCCTTGCCTGCAAATGTGTAACACAGGGAGTACAAATTAGGAATCAGTTCCATCATGTATTAGGAATTTCTACAAAAGTGTGTGTCCTCAGCCACTGTTTGGCTGTTGTGAAAAGTTTATTTTGTCAGGAACCATCTAGGATAGGCTAAGGCTGGCAAGTGGCCTTCCTGGAGGTGGCACACCATTTTTACATGATTTGCAATAGGTGACCTCTATGAGGCAAGGCCCCAAAGAGACTTCTTCTCAGGATGTGTCTTGCAGCTGATATGCCTTTCCTGTCATTATTAAATTAATATAATAATCCCTGAGTATTAGCCTACCCTGTTGAGCAGATTTCCTGCAGATCAACATAAAGATGAACTTCCATGAATTAATGATGTTTAGATGAATGAATGATTTTTATAGAATTCCTGATTTGATTGAACTAATTTTAGGAAGAAAGTTTTTTTTCCCTCGTTCTGGTCAACCCTGCCCGCTCTGGTCTGCCCAGCTCGCTCCGGCGGGTCCCGCTCGCTCCAGTCGGTCCCACTTGCTCAGTCCCTGCTCTCTCCCGTCCAAGGATTCATTTATTATTATTCATAAGTACACTATAGCTGAGTTCAGTCGCACCAGAAGAGGGTGTCAGATCTCATTACGGGTGGTTGTAAGCCACCATGTGGTTGCTGGGATTTGAACTCATCACCTTCGGAAGGGCAGTCGGGTGCTCTTACCCGCTGAGCCATCTCACCAGCCCAGGAAGAAAGTTTTAAGAGGTGGTTTTAGTTGTTTTGTTAGAAAGAGATAACAAAGTTATAAACCCAAAGTAGAATGTGCCCACTTCTGAAAGTAGCAAACGCTGCATAATAAGAAATACAGTAAGCTTTTATATTACACTAAAAGGAGATATACGCTTGGGACAAATTTGTGTTCAAGGGAAAGCATTTAAGCCAAGGATGAAGTCACAGGTGTGCACTATGTTAAGACAAGGCCATGTGAAAACTGTGGCTTTGAACTTATAATGAGCATATAGAATGAAATACTGCTTTGATCTTAATATCAACATTCTTTTTATGTAACTCCCATTTTGTATAACATTTTATCTATAAGGTAATTTTCTAATAACTTTTGCATATAAAATACCAAAGAAAAGAAATAAAGATGATGGTTTGACTTGAGGCGGGGGGCTCTGCTCCATCTATCCATCCATCCATCCATCCATCCATCCACTTTGTAGTGGTGCACGTATTTTCTGCTTCACCCAGTGTGTATGTGTCTGAGTGACATCTTTTTTTTTTTTTCCCTTTCTCTCTGTTTTACAAAGAGTTAACAAGCCCGGCCAGAGAAGAGAGTGCTAGCAAGGGATTCTTTCTCTCACTGTTAAGCTAAAGGTGATAATTCCTCTGACTTCATTGACTTCTGGTTCCCGTATAACTAAGAATCAAAGAGAATAAATATTATTAATACTAAGCCAACTTTTATACTTGCAAAACAAAGTTTTCCCCCTACCCCCACTGATGCTGGCTGGCTCAGAGAGGACCCAGTCCAAAGATCCTGCTATTATGGTCCAAGAGAGAGCCCATGAAAAAGCAAAAGTGTTATTGTGGTTTTGCAAATCAGAGCATTTGGCATCTGATCTCTCAGTGACCTGGTTGTCTGCTTCTGCTTAGTCATCACCACTGTCCTCTTCTCCCTCCAAAGACCTTCCTCCTCTTTGCCTCTCATCTTCCACATAGTTATCATTGGTATCTTTGTTGTGAAATTTTCCTTTCCTGAAGCTTGAGAGGCCCACTTTCTGCTCTCTCCTCCCCCTCCTGCTTTCTCCCCATCTCAGTTATGAACTCCTTTTCATGACTCTCCTCTTGGTCCTCTTCCTCTTGTTCTGTCTGTTTCCCCTCCTCATGGTCCTCCTGCTCCTCCTCTTGCTAATGCTTTTCATTCTTATGAACCTCCTGCTCCTTTTTCTGCTGTTGCTCTTCTTTCTCCTCCTTCTCCTCTTGTTTGAAGTCTGGTGCTTCAATACCATCCTGAACAAATCCTATGTGACTCACTGGGAAACTTCTAACATGTCCTCTGGGGTCTTTCAGGGCTGTGACTTCACATCTCCTTTTGCTTGCCCTGCTTTTCTTACCTCTCTCAATTCGTAAAAAAAATAATTGGCAGCATTTGAAAATGAATACAAAGAAACAAAAATGCAAATGTTCACTGCCATTAAATGAGAAAGAGGAAAATAGAAATTGGAGTTCAAAGATCTAGGACTCTTTTCTTTATTTTTTATTATATATTTTCTTTATTTACATTTCAAATGTTATCCCCTTTCCTGGTTTCCCCTCTGAAAACCCCCTATCCCTTCCTCTTCCCCCTGCTCCCCAACCCACCCACTCCCATTCTTGGTCCAGGTATTCCCCTACACTGAGGCATAGAACCTTCACAGGACCAAGGTCCTCTCCTTCCATTGATGACCAACAAGGCCATCCTCTGCTACATATGCAGATGGAGCCATGATTCTCTCCATGTATACTCTTTGGTTGGTGGTTTAGTCCCAAGGAGCTCTGGGGATACTGGTTGGTTCATATTGTTGTTCCTCATATGGGGTTGCAAACCCCCCCAGCTCCTGGGGTCCTTTCTCTAGCTCCTTCATTGGGATCACTGTGCTCAGTTCAATGGTTGGCTGTGAGCATCCACTTCTGTATTTTTCAGACACTGGCAGAGCCTCTCAGGAGACAGCTATATCAGGCTCTTGTCAGCAAGTACTTGTTGGCATCCACAACAGTGTCTGGGTTTGGTGGTTGTTTATGGGATGGATCCCCAGGTGGGGCAGTCTCTGGATGGTCATTCCTTCAGTGTCTGCTTCACACTTTGTCTCTGCAACTCCTTCCATGGGTATTTTGTTCACCCTTCTAAGAAGGACCGAAGTATCCACACTTTGGTCTTCCTTTTTCTTGAGTTTCATGTGGTCTGTGATTTGTATCTTGGGTATTCCGAGCTTCTGAGCTAATATCCACTTATCAGTAAGTGTATATCATGTGTGTTCTTTTGTGATTGGGTTACCTCACTCAGGATGATATTTTCTAGTTCCATCTATTTGCCTAAGAATTTCATAAATTCACTGATTTTAATAGCTGAGTAGTACTCCATTGTGTAAATGTACCACATTTTCTGTATCCATTCCTCTGTTGAAGGACATCTGGGTTCTTTCCAGCCTCCGGCTATTATAAATAAGGCTGCTATGAACATAGTGGAGCATGTGTCCTTATTACCAGTTGGAACATCTTCTGGGTATATGCCCAGGAGTAGTATAGCTGGGTCATCAGGTAGTACCATGTCCAATTTTCTGAGGAAGCACCAAACTGGTTTCCAGATTGGTTGTACCAGCTTGCAATCCCACCAACAATGGAGGAGTGTTCCTCTTTCTCCACATCCTTGCCAGAATCTGCTGTCAACAGAGTTTTTTATCTTAGCCATTCTGACTAGTGTGAGGTTGAATCTCAAGGTTGTTTTGATTTACACTACCTTGATGATTAACAGTGTCTTTTGCCTTACAGAAGCTTTGCAATTTTGTGAGGTCCCGTTTGTCAATTCTTGAAGATCTAGGACTCTTAACTGAGACACCTTCACATCTCCATGAACACACACAGTCAAAATACCCACTCCATTCCTTCCACTTCAGTGTCAGTATATTACTTCAATATTCTTTAAATCATCACTGTGTTACTAAGAATTCCTAATAATATGTGAATATTATGTAAACAGTTGACATATTGTATTTATTAACATATAGGAACAAGAAAATGTGGGTACAGTTTTTCCTCCACATTTTTGATCTGTGGTTGTTTGAATATGTGAATATGGAACTCTCAGATAGACTAATATGAAATATCTTGTGAATAAAAGTGATCTGCCGATGCAAACTGGCTCTTGCTCTGTCTGTCACACACCATAAAAGTACCTTGGTATGCCACTTATTCTGGATTAAGATAGAGACTACTTTCCAGAAAAACTCATACAATTGTCAGCTTCATTTCACTACTGGCATTTATCTATATTTTTTTTAGGGGGAAATTTGTGTAGAATCCAGGAAACCTAGGTTGAGTGCTTCCTAAACTCCAATTCTTTAATAGTGCCATGATCTCTTTTGACCATTAGAGGGCGTGCCAGCATCGAGAACGACATGTTTCCTCACCTCTGCGTTTAATACTCAGCCCTGCTGAGTTTAAAAGATGGGTTTCTTATGCAGGTAAGCTTGGCAAAGAGTTCCAGACCCAGATGGCCTGATAGCCCATCTCATCAGTGACTGACATATCACTGTCAAGTCTCCCATTCCTCTTCTCAGAATCACTCGGCCTAGTCTCCTAAGGCCAGAATTACACTTTTTTTTTTCTAGGTGTGGAGACTCCTGGCTTACTCTATTGTGCTGAAATTCCAAGGCCCTTTATTCACGTTTAGAACAGAGAAATGGATTCTCTATCAATTCCAATGCTCCAAATCAAAGCTTGTCTGTAGAGTATCCAGAAACTGTAGGAAGTGACCCAGTGTTGTGTCCTGATGCCCCATTCCATCTGCATTGAGCCTATTTCTCTGTACAAGGAGGGCAGGTAGCTACAGAGATGTCTACATTCTCAGCAGGCAGGAGGAGAGAGCAGGTACCTTTTTTTTTTCTCTATTCAAGGAATGGGCCCTAATTGGGCTTAAAGGGCCTCCATTAGTGCTTCCAAAGCAATAGGGCAAATTAGAACAAATTACTGTGACAAGTGCGAAGTGACTTCCCAGAATTACAAAATGAGTTTGTGACAGAGCAGATCTTGAATCCCAAAGCTTTGATTTCTGGTCTAAACTCCAATAACAGCACAGAGCCTTTGAATATTGGCATCCTTGGGAGGTTAGCAGGAGGTGGCTGTAATGAACAGTAGCTGCCCAGGCAGGCTGCAGATTTGTACTTTTCTAGCCTTCCCTAATTGCTTGCTGTTTGCCAAGCACGGTGCCATTCTGTACGCTAGGGGTGCTGTTGTTTAACCAGTCGCCTTGTTTGCTCAGACTAGAGCTGTTTAAACATTTTTATGTCATCTTGGCTGCTAACCCCTATTGACATCTGCCAAGGCAGGCTGCCCAGCCTTCAGGGAGCCTCCTCAGAATGTGTAAGCAGGATCTCCAGCACTTGGAAGTCTCAGAATCTGTACAGGATCAGGAAAAGGCATGTGCACAGAAAACAGTCTATGCTGTTGCCTGGGTCAGGGTAGGGATGTCAAGGCCAAACTACCTGTGGAGGTGGATTAAGAACATGCCTGTGTTTTGGCCTTTTTCTCAGGAGTGGTTAATTGAGATAGACTCCATGGTTTTTGTGTGTGCTTCTGTAATTGTTCTGGTTTGGCCTTTTTTTCTTTTTGTTTTGTTTTACTCTTTTGCTTTGCTTGTGTGTGTGTGTGCGCGCACACACGCATGTTTGAGAGAAAGAATGTGAAGTTAGGTGAGTAGGGAGTTGTGTAGGATCTAAGGTGATTTGGGGAGGGGAAGAATATAATAAAAATTCTTTGAAAAATAAATAATTTAAAGTGTAAAAAACTCAAAAGATGAAAAGAAAAACAAAAGAAAGCCTCTGCTTTTCTCGAAGGTCAGCCCCCCTCCAGAAATGTAAAGATAAAATATATGAGATAATATCTGAGAAGCATTAGACACTCGGAGATGTCTGGATCTGGTACAGAGGGGAGCAACATTGTCTCTGAGGAACAGGGTGGGATTTTGGATTCCCCACAGGAGGTCTTTTTTCCCTTCCTTCCCTTCCATCTGTCCACTTCTGGGGCACACATCCTAGCTGTCATTGTTTTGTTTTCCACATAGGTGATTTGGTAAACACACAAGCAAGCTCAACTACCTTCCGTAAGACTTTCAAAACAGTTCATTTCCAAGCCAGGGAGTTCGGCCTTAGCCACTCCAGGACGGTGACCTGTGTGGTGGTCATCTGGCAGATTCCCAGGTCTTTTGTAGAGAGGAGAGCCTGCTGTGGTTATGGGAGATGATATGCAGCTCCTGGATCTCTCTTTCTCTTTCTCTCTCTCTCTCTCTCTCTCTCTCTCTCTCTCTCTCTCTCTCTCTCTTACCCAGTGAGTGGCTGTCACTCATACAGTCCTGGGGGACCTGGTTGTAATATTCTCTCAGTAAATGAAAGAATATTTTCTCATCGCTGCACTTTTGCTGTAAGGCTTCATGTGATTCTTATGTAAATAACAAAACACCGAGTTGCTTCTTTAACCCTTTCATCTCTTTGCATGTATATAAAATTAAACAAAAACCCTTTTCTCTCTCTCTGTTCTCCTCAGATTGCCTTGTATAAATTTTATAGACTTGGATGCTGGAGTGGCCATGCCTTCTGTATAGCTTCCTTAATTAGAGCTGATCCAATCATTTGGCTTCTTGAGCCTCTAGTGCCTTTAGATTATAAGATATGCATGCGGTGTCTTCATGGCTTTTCAAATCCCACAGTGACTCAGGCAGGAAGCTCTACTACTAAACCTTCAGTACATGAGGATTGGGCTTTGCGTTTTGCATTTGCAACACTTGGGTGGGGACATTCCAGCTTCTGGCAGCTTCTGGCTTTTTCCTAGGCAACTGCATGAAGCCAAAGCTACCTGTGTGTATTTTGCCATGGGAAGTCTCATCTTCAGTGGCTACAACCTTCCTCTTTCCTTCACTCAAGCTGTGCCCCCTTCACTGCTGTGCCCTGGGTCACTGTGTGTGCTCATCCTCAAGGGGATGCCACTTTGCCACAACCTCTCTTGAGATCAGGCTTAGCCCTTCCTCAGTGTGTTGCAGAGCTAGTGGTAAGTCCTTTGAGAACCAGCATCACTACAGAGTGGTCACTGCATCCCCCACTTAAACATTCCCCAAATAATCTTATGACAAAAGGAAATTTAGCTAGTGAACAATTTCCATGTGTCTAGGAACTTCAGCCCCTTGCTGCTGGGCTTGGGAGACCTTCCCCTCACCACAATATTTTGTGATGATTTGATTTTTAGACCACACATACAAAACTAAATTGCAAGAGGGAACATCCTAGAACGTCTTCAGAGTCCTGAAGATCCATGATTCAGTTCTAGGGGTTAAGTTTTCAAACTGTCAAACACAGTGTCGCCCTTAGAGAGGACTGAGATGTTAGGCTACTGTTTGCTAGCCCTCCTGTTTCTTTTCTTCCTGCCATGTGTGTGTGTTGTGTGTGGTGTCTTGTGGGGGTGTGGTATGTGGTGTGTGTGGTATGTGTGTGGTGTGTGTGTGGCCTGTTTGTGGTGGTGGTGGTGGTGTGTGTGGTGTATGTGTGGTGTGTGGTATGTGGTGTGTTTGAGTGTGTGTGGTGTGATGTGGTATGTGTGTGGTGGAGGTATGTGTGTGTGGGGTGGTGGTGTATGTCTGTGTTATATGTACACTTCTATGTGCAGATGAGTGTCTCTGTGTGCATGTATAGGGAAGTTGTAAGAGAACATCAAGTGTCCTGATCTGTCACTCTGCACTATCACTTTAAGACAAGGTCTCTTGTTCAAACTGTAACTTGCCATATTAGCTAAGCTGGCACCTAACAAGCACCCAAAATGATACTCTTGTCTCTGCCACTCAGAGGGCTGGAGTTCCATGGGCTATAAGTCTTGAGCACCAAGTGTTCTTAGCCACTGAACCATCTCAGCCTCTGCCTCTTTCAGTCATAGCCTCAGCAGGGTGTGGAAGTGCTTCTCCTTAAACCCTCAGTTCCACACACAATAGAGCTCTGGGAAAAGGCTTTTGATCACAGGTCATGCTCACCTAAATGAATATTCTGCCCCTAAAGGGCCCTTGCTTTTCTAAGGAAGTTCCTGTCTCCAAACTGAAACATTACAGGTTGTTAACTGAAACCACTGTGATCCTCCTCATGGAAGCTATTTCTATTATTTCTATGCCCAGAAAGCCCTTCAAATAGGAAATTATAAAATTCTGGTACTGAACTGCCAAAAGAGCAAAGTAAACACCAACTCATCCACACAACATTCAATCTACAAGGGTGCCCTGCCTGCAAGATATGCCAGAGTAATAGTGGCACAAAGCTTGTGGGAGTGACCAACCAATATCTGATTTAACTTAAGGCCCACTCCATAAGAGGGAACCCATACCTGACACTGCTTGGGTGGCCAAGAACCCAAGACCAGGCCAGGGACCTGAGCTAAAAGCAAATACTACTGGTCTACTAAAAGAACATAGCTACACTCATAGATCAGTGTCTTACTCAGCTATCATCAGAGAAGCCTCCTCCTGCAGCAGATGGGAATAACAGAGACCCTCAATCAGTCAGACATTATGCAGAGAGTGAGAGCCCTTGGAACACTCAGCCCTAAATGGGATGTCTCCATCAAATCTTTCCCTGCAGAGTTCAGGGAACCTGTGGCAGAGTAGGCAGAAAGAGTGTAAGAGCCAGAGGGAGACACCAAGGAAACAAGACCCTCTAAATCAACATGAGAAAAGCTCATATGAACTCACAGAGACAGAGGCAGTATGCACAGGGCCTGCACAGGTCTGCACCAGGACTTCTGTGTTCACATTATGACTTCTAGTTTAGTATGTTTATATGGATTTCTAAGTGGATGGAAGAGATGTTCTCTGATTCTTGTGCTTTCTTTTGTGCCCTTTTCCTTTTATTTGTTTTGTCCAATTCTGATGGGTTTGTTTTTGTTTTGTCTTTTTATTTTATTTTATTACCTGTTTGCTCTCTAATGAGAGATAGAAAAAGAGTGGGTCTAATTGGGATGGGGTGGTGAGATACTGGGACGTACAGATGGAGGACAAACTGTAATCAGGATATATTATATGAGGGAAAAACTATTTTCAATAAAATGACCTAAAGAAGAAAAAAATACAGTTATTTTTTTTTAATCTAAAAGAATGTAACTGGTTTTTAGGATATTAAGAAAATGCTAATAATAAAGAATTGTTAGAAAATAATAAAATCGTGCTGGAAATGATTTTTGAAGTTCAAATTTAATGGAACCACAAATGGAGATAAAGCCCTGGAGCCTTGGTTTAGTGTTTATTTGCATGTTAGCAAGAGGAAAAAAAATTCTGGCAAACAAATGGTAAGAGGGTGGTAAATATGCAGTCAAGAGCAATCATGTAAGTGAAGAGAAGAGTGTATATAGTGAGTGGGGGAGAGAAATGGAAAAGAGCCACTGAATTCAGCTGCATGGAGCTTGGTGATTGACAGAGACAGCTTCAGGAGAGCTGTAGAAGCCAAATATGGGTTATGTTATGGTGGACTGATGAGTGAAGGAGACTACCAGCTAAAGATGCCAAATCGAGAATTCTTGTTTATCATCAAGTCCCAGTGGGATTACAAAAAGAACTAGAAACGAGAAAAATGAATCTAAAATGAACACTAACCAAGAGCACAGGAAACAGTCTCATAGCAGAGCCATGATCTAGAGGAACAAAGAGATGAGAGACTGCAAATGGGGGGAAGGGACTCTTAAAATCAGGCACCCTCATCTCAGAAAATAAAAAGGATCAGGTTGCCCAATTTCAAAAGTTGGGCAGCCTAGCCTAATTGGAGTAGCTCATTTCCTGAAAACAACCAGAGAAGACAATTTAAAAAAAAATCTTAAAAGCATGAACATTTTGACATAAGAGAAAGAAATGAAACAGTAACTTCACACTGTGAATTGACTGGCTGGAGAGATGCTCTTCTCTAAGACCTGGGTTTGATTTCCAGCATCCACATGGTAGCTCACAGCATTCATAACTCTATTTCAGGGACTCTGATGTCATCTTCTGGCCTGTGAGGATTGTAATCATGTGGTGCACAGACATAGACACAGACAAAAACCCATGGACATATAAATTTTAAAAAACCAACCAAAAACCTCTATTAATTGAATACTTACCTCTCTTGTTCTGAGGATATTTGCTGATTCAGTCTACCTTGAATTGAGCATTTAACAGCCTCCAAGACAAGGGAGAGATGCATCACACACCAAAATGTATGTGCCTGAAGAGTCTAATAGGAGACCTCAAAGGGAAATAACCTCCAGTTAAGAGTAAAACAGATGTAACCATGTCCTTTCCCAAGGTGACTACAGGGAAGATGATTGAGTCTACAGTTTAAAAACCCTCAACAAGGAAAAGCCAAGGTGGCTCCAAAGATGAATCGTAGCCAGCATGTAAAGAAGAATTTATATCAATAATTCTCAAAGTTTTTCAAACAATTGAGGAGAATGGAGTGCTTTCAAACTGATCCTATAAATCCAGCATTACTATCCTGATACCTAAATCAGACAAAGACAGTACAAGAAAAATTCAGACCATATTGATTATAGACACTGAAGCAGAAATGATAAATAAAATATAGGTTATCAACCAAATTCAACAATATATTAAAATGCTCACAATATGACAGAGCAGGCATTCTTTTCAACATATGGAAATAAAGCAATTGAATACATCCTAGTTACATAGTGACAAGCTGGATATGGTGATATATGGCTGTAATCCCAGGGATTGGTTAGTAGAGACAAGGAGATCAGAAGTTTAAGGTAATTTTCAACTACACAGTATACTCAAAATCAACCTAAGTTGTATGAGACCCTATCCAAACAAATCAACAAATACAGTACAAAAAGAAGACAAAACATACTTTATTACAATTTTTATATCAAATTTCAATTGAAATAAAAAGGTAATTTTACAAAATTGAAGACTATGCCATGATGAAAACATGCAAACCACACCACTGGAAGCTATTATGATAAAATAAAGCCCAAATCAACTGTTAAAGTCTGCAAGGTTTTCTTTAAAGGTCAACAATCGACAAGTGTTCCTCCTAGAAATTCAAACCAGAACAATTATAAGGGAAGAAATAGGAGGCATGCAAACTGGAAAGAAAGAAGTAAAGAGTCCCCCAATAAGAAGAGAGGCCCCTTGGTATTGCAAACTTTATATGCCCCAATACAGGGGAATGCCAGGGCCAAGATGTGGGAGTGGGTTGGCAGGGGAGCAGGGCGGGGGAGGGTATAGGGGACTTTTGCGATAGCATTTGAAATGTAAATGAAGAAAATATCTAATAAAAAATTTGGGAATAAAGAGTCCCCTAATAAAATTGCTAGAACTAATACATAAATTCATCAAGGTAGCAGGTTACATGATTACCATATGCAATCCAGTTGGATTTTATACATTAATGAATCAACACATAAATAATGAGAGATGAGTTAGCCTGTAGGTATTTACAGTAGCATTAAAATATTGATGTACCTTGAAGTGAAACCAAAATGTCTATAAAATTTCATTTTGTAAAACATTAAAATAAATAGAAAGATACAGTCAAGGTTTACTAAAGACAGTGCTGGGCTGGGGAATGTAGTTTAGTTGGAAGCGTGCTAACTTAACATGCATGAGGGTTCAGTCTCCTGCATCATGAAAACTGAACGTAGTAGTACACACATACTAGCTGTCAGGTGGAGATAGGAGGATCAGAACTTATGCTTATCCTGTGCTATAACAAGTTCAAGGCTGCTGGGCTACATGAGATCCTGTATCAGTTTAAAGAAAATACAACTCACAAAATTGTAAATATCTCTTTATGTTAATTAACAACTAGAACTAATTTTTTTTTAAAAAAATGCTTTCCAACAAAACTCTGCAGAGGTGTGTGCGTGTGATGTTTGTCTTAAGTTTGATAAAATGATTGTAAATACATGAACTAGGAAGAATAAAGCATACTCAAGATACAATCTTAGATATTCAGGGAGGCGATAAGGGTGTTGGGAAATGCCTCCCTGAATATCTAAGATAGTTTGAAATGCTAGCAACTAGGAGAGTGCAGTTTTAATACAGGGGTAGAAATTTGTCTAATAAAACAGACTAACGTTCCCCAGAGCCTACCTATGCATATGTGGGCATTTGCTATTCGACAGAGCTGACATTGTCAGTGGGGCAAGGATAGACTTTTCAACACCTGGTTCTGTGGCTAGGGCTTCTGAACACATAGATAAAAATGAAATTGGATTCTGGATTGGGACTCACACATGTATAAAGATCAAGCCTTTATAAATTAAAAACCTAAGGTGAGAAGAAAAAATCACAAGGAGTTTTTTTTATAATATTGATGAATATATTCATGACTTCAGGGTAGGGTAAAGTGTCTTAGAACAAGCCACAAAGGGCCTTACCCAAAACAGCTCAAGAATAAGCATTGGCAGCCAGCATGGAAAAAGAGGGCTTTCCTTGGTAACAAGGAAAACAACCCAATATATTTTTTGTTATATATCCCCAATCAGCCCCTAGTTAAAGGCAAGACCAAGGGGGAGTTTCAATGCACATCCAAGGTTTGCTCCCCTGTTGTAAAGGAAGGTCTTGTGCCACATGTATATGCACCTGGAAACATTATGACGAAACTAGCACTTACCATCTGGCCAATGAAGCAGAGAAAGGCTATGACTGCTTTCCAGGGCCAGGCTGGGGCCCCAGTCTTGGGGTCTTATCTGTCATCTCCAGAGGAGAGACATCATTCTGTTGACTGATCATCTTTCAGTTCAAACGTTTCTTCCCATACTGACCAGAAGTACCCAGCTCTGGGGTCTAACCTGACCGGAAGGACAGGATAGGGAAGAATTGCAAGGTTGTGCCTGGATTCTCCAGAACTGTGAGACACAGAGGATAAGGACACAGGGCAGACTCAGAAAGTGCTTTTCTTTGCATTCTGTTCCAAATGGGACTCAGGGCATGCTCAGGATCCTCAAAACAATTCTCTGTTCTGTTTTAAGGCCCTGGGGCTTGAAGCAGCACTGAACTCAGCATGTTCCAGAAACAGATGAGGTCCTGGGGTCTTTGGAGCCAGGCTCCTGCGTGGTTGTTGCCTCTTCCAGAAAACATCTATAATTTTCTCTCCTGACTCTTCTGCCGAGTGGGATGCTTCACTTCAGTCTATCCTTTTGCTTCTTTAGCATTCCACACAGCCACACGTTCTTCCCTCTTCCTTCTCATCCTAACTTGATACCTAGACACAGTCACTATTCTCACCTTCCACTCCTGGGATAGGCATGGAAGTAATTGGAGCCAGCCTCAGCCCTCTGTTTACAGAGCATACCCACTTCAGTGGAAGTAAAACATTTCAGACTGCCTGTTGCTTTTAGCTTACAAAGTTAGAAGAAATCTCCAAAGCTAACATTTCTGGAAAAGAGATGTTGATATTCTGAAGACTCGCCAGATCTTTCAGATGTAACAGGTAGGAAATACAAATTAGTTTTGAATATAAGGCCAAACTGAAGTACAGGAGAAGACACACTTCAAGATGCTGGGGTCACCGGGTGTGGTGGTGCATGCCTTTAATCCCAGTACTCAGGAGACAGAGGCAGGCAGATTTCTGAGTTCGAGGCCAGCCTGGTCTACAAAGTGAGTTCCAGGACAGCCAGGGCTATACAGAGAAACCCTGTCTCGAAAAACGAAAAACAAACAAACAAACAAAAACAAAACAAAAAAAAGATGCTGGGGTCAATTTTCAATTAAATTACTAAAAATATGAGGTCAATTGGAGGTAGTTATATATTTAAGAATGGATCATGAATGTCTCCAACAACATATTGGGGGCTGGTGAAAGTGAGTCACAAACACACTGAACCATTATATCCAGGACACAGGGCAGCAAGGTGGCAAATGGAGAAAGAACAGAGTCACCCAATTCCAGTTCAATATTCCTTGATCCATAGATCCTCTGGTAGAAAAACCCTTTAACCAGCCAGTGCCAGTTCTTTATATGGGACTCCTTTACATCAGCCACAGATGATCTTCCATTAAAATTTCACATGGATTGGGATGCAAATGGGCCATTTGTTTTTTTTTTTTTTTTTTAACAAATCAGGATGGGCTTTCCAGCAGCACAGTGACCCTAGTCAAACCTCTGGGCTCTGGAAGGGCCAGGACTCCTGCCAACTATTGTGCTGAGACTTCATGGCCACAACTGAGATAGAATGGAGTTTGGTGTGAGGACTAACTGTACATACTGTAAGGAATTGGGAAACATGTATGAAGTCTCAGCAGGTCTGAGCCTCTGAGCAACTGGGGACAGAGGCACTAACTGAAACACCTGGATTCCTTTACATGACCAGTGTCTAGCTGTACTGGAGAAAAGGACAGGGTCGTCCTAGTATGTACCTCTGTGCTACTTGCAGCAGACTCACCAGCTCCCTTAGGGAAATATGCAGGCTCTGTGGCCTCACAGGAGACTGCCCTACTGAGTCAGAAGCCCTAAGGGCAGACCTGGTGGTTACACTCTGTACTGGCTCTGGACTAGTATGAGTCCTGGTGTCTACTGTGTGTTTCAGTAAGGTGAGTTGAAGAGACCTCCCAGAGCAAATACTAGACAGCTTGTTTTATCGGGTTGTAAGGGTGATCAAT
This sequence comes from Mus minutoides, assembly GCA_902729485.2. Lineage (NCBI taxonomy): Eukaryota > Metazoa > Chordata > Mammalia > Rodentia > Muridae > Mus > Mus minutoides. Next base: position 158,457 of record LR755139.1, on the reverse strand, counting down.
AAAAAGGAGGATCTTTAAATGCTTGGCTAGAATGAGAAACCAGGAAAATAGATACTGTTCATTAAGCTTTAATTAGTAGGTAAATTGTGCACGGGGAAGAGAGTCCAAATGTTACTACAAAGTAATTAATGTGCTACTGTTCTCTATAGCCAGCCTATGATTGGAGCCACCTAAGCTGCAGTCTTTACCAAGCAAAAAGATCCCAGAAATGCTGGCTGCTAATTACTTTGTTGAATCTCTAACTGCACTAAAAGAAATGGATGTATTCTGTTCTCTCTGATGACTCAAACAGAGGGAGAAGATAGAGTAGTTCAAACCATGATGAATTAAGCCTCGAAGATTCAGAGAGGATAATCATTCTTTCTGTTCACTTAACGATTGTGAATACTGTCTCCAAGTTTGGAATGTAAATGTATGTGACCAGACATTGTCTGATTACAAAAAAGCCCAACCAGCACCTGTTCCAAACTGCTCTTGAGGTAGCTAATGTTCTGACCTTGATGGATCTGAGGTCTAGGGACTTGATTCTTGCCTAAATCGCTTCTCAGGTTTTTTGAGGCTCCAGTCTTAGCCATGTAGTGGTAGCCAAGCATCCCTCCTGAAATAGAGCTTCCTTAGGTTAGGCCAGTCCCCAAACCCTGCTCCGCAGGGTCCCCACTTTCTCCTGTCTGAGCTTATTGGCCAGCTGTGGACTATGGGTATGACCATCTATATGCATCTCAGATGGTGAGGACAGTGAGACACAAATCCTTGTGTAGAGCCATGTCCATCTGACACATTCATAGTAGCTGGGATGCTGTCACACCTGCTTGAAATTGCACACTAAAGGCAAGAGATCTTGGAGCCTGAGCCAGCAAGGCACAGAGTTTCTGATCTCCTGAGAGAGCCTATCCTCCATGGAAGTGCAATAAAATCCAATTTTAATAAAATATTAGAAGCTTTCATCACCACTGTTGTAGCAACTATTGCTCTTTGTATGCTTACTCAGTTCTGATTAGTGGTCCAGGTGCTTGCCTGTGTTATCTCACTCTGAACTCACGAGGTACTATGGGTATCTGCATTCTGCTGTGAGTTATAGATATAGAGACAACTAACTTGTCTGAGACCACTGGAACAGCTCACTTCAAATTATTGTTTTTTAAGTCCTGAACATGAAACTCAGGGCCTTACATGTGTTAGCCAAGCACTCTGTCACTGTGAATACCCCAAACCTCAAGTATGCTTTTCATTTTAATAATCAAGTGAAATAGAGCCACCATTCATCAAATAAATATCCCCTTAGTGCTAAGATGGGGTGCAGCCAGGTCCCCCATGGGTTTCTATGTGCCTTCCTATAAAGAGGTAGACATCTCAAAGGTGTGCAAATAACTAGAGAATGTTATTAGAAATAAGATTAATTAGAAATTGTTTGTTTTAGACTAAGACATTTGAACCATTATTGTAATTTCACTGAATTCTCATTTGCCAGTTTTGCATATTAGATCCAATGGCATTACAAGTCCTTTGCAAATGATTTGGAAATTTCAGATCACATTGTCCAGAAGAGGTTGGAGTGCCCAAGGCAGCCCTTTACAAACATGGGGGATAGTGGCAATGAGACTGAGGAGCCCTTTGCTTCTTTATCTTAGCCTAGAGCCTCTTGGGGCTAAAGCAGTGCTTACAGCTCCTCATGTTGTGATGATCCTCAACCATAAAATTATTTTCATTACTACTTCATGACCATGTTTTTGCTACTGTTATCAATGTAAATATCTGACATGAAGGATATTCGATATCAAGTCCCCAATGTGTTTCAATGCAGAGGTTGAGAACTACTGGGTTAAAAAGAATCCAGAGTGTTTTTAGAAACACTTAGCATGGTACTAGAAAAGTGGAAAGAAGTCAAGTGTCCATCAGAGGCTGAAGAAGAAATAGTCTATCCTTACAATGGAGTATTGTTCAGCCACAAATAGAGTGGAATCCTGTTTTCTGCTTCTCCATCGATAGACTACAAAGCATTGTGTTGGGGAAAGAAGACAGACAGAAACGACAAATATTGTGTGATTCTGTGTCTATGAAATGCTTAGATGGACAAATCCATAAAGGCAGGAGAGAGATGGAGTGAATTGAAAATTCAGGTGTGAGTATAGCTTATAATCCTGGCACTCAAGGGTCTCAGGCAGGAGGAGAGTGAGTTTGAGGCCAGTACCCTGCCCCCCTAAAAAAGGAAAAACAAAAAGAATGTGGATATGAATATTATGGTATGTGAATTGTAGCTCAATAAAAACAAGTAAACAAAAAGCAAAAGAATGAAAATGAGAACGCAACATTTTTCTTATCAAATCCATTTCCCTTGGGCGTAAGGATCTGGGCTGAGCAGGGACTGAGCCTAGATCTTAGCCTAGGCTTCTCTACTAGCACTGGCACAGCTGTGGGCTAGTGCTTTCATCACTCTAGATACTGTTTTTGCTGTCTGTTGTTCTTGGAGGAAAAATATATACCCAGAAAGTGTTATAAATTATAAATGCTTATTTAAAACTGCATTTATGACCTGGGAATATAGCTGAGCAGTGAGCTTGTCCAGCATGCTGGAAGTTCTAAGTTCAATTAGTACTAAAACAAGCAAACATATAAGTTAACTAATCATAGGCAAGGCTTTTTTTTTTTTTTTTTTTTTTTTTTTTGGTTTTTTCGAGACAGGGTTTCTCTGTATAGCCCTGGCTGTCCTGGAACTCACTCTGTAGACCAGGCTGGCCTTGAACTCAGAAATCTGCCTGTCTCTGCCTCCCGAGTGCTGGGATTAAAGGTGTGCGCCACCACGCCCGGCCATAGGCAAGGCTTTTTTACAGTGCTTAAGTGAACAGAGATCCTGGAGGCTTGCTGAAATGCCATCTTCCACCACAGTCAGCCCAGACCTGTGAAATGTCACTTTTTCCTGAACAAAAAGTGCCCATTGCCTCTTACATTCCCAGGAGAAGGTCCCATGTCCCCCCTTTTGGGATTCTTTGTGTTAATAGCTTTTCAAGTCTCCGTGTTTCTGACTACCCCCAGTTATAGACTGCTAGGCAGGCTTTACATACTTTAAAAAATGCTGTTAGAGTCTAAAAATCATACACTCTGCACTGTACCTCACAAAGGAGTCACAATTTAAATGTTCCAATGCCATTAAATGTATTGTACATGAGATTTATTCTACTTACCCCTGCAAACAGGCCCCCAGCTCTCTCCCTCCTGTGTTCATATGACAGCTTTGATAGCCATGTCTTTTTCTTACTATTGACATGATCTGAGCCTGAATTTAGCTAGTTCATAAAGATAACAATTAATTCAAGTAGAAACAATTCTTTCTCCCGTGATTATTAAAATATTTGTCTGTTGGTGTTGAAAATCAAAGCACCAGGAAGTCATGGTCAAATAGTGTCCAAACAGTGGGCAGGGGCCAGGCTTGCTCTCCTGCTCACTCTTCAGTCTCTAAAAATTCCAGTCTGCTTTCAAGGCTAGCTTCCAGCTTCAGGGACTGAGGGACTGCCAGCTTCAGTGCTACTTCAGCTCCATAATCCTCAGACTGGAGCATAATTGCCTGACAGCCAGCAACAACCTTCCAGAAGGAAGAGAGTAGTGTCTGCAGCCCCTACATAGCTGCTTTCCATTTTTCTTCCATTCTATTCTGTTTAATGAATTCAAAATCCGCTCATGATCCCCCAAGTGAAAGGATCGGAATTATCGCAGAATCATATGTTATGTCGAATCTAACGTCGATCCTACATAGCCTATGAAGTGGACAGGCATTGAGTTGTTAACCTCTTAACCCAGATGCACCGTAGGGCACAGAGCACAGCAGTTCCTTTATGGAAAAGACTGGCTGAGTCTGGCACTGCCAGCACGCTGGCCAGGCTGAAGCCAGGAAGCAAACAATGAAACGTGAAAAGGCTCCTGGAGGGAGGTGGTGATTTTGCCTGAGCCCTGGTCTTAGTATTCTCAGTAGCAAGCCAGGCTGGGGATGGGGGTTTTTCTTCTAGCTAGCATTTTTTCTTTTGAGCATTTGAGCTAAGACAAAGTGTAAGATTTTAATTACTTACATTGCTTGTTTCTCCATTGAATGTCTTTAAATATGTTGAAATCTGGTGTGAAACTTGACCCAGCTGGCCCCGTAACCACCCCCAAGCCCTGGGCAAGGGGTTGCGATGTCCAGATGGATGCCTTCCTGGCCCTCAGCCTCGCAGAGGTCAAAAAGCTGGTCTGCACAGCGAGTTCCAGGTGTTACCTCAGTTTTTTCTTTTTCCTCCAAGACTCCTTAATATGATCAATAACTTTTAGTAGTCAGCTGAAGTTCATTTCCTTGACCAGGTTTTTGGAGCTTTCCAGTGTTTGAAAGGCGCTGTGTCTGAACCTCAACATTCTGGTCCCCTTTGGCGCCTCATTGCAAGGTCTCACTGACGCCATGGGTGCCTGGACTTAAGGAGGAGACCCGCGGTGTGAAAGTGCAGCCGGAAAAGGGAGGGATTGGAAAGAGAGTCCCCATCTAGGAATGGAAAAGACAGAGGGTCCAGCAAACGTTCTACCTTGGTTTGGGGGCTGAGGATGAGGCTGCAGCTTCTTTGCCTCAAGCTGGGTTCCTCTGCAACAGGTTTGCAGCTAGAGTGCCTCTGGTCTGTTGCCTGTCCAACTGTCAGATACCCCAATAGGAAGCAGGGAGCGTTGAGAAGGGGAGAGAAGAGAAGCCTGCCCGGTTCTCCCTGAGTTGCTTCAAAGAGCAGAAGCCCAAGAGAGAGGCTTCCTTGCCAGGTTTACATTTACCCAAAGCAGGATGTAGGTAACTGAAAGATTAAGAGGTCTCGCTCTCAGCGGCAACTTTTCTCTCTGCTCTCTCCTGTTCCGGAGGTGCAGACCTGGTCCTGGCTTCCAGAGTATAAAGCACATAGTACATTTCTCCACGGAGAGATGCAAGTCCTGGGAGGACAAGGAGTCTATATGCTGCAACAGCCAAGGGAACAGACCCGCTCCTGGTATGACTGGACCCGGAGTGGAATTGATTCCTTCGAGTATAGGGACCCCAATTGCTGTGAGAGCTGAGAACAGTTGTCCTGCGTTCTCACCAGGTATAGAAAGCTATGGACAGGCTAAAGCGTGGGGAATGGGATAAATCTACAAAGGAGTCTGTAGAGACAAGGATATGGGGGGCTTAAAGGGTTACTGGCAGCCCCCTACACCTTAGAGGGGATGCAGACTTTGGGTCTGGCCGCTTAGAGCCCCCCAAAGCATCTCATGAGCCCACTCTGCAAGCTACATTTCTTTTACAGGTATTTGTGCTGGAGAAAAAAATGGATGCTTAGGGACTCTGAGCTAGTCAAGAAGCAAAGGTTCCTGAGGGATTCAGAGGGGGCTGACTAGAGAGGAGGGGAAGCACAAACAAGGTAGTCGGAAGCAAGCTGACACCACGCTGTGGATTTGTCCAAGGCAAGGTGGTGACTAAGTGGGGGGAGTATGTGGGTGGTCAAAGAGCTCTGATTGGTCAAGGGGAGTGGCTTGGGGTGGGGCTAGCCACCCCTCGAGGCTTTAAAAGCTCACCGGAGAGGGGCGGGGAGATGTCATTTGCTCTCTGAGCCTCAGAGAGTGCGCCACGCTTTCCTGGAGCTCCTGAAGCTCCTGGTGACAGAGCAGGTATTAGCGGTTTGGACTCACTGAAGATCCTGAGCTTGCCTGGGAGGAATGGCCACGGTCCCCAAGAGCAACATGGGACCTACAAAGGCGGTTCCCACCCCATTCGGCTGCATTGGCTGTAAGCTGCCAAAGCCGGACTACCCACCAGCTCTAATCATCTTCATGTTCTGCGCAATGGTCATCACTGTCATCGTAGACCTGATCGGGAATTCCATGGTCATTTTGGCTGTGACCAAGAACAAGAAGCTCCGAAATTCTGGTAAGCTGCCCTTATTTTCCCTACCTCGTGAACAGCAAGTTTGCAATCCCCTCTCCCAAATTCCTCCCAAGCCTGGGGGTCTGTGGGGGTGAAGTTATGCCGGGTTCCCCTAAACTTCGAGATTCACAGTGCTGGGGGAGCTCAGGAAATTAGCGTGGGGCAGCTGAATGCAAAGCCCAGGTTCATATGGTGCCTGTCAGCCCATTGACTCCTGTCCCGTCGGAGACCGGGCACGGAGGGAATCGCCACAGGAACGGAGAGTTTGGCTGCCACCCTGGGACAGTCAGCCGAACTGGACATCGGAGGGCGGCCCCGCAGCAGAAGCACTGCGGGCCGGCCGAACTGTCTCCAAGAGACCAGCGCGGTTCCCACCAGCTTTGGGAAGTTAAGTTCGCGGGCGGCCACAGCGGCGCTCCTGGGAGCGCAACCCTGTGGCCACCTCCAAGGGCCGCGGATCGCCTCTCGCCGCCGTCCCAGGACTTCCTGATCGCTCCCCGGCAGCGGAGTGCAGACCCCACGCCCGAGTGTCTAGCATAGAGGTCTGAGCCTGCTGGAGCCAAGCTCCATCTGCCCGTCCCATGCGAGCAAGCAGCTGGAAACCGCGAGCAGTGAGCGGCGGGCTAAGATGCTTCAGGCGGTGGCGGCGGCGAAGGCGGCGGCAGCGGACGTCCGAAGGTCTGTACTGGGGTGTCCGAAGGATGGGCGCAGGAGCTGAACACGGCGGCGGGCGGGTGGAAGGAAAGGCAGAACCAGGTAGGAATGGTGCTGTGGAGAGCAAGAGAGTTCCAGTGGAGGCAAGGGGCTCCAAATGCAAAACGCTAGGACTTGGAAATCGCAAGCCCTACTCCCCTAGTCTCTAGCCCTGGCCGATCCGAGTGGAATAGCGCGGGAAGGAGCTAGGCACAGAGACTTGTGCAGGGTTGGACTGGGGAAGGAGAGTGTGTATAAAGGGTTTTCAGGGTGGGCGAGAGAAAGCTGTGGATAAGGGGAGAAACGGTGAAGTAGCACTCAACTCTGCTCTCTGCCATGGAGAGGGTAGGGTGATTAGCGCCTTGGGTCTTCTTTTCCAAGATTTCAGTGGCTTGAGAGTGTACAGATCTGGGAGGATTGAAAATAATATAGCTTGGGGCTGGCGAGTGAGCCACTGCACAATGTCCTAGTGAATTGCTTGGTGGGGACAAGTTTAAAAACTCAGCGACAGACTCAGTCCTTCACATTTTGCTTTCAAACTGTGGTGAGTGCTTCTGATTTCTTCCTTGTAACCCGGAGACCTGCAAGCGGAGCCTTGGACCTTCCCTTTCACTCTTGATAAGGTACCCAAGGGCAGATCCACGGAGCACGGACAATTACCTGGGGAGCTCACTCTTTCTCCTTTCCTCTTCTTTCTTTTCTCTTTTTTTTTCTGAAGTGCAAATAAAAAGTTTCTGTGGTTGTTGTGGGTTTATTTTTAAGATGTGCGACCTTTCTTTCCCATTTTTCTTTAGGAAGTTCATTACTTTGAGGGAAAACCATGAAAAGAACCCCCTTTTTGCAAAAAGCACGGAGGGCGAGTCTTGGTGCCCTTTTAGAAAGCCCTCGTTTTCTCCCAGCCAGGACAAACTGCAGTATTTTGCCAAACCAAAGCTAATTAGCAAGGAGGTGTTTCCAAATAAAGAGGGCCCTGTGCCTGCACTTGGCCTCTTTCATCTAGGTTTTGTAAAAGTGTTTTTTTTTTTTTTTTTTAATGTTGCTACTGTTCTTTGAATGGGACAGGGCAGGAGGCAGGGTTTCCCCACAGCTGCTGTCGTCTTCAGCCTGGCAGGCTCCTGTGCTCAAGAGAAGAGTCTGTGCAGGGTGCTTTGTGTGAGGCCAGAGGTAAATCCCATACTTGCAGAGATTCTTCCTTTCCCCTTGTCTCCTGTTTTTGACCTGCCTTGATATAACAGGGTTTCTGCCCTCTTCTTCGGTTTACTCTGAAGGTAGCTGGTAAGTATTTCACCTGGTTGTCAGATATTAATGTTTAATTTCCCTGAACAAGTCCCCAAGACCTTCTCAGGATAGTGTCTTTTGGTAGGTCTTCCTTCTTAAGGAAGAGTAATCATCATCATCATCGGTGTTAATTGTATTTCTGGACTCCATCTAGCTCCCTTTCCCACTTTCCCTTCCCCACCTCTTCCAGTGTGGAAAATGTGATGCAGTTGTATTTCTCTAAAATGGCGTCAGCAGGATTCTGCACCCTCCACCCACCCCAGCTGTTTATGTGCTCTCACTTCTTTCTCAGATGACACCAAAAACAAACAAAAAACCAGTGGCAAGCACAGGTGTCCTAAACTTGCTTTGTATCAGAGTCACCTGGGACTTGCTTGTAAATAAGAAAGAAGAGGAAAGAAAGAAAACTGTCATTCTTCAAAAGATTTCTAAGTTATTGCCCATCCAGTTGGCTGTTTCCTCTACTTTTTTTTTGAAAGGTGGCTATTCAAATATTAACCACTGGTTTCTCTCTCCCTCTTTTTCTTCTCCTTATGTTTTCCAGGCAACATCTTTGTGGCCAGCCTCTCTGTGGCAGACATGCTGGTGGCCATCTACCCCTACCCTTTGATGCTGTATGCCATGTCAGTTGAGGGCTGGGATCTGAGTCAGCTTCAGTGCCAGATGGTCGGGTTGGTCACAGGACTGAGTGTAGTCGGTTCCATCTTCAACATTACTGCCATTGCCATCAACCGTTACTGCTACATCTGCCACAGCCTCCAATACAAGCGGATCTTCAGCCTGCGCAACACTTGCATCTATCTGGTCATTACCTGGGTCATGACTGTCCTGGCTGTCCTGCCTAACATGTACATTGGCACCATTGAGTATGACCCTCGCACCTACACCTGCATCTTCAACTATGTGAACAATCCTGCCTTTACCGTGACCATTGTCTGCATCCACTTCGTCCTCCCTCTCATCATAGTTGGTTATTGCTACACGAAAATCTGGATCAAAGTGCTGGCCCGTGACCCAGCTGGACAGAATCCTGACAACCAGTTTGCTGAGGTTCGAAATTTTCTAACCATGTTTGTGATCTTCCTCCTTTTTGCAGTGTGCTGGTGCCCTGTCAATGTGCTCACTGTGTTGGTGGCTGTCATTCCAAAGGAAATGGCAGGCAAGATCCCCAACTGGCTTTATCTTGCAGCCTACTGTATAGCCTACTTCAACAGCTGCCTCAACGCCATCATCTACGGTATCCTCAATGAGAGTTTCCGAAGAGAATACTGGACCATCTTCCATGCTATGCGGCACCCTATCCTGTTCATCTCTCACCTCATCAGTGATATTCGGGAAACTTGGGAGACCCGAGCTCTCACTCGTGCCCGTGTCCGTGCCCGTGATCAAGTCCGAGAGCAAGAGCATGCTCGTGCCTGTGTCGCTGTGGAGGGGACCCCGAGGAACGTCCGGAATGTTCTACTGCCTGGTGATGCAGCAGCATCCCACTCTGATCGTGCCTCTGTCCGTCCCAAGCCCCAAACCAGGTCTACTTCTGTCTACCGCAAACCTGCCTCTATCCACCACAAGTCTATTTCTGGCCACCCCAAGTCTGCCTCTGTCTACCCTAAGCCAGCCTCCTCTGTCCATTGCAAGCCTGCCTCTGTCCATTTCAAACCTGCCTCTGTTCATTTCAAGGGTGACTCTGTCTATTTTAAGGGAGACACTGTCCATTATAGGGCTGCTTCCAAACTTGTCACCAGTCACCGTATCTCTGCTGGCCCTTCCACCAGTCACCCTATATCCATGGCTGGCTACTTTAAATCTGGTACCAGCCACCCTGCCACCACCACTGTTGACTATCTCGAACCTGCCACCACCAGCCACTCTGTGCTCACTGCTGTGGACCTCCCTGAGGTCTCAGCCTCCCATTGCCTTGAGATGACCACCACTGGCCACCTTAGACCTGACATTTCTGCCTCCATCCTTCCTTCTGTACCCCTTGAGCTTGCTGCCACCCCTCCTGATACCACTGTAATCCCCATTGCCTCTGGCGATTACCACAAGGTCGTACTTATTGATGATGATTCTGATGATTCTGATTGTTCTGATGAGATGGCTGTGTGAAAAGTGTCTGTTTCAGTTTCCCCTGCTTATGCAGTCCAGAGTGAGATACCTCCATTGCACGTACACACTGACTGATACACATAGACACGGACCCCCAGACATAGTGGAAGTTCCATCTACCTTTCAGACATATTCCTCTTTGGCACCCTGTACTCTTGAAAGTGTGTGTATATTCTTGTTATCTTAGAGATCAAATTACCAAGTGTGATGCCTGTGGTTCTGAGGTCCTAAGCCTCACTGTCCCCCTTTCCTGATCTTTCTCTGCCTCCTGCTTTCTTCTCTCATTCCCAGGGGTGGGGGAGGAGTGCATGCACACTGGTCAAGGCTGTCTCGGTGGTTAGCTCTGTAATGTGACTGTGACCACGCAGCTTTATGTTGTGTGTAATCTGTGTTGTACCTTTAATGGCAGTCAGAAAAGGATTTATGATGAAATACAAACACTTGAAATTTGCTTTTCAAGATTCTGTGACAAAATACAACCTCCCTATTTGAACAACAAAATTAGATAAGTTCTTATTAAAGTTCACTTTAATGCCTGTCAGATCAAGTGGCAAAAGGAATTATATATCATACCAAGTTGATTCTATTTTGTGTACATTTAAATATTGGTGCTGATTTGTATATATTTGGTTGCAAAAGATGAGACATTTTAACCCTCTTTTGGTCATTTGAGTATTTCAAGTATTGACCAGAACATTCGTTAATTTCCACAGTAATTTCTTATGATTGGTAGCCCAAGTGTCAATTACAGTTATGTTTACAATATTATAATTCATAATCACTGTTTTAATCACCATCAGTTTTTCACATCTTTTCATTCAGAAGGAATTTGAAGTAACCACTGATAGCTAGATGCAAATGGAGTATTAAGACACCTTGTCTTTGTGACCTTCCTGGTTGGGGGTAGGAGACAAGTAGGAAGAGATGCTAGCACCAGTAAGTCCAATCATGCTTGGTTCAGTGACAGGATGTGAAGCACTTGGTCTCATGTCAACCCAGACAGTGATTTTCCTTTAGAATTCAAGAACAAACTGCCATTTAAATGAAATTTCAATTGCTAATTCAAATTGACACTTCAATCAGAGTTTACTGTACAAAGCTTCTAAGGAAAACCTGAGATGTATCATACTGCCTTAATTTGATTCTGCATTTGTGGTAGCAGTTAAATAAAAGTGGTTTTGTGGCTTTAGTTCTGTGACTCTTTCCTCCTTTGGTTGCTTAGGGAGGGAAGGGTATGTGGGGTTTCCATGGAAGAGTGTTGGCCTGGGGGAGCAAGAAGACTTGGCTGCAAATTCCATCTGCCACAAGCCTGCAGCATCTGGGACCTCTCTCACCTCAGCTATTTTAATTAGCAAACCTTGGGGCAGCAGGGTTGGGGGGCACACTGGAGGAGGTGGAGGTAGGGAGGCGCATGGACGTTATAGTTTTCTTCTCGTGGGTTGCTATTTTTCCCGTGGAAGGAGTACAGCTAGCTCTCAATCGTGACCTAGAAGTGTGTGTGTGTGTGTGTGTGTGTGTGTGTGTGTGTGTGTGTGTGTAAGAGGTAGTGCCACTGCATGCATGTGGACATCAGAGGGTAATTCCTAATATGTGGGTTCTAGGGATCAAACTCAGGTCAACAGGCTTGGTAGCAGGTGCATTCTCTCTCTGAGCCATATTACCAGACCAGCTTTGTTTGTTTTGTTTTGTTTTTTGTTTTTTTAAATAAAGATATGCCCATTTAATACATGCACATATACTGGATATACAGAGTACTGCACATTCATTTGGTCTATCCAGACTTTGGCAGGCTGGGCTCATCTTATCTATCGATCCCCAACTTTTAATGGATGGAACTAGCTCCCCACTAGTCTGGCAGGACTGTTGGTCTTACCCGGCATCCTCACCGACTGCAAAATTCCTGTCAAGTGTTTCTGGTTGTCTGAAATGGATGTTTACTTTACATATGTGCTTACAGACTGGCCTAGAGTCAGTCTTCAACCCTCCTACACATACCCCCTCCCCCCATTTGCCAAAGGAGATGGGAATGATGAGAGACTGAGAAGAATGTCCAAACTAAAGGTACTGTGACCTGAAGCTCCTAGCTGCTATCCTCCAGGCACTTACCGGGTGCCAGATTCCAAGAGGAAATGAAGGAGTAAATCCTTATTACAACAAAGCTTCAAAATTTGACCTCAAGTGCCCAGTCTTAGCTTCAACTGGGCTGGTGGGTGTAGGAAAGTGAAATCCCAGCTCAGCAGGCTGGCCCTTCCTTTACATAATCACTCCCACAAAGCAAATCAGTACACAGCAAGCCCCAAATCTGAGAAGTATTCCTTCTTCCCTTCTTATGTGCTCCGGAGTCCAGAACTCACGAGGCTGGCTTGCCCCGCCCACCTGGCTCCTGCTAGGTGTAAAGCTGATTCTCTTCTTTCAAATGCAAGGGGTTTCATTGTTTTGCTGGGACTATGCATATGCATGCTTTGTGATTTCCCCAGCCGCCCTACCCCCAACACTGGGCCCCAAAGTGCTTCTCATCAAGGAATTCTTGCAAGCAGGCATTTTTATTTATTTCCATTTTGTTTGAGACATCATCTCACTATGTGGCTGGGTTGTCTTTGAACTTGAGATCCCAGCAGCTCCCTCACCTAAGCCTCCTTGAATGCCAAGTTTTAGACAGGGTTTTAGACACACCTTATACTCAGCAGAAAGCATGCAACTTGTCCGTATCAGATTTCTCCAGATGCTAATCTTTATGTTTGTAAAGAAAATATAATGTATATAATGTGTACTGTAAAGTGACATCTTGGCAAATTTTTCCTTTGTGTTCACACAAAGAGTATAACAACAACCCGGCCTTATTAGTATAGGCTCCTTTAACCCACTTTTGAGTAATTTACATTCGTGTTGCCTATTGTAGAATTTTATTTAAATGGAAACAATGTATTTGTCTGGCCTTTAGTGATAAAGTGTGATAACCTATACACAGTACACCATTTTAGTGTACAGGTCAGCAGCTTTAGCTGGATTCTGAGTATTGTTCAATGACTGAAACTATTAATTTATATAAGCTCTTCATCTTCCCAAGCTGAAACTCTGTCTATGGTCCAGCCCACTAGTTTGGCCTAGACTTCACATTAACACAACACACAGGCTTCAGAGCCTAACTTCCTAATATTGAACATGTTTTTGTAGAAACTAAGAAAAAGTTAATAAAAGATGTATGATTGATATGTAAGGGGGATAAGAAAACACATCATGAAGTGCTCAGCTTAACCTGAAGAAGGCAGGAAAAGGCTAGAAGAATCACCATCAGAACCAATAGAATAGAATTGTAAAAATGGGTATGGAGAAGCACCAGAGACGCTTTTTGTTGTTGTTGTTTTGTTTTCTTTTTCGAGACAGGGTTTCTCTGTATAGCTCTGGCTGTCCTGGAACTCACTTTGTAGACCAGGCTGGCCTCGAAATCCGCCTGCCTCTGTCTGCCTCCTGAGTGCTGGGATTAAAGGCTTATGCCACCATGTGCCACCACACCAGCACGCACCAGAGACTCTTGCTGCCTACCACAGCACTCAGGAGACTGGGGTTTTAGGATTGCTGCATTAGACTGGCCTATGGAGTGAGTTCCCAGGTAGCTTGAGCTACAATGTAAGAAGACTGTGTTTAAAATTTTAAAAAAAGTCAACACAATGACAGATTAGGAAAACAAGAGTCACATATGTTCTCTATAAAAAACACATTAACATCATTTATAAAGACCCAGTCAGATTAGAAATAAAGGGGTAGAAAGAGACCCACCATGCTATTGCTAACTGAAAGAAAACTGCCAACATCCATAATAGTTTCAGACAAGAAAAATCATTAGGTGTGAAAAACAGCATTGTATAACGGTATAATAACAGGAATAAATAATAATCCTTAAAATTGATGCTTCAAAAAGCACACTGTCAAAATATGTGAATTAAAAACTGACTGGTAGAACTGAAAGGAAGAAGAACCAAATTCAAAAAATATAATTGATGACTTCAACAGCCCTGTATCAGTAACTGACAGATTCATCAGCTGAGAGATCAGATGTGTAAGGATGTGGTAGAAATGAGCAGTGCTGTCAATCAAGTGTATTTAACTGACACTTCTGTAGTACTTCCTTATTGAAGGCAGAATACATCCTTTGGAAGCTCATGTGTCAGATACACTATTATGTTCTTGGTGAAGAAAATATACCTTAATGAGTTTAAAGGAAAACAAATCATAGATAAGTATCATCTGAAATCATGATCAAGTTACAGTAGAAATCAATAACAGAAAGATAGACAGAAAGCCCAAAACTAACTGGAGATTAAGCAATGTCAAAATAATTCACAGATAAAAAGTCTTTTTTTTTTTTTTTTTCTGAGACAGGGTTTCTGGCTGTCCTGATTTGTAGACCAGGCAGGCCTTAAACTTAGAGATTCACCTGTCTCTGCCTTGCTAGTGCTAGGATAGGTGTGCACCACCACGAACCAGCATCAAACAAAAAAGTCTTAATAGACATTTTAAGATATTTTGAAATATATGAAAAAATGCGAATACAACTGCAAAAGTTTGGAAGTACAGTGAAAGGCATACTTACAAAGAACTTTTCAGGTTTGCATATGTCTATTAGGAAATGAAATCAAAGATGAGTAAGTTTCATAAGCCTAAAGTGGGCAGAAAAAGAATAAAAATAAAGTATAAATAAGTCTTATAGATAACCAGAAAGTGGGAAATCAATTAAAATAATAATAAGTGTAGTCGACAGAAAGTTTCTAAGAAGTACAAACATGAGACTTGTCAAAGCTTCTAAAAAGAAAAGGGTTCTGCTCAGCTTAGTGGATGTCATGGTTAATTTTGCTTCTCTAGTTGGCACGCTCCAGAGTCGTTTAGAAGAAAAGCTTCAGGGCATACCTGGGAGAGCTTATCCAGGGGAGGTTTGTCCCTGGAAAGCCTGCCTGTGAGCAATTATTTAGAGAAAGTTGACTGAGGTGTGCTTTTATACTGAATGAAATGGAGAAAGCAAGCTGAGTACCAGCGTCCCTCTCTGATTCCCCAGCTGGCATCCCTTATGCACCTCCAGTACAATGGTGTAACTCTGAGGCAGGCAGAAAGACAAAAACCCAAATGACAGAAAAATGGGTTTAGCAAATTGTGTCTTGGGTAATCTAGGTTTCTGGGCTAATATCCACTTATCAGTGAGTACATGTTATGTGAGTTCTTTTGTGATTGGGTTACCTCACTCATGATGATGCCCTCCAGATCCATCCATTTGCCTAGGAATTTCATATATTCATTGTTTTTAATAGCTGAGTAGTACTCCATTGTGTACATGTACCATAATTTCTGTATCCATTCCTCTGTTGAGGGACACCTGGGTTCTTTCCAGCTTCTGGATATTATTAATAAGGCTGCTATGAACATAGTGGAGCATGTGTCCTTGTTACCAGTTGGAACATCTTCTGGATATATGCCCAAGAGAGGTATTGCAGGATCTTCCAGTAGTACTATGTCCAATTTTCTGAGGAGCTGCCATACTGATTTCCAGAGTGGTTGTACAAGCTTGCAGTCCCACCAACAATGGAGTAATGTTCCTCTTTCTCCACATCCTCGCCAGCATCTGCTGTCACCTGAATTTTTGATCGTAGCCATTCTGACTGGTGTGAGGTGGAATCTCAGGGTTGTTTTGATTTGCAATTCCCTGATGATTAAGGATGTTGAACATTTTTTCAGGTGCTTCTCAGCCATTCGGTATTCCTCT
The DNA here is from genome assembly GCA_902729485.2 of Mus minutoides. Classification (NCBI taxonomy): domain Eukaryota; kingdom Metazoa; phylum Chordata; class Mammalia; order Rodentia; family Muridae; genus Mus; species Mus minutoides. The sequence goes on along the minus strand of LR755139.1, from coordinate 142,732 downwards.
GTTGATAATTCTTTGTTTAGCTCAGTGCCCCATTTTTTTCATTTTTTTAAATTATAGAATTTCTTCATTTACATTTCAAGTGTTATCCCAAAAGTCCCCTATACCCTCCCCCCGCCCTGCTCCCCTCCCCTCCCACTCCCACTACTTGGCCCTGGCATTCCCCTGTACTGGGGCATATAAACATTGCTAGACCAAGGGCCTTTCTTCCCGAATAATGGCCAACTAGGCCATCTTTAATACATATGCAGCTAGAGACACGAGCTCTGGGGGCTCTGATTAGTAGTGCCCCATTTTTTAATGGGGTTATTTGATTTTCTAGTGTCCACCTTCTTCAGTTCTTTGTATATATTGGATATTAGTCCCCTATCTGATTTAGGATTGGTAAAGATCCTTTTCCAACCTGCTGGCTTTTTTGTCTTATTGACAGTGTCGTTTGCTTTTCATGAGGTCCCATTTGTCGATTCTCCATCTTATAGCACAAGCCATTGCTGCTCTGTTCTTGAATTTTTCCCCTGTGCCCATATCTTCTAAGCTTCCCCCTACTTTCTCCTCTATAAGTTGTAGTGTCTCTAGTTTTATGTTGAGTTCCTTGATCCACTTAGACTTGAGCTTTGTACAAGAAGATGAGAATGGATCAATTTGCACTCTTCTACATGATAACCGCCAGTTGTGCCAGCACCATTTGTTGAAAATGCTGTCTTTTCATAGTACTACCAGGGGATCCAGCAATACCTCTCTTGCGCATATACCCAGAAGATGTTCCAACTGGTAACGAGGACACATGCTCCACTATGTTCATAGCAGCCTTATTTATAATAGCCAGAAGCTGGAAAGAACCCAGATGTCCCTCAACAGAGGAATGGATACAGAAAATGTGGTACATTTAAACAATGGAGTACTGTTCTGCTATTAAAAGATGAATTTATGAAATTCTTGGGCAAATGGATGTATCTGGAGGATATAATCCCTAGTGAGGTAACCCAATCACAAAAGAAGTCATTGGATATGTGCTCACTGATAAATGGATATTAGCCCAGAAACTTAGAATACCCAAGATACAATATGCAAAACACAAGAAAATCAAGAAGGAAGACCAGCGTGTGGATACTTCATTCCTCCTTTGAATAGGAAACAAAATACCCATGAAAGGAGTTACAGAGACAAAGTTTAGAGCTAGGATGAAAGGATGGACCATCCAGAGACTACCCCACCGGGGGATCCATCCCATAATCAGTCACTAAACTCAGACACTATTGCATAGGACAGCAAGTGTTTACTGAAGGGACCCTGATATAGCTGACTCCCATAGAAGTGGATGCTCACAGTCATCCATAAGAGGGAGCACGGGGCCCACATTGGAGAAGCTAGAGGTAGAACCCCAGGAGCTGAAGGCGTCTGCAACCCTAGAAGAGGAACAACAATATGAACTAACCAGAACCCCCAGAACTCCAGAACTCGTGTCTCTAGCTCCATATGTAGCAGAAGATGGCCTAGTCGGCCATTATTGGGAGGAGAGGCCCCTTGGTACTACAATCTTTATATGCCCCAATACAGGGTAACGCCAGGGCCAAGAAGTGGGAGTGGGTGGGCAGGGGAGCAGGGTGGGGGGAGGAGGAGGGAACATTTGGGATAGCAATTGAAATGTAAATTAAGAAAATATCTAATAAAAATTGAAAAAAAAAATCCAATGATACCCCCCTTCCGAAAAAAAAAAAAAGTGCTGTCTTTTTTCCACTGGATGGTTTTAGCTCCCTTGTCAAAGCTCAAGTGAGCATAGGTGTGTGGGTTCATTTCAGGGTCTTCAATTCTATTCCACTGATCTTACCTGTCTGTCCCATGTAGACCATGCAGTTTTTTTTTTTTAAATTACAATTTTTCTGTAGTAAAGCCTGAGGTCAGGCATGGTGATTCCACCAGAGGTTCTTTTATTGTTGAGAATAGTTTTTGCTCTTCTAAGTTTTTTGTTATTCCAGATGAATTTGAAAACTACCCTTTCTAATTTGATGAAGAATTGAGTTGGAATTTTGATGGGGATTTGCATTTGATGGAGAAGCAATCTGTAGATTGCTTTCAGCAAGATAGCCATTTTTACTATATTGATCCTGCCAATCCATGAGCATGGGAGATCTTTCCATCTTCTGAGACCTTCTTTGATTTCTTTCTTCAGAGACTTGAAGTTCTTGTCATACAGATCTTGTAGTTCCTTAGATATAGTCACACCACGGTATTTTATATTATTTGTGACAATTGTGAAGGGTGATGTTTCGCTAATTTCTTTCTCAGCCCGGTTTTTCCTTTTTGTAGAGAAAGACCACTGATTTGCTTGAGTTAATTTTATATCCAGCTACTGCACTGAAGCTGTTTATCATGTTTAGGAGTTTTCTGGTGGAATTTTTAGGGTCACTTATATATACTATCATATCATCTCCAAACAGTGATATTTTGACTTCTTCCTTTCCAATTTGTATCCCCTTGATCTCCTTTTCTTGTCGAATTGCTCTGGCTAGGACTTCAAGTACTATATTGAATAGGTAGGGAGAAAGTGGGCAGCCTTGTCTAGTCCCTGATTTTAGTGGGATTGCTTCCAGCTTCTCTCCATTTAGTTTGATGTTGGTTACTGGTTTGCTGTAGATTGCTTTTATTATGTTTAGGTATGGGTCTTGAATTCCTGATCTTTCCAAGACTTTTATCATGAATGGGTGTTGGATTTGTCAAATTCTTTCTCAGCATTTAACGAGATGATCATGTGGTTTTTGTCTTTGAGTTTGTTTATATAGTGGATTACATTGATGGATTTTCATATATTATACCATCTCTGCATCCCTGGGATGAAGCCTACTTGATCATGATGGATGATTGTTTTGATGTGTTCTTGGATTCAGTTAGCAAGAATTTTATTGAGTATTTTTGCATTGATATTCATGAGAGAAATTGGTCTGAAGTTCTCTTTGTTGGGTCTTTATGTGGTATAGGTATCAGAGTAATTGTGGCTTCATAGAAAGAATTGGGTAGAGTACCTTTTGTTTCTATTTGTGTAATAGTTTGAGGAGAATTGGAATTAGGTCTTCTTTGAAGGTCTGATAGAACTCTGCACTAAACCCATCTGGTCTTGGGCTTTTTTTGGTTGGGAGACTATTAATGACTGCTTCTGTTTCTTTAGGGGATATGGGATTGTTTAGGTCATTAATCTGATCCTGATTTAACTTTGGTACCTGGTTTCTGTCTAGAAATTTATCATTTCATCCTGGTTTCCCAGTTTTGTTGAGTATATCCTTTTGTAGTAGGATCTGATGATGTTTTGGATTTCCTCAGGATCTGTTGTTATGTCTCCCTTTTCATTTCTGATTATGTTAATTAGGATACTGTCTCTGTGCCCTCTATTTTGTCTGGCTAAGGGTTTATCTATGTTGTTGATTTTCTCAAAGAACCAGCTCCTGATTTGGTTGATTCTTTGAATAGTTCTTTTTCTTTCCACTTGGTTGATTTCAGCCCTGAGTTTCATTATTTCCTACCAGACTACTCCTCTTGGGGGAATTTGCTTACTTTTGTTTTAGAATTTTTAGGTGTGCTGTCAAGCTGCTAATGTATGATCTCTCCAGTTTCTTTTTGGAGGCACTCAGAGCTATGAGTTTTCCTCTTAGGACTGCTTTCATTGTATCCCATAAGTTTGGGTATGATGTGGCTTCATTTTCATTAAAATCTAAAAAGTCTTTATTCTTTTTCTTTATTTCTTCCTTGACCAAGATATCTTTGAGTAGTGTGTTGTTCAGTTTCCACGTGAATGTTAGTTTTCTATTATATATGTTGTTATTGAACATCAGCCTTAGTCCTTGGTGATCTGATAATTTTAATATTTTTGCATTTGTTGAGGCCTGTTTTGTGACCGATTATCTGGTCAATTTTGAGGAGGTTCCATGAGGAGCTGAGAAGAAGGCATATCCTTTTGTTTTAGGGGAAAGTGTTCTGTAGATATCTGTTAAATCCATTTGTTTCATGACTTCTGTTAGTGTCCATGTGTCTCTGTTTAGTTTCAGTTTCCAGGATCTGTCCATTGGTGAGAGTGGGGTTTTGAAATCTTCCACTATTATTGTGTGAGGTGCAATGTGTGCTTTGAGCTTTACTCCAGTTTCTTTAATGATTGTGGGTGCCCTTGCATTTGGAGCATAGATATTCAGAATTGAGAGCTCATCTTGGAATATTTTACCTTTGATGAGTATGAAGTGCCCCTCCTTGTCTTTTTTGATAACTTTCAGTTGAAAGTCGATTTTATCCAATATTAGAATCCTACTCCAGTTTGTTTCTTCAGACCATTTGCTTGGAAAAATGTTTCCCAGCCTTTTACCCTGAGGTAGTGTCTGTCTTTTTCCATGCAGTAGGTTTCCTATAAGCAGCAAAAAGTTGGGTCCTGTTTATGTAGCCAGTCTGTTAGTCTATGTCTTTTTATTTGGGAAGTCAGTCCATTGATATTAAGAGATATTAAGGAAAAGTAATTGTTTCTTCCTGTTTTATTTTATTATTATTATTTTTTTGGTTAGAGTTGGGCTTCTGTTCTTGCAGCTATCTTCTTTTAGGTTTTTTGAAGGATTACTTTCTTGCTTTTTTTAGGGTGTAATTTCCATTTTTTTTAACACAAGAACTTTATTCTTTTTTGTATGTAGTAATGTTATTTCTTTACAAAGTTTGTGATATAAGGGCTATAGTTTTCTCTTACACTGTTTGCAGCTAGGTAGGCCAAAGGGGATGCTTCTGGTCTAATGTGGTTTCTTGGGAGGCTTCACACACGTGCTCAATGGTCATCCAATCTGAGAAAATCAAGTTCTTCCTCTTCTTGAGCTTGACCTTCCATTCAGAATTGAACTCACTACATCTCTTCATATCTTCCTTTCCACAGTGTCCACCATGGCACATTTATCCCCAGTACATCAATCTTCAGGGCATTAAACTTGTTTCCAAAATTATTGAACAAGCCAGCCTTGATCACAATGGCTGTAGTTAGCGCAGTCCTTCACTAGAGGTTTCTTAGACATAGTACCAATCTGTAGAGGACTGTCTCTTTCAGAACTTCATGGGGTTTTCCTTGGTCTTGGTTTCCATATGATCTTCCCACAAACTTCCCAACCAATGGCTTTTGGAACAAATTTAAGCCCACCCATCTTGGGATTCTTCACCCACCTTGGCACCATGCATTAACTTTATTCCTTTTTCTAATAGGTATGTATTTGACAGGTTCATATAGGAGTACTCTATTTATAACCTTTACTCCTTTTTCTCATCCTTCCAACTCCTCATGTGTTATCCCCAGCCCATTTTCTTTCAAATTCATAGTCCCAGGGCTGGAGAAATGGCTCAGTGGTTAAGAGCATCTTTTTTTTTTTTTTTTTTTTTCATGCAGATGATGCAGTAATTTCCATTCTTGAATTGGTGTTTTCCCATTATTATCCTCTGAAGGGCTGGATTCATGGAAAGATATTGTGTAAATTTGGTTTTGTCACAGAATAATTTGGTTTCTCCATCTATGGTAATTGAGAGTTTTGCTGGGTATAGTAGCCTGGGCTGGCATTTGTGTTCTCTTAGGGTATGTATAACTTCTGCCAGGCTCTTCTGGCTTTCATAGTCTCTGGTGAGAAATCTGGTGTAATTCTAATAGGCCTGCCTTTATATGTTACTTGACCATTTTCCCTTACTGCTTTTAATATTCTATCTTTATTTAGTGCATTTGTTGTTCTGATTATTATGTGTCGGGAGGAATTTCTTTTCTGGTCCAGTCTATTTGGAGTTCTGTAGGCTTCTTGTATATTCATGGGCATCTCTTTCTTTAGGTTAGGGAAGTTTTCTTCTACAGTTTTGTTGTAGATATTTGCTGGCCCTTTAAGTTGAAAATCTTCATTCTCATCTATACCTATTATCCTTAGGTTTGGTCTTCTCATTGTGTCCTGGATTTACTGGATGTTTTGTTTTAGGATCTTTTTGCATTTTGCATTTTCTTTGATTTTTGTGTCCAGGTTCTCTATAGAATCTTCTGTACCTGAGATTCTGTCTTCCATCTCTTGTGTTCTGTTGGTGATGCTCGCATGTATGGTTCCTGATTTCTTTCCTAGGGGGGTTTCTATCTCCAGAGTTGTCTCCCTTTGGGTTTTCTTTATTGTTTCTATTTGCATTTTTAGATCTTGGATGGTTTTGTTCAATTCCATCACCTGTTTGGTTGTGTTTTACTGTAATTCTTTAAGGTATTTTTGTGTTTCTTCTTTAAGGTCCTCTACCTGTTTAGCAGTGTTTTCCTGTAATTCCTTGAGAGATTTTTGTGCTTCCTCTTTAAGGGCTTCTACTTGTTTAGCAGTGTTCTCATGTATTTCTTTTAGTGAGTTATTAATGCCCTTCTTAAAATTCTCTACCGGCATCATTAGATATGATTCTAGATCCGAAACTTGCTTTTCGGGTGTGTTGGGGTATCCAGGACTCTCTGTAGTAGGTGTATTGGGTTCTGATGATGCCCAGTGGTCTTGGTTTCTGTTAGTAAGATTCTTTTTTTGTTTTGTTTTGTTTTTGTTTTTTGATACAGGGTTTCTCTGTATAGCCCTGGCTGTCCTGAAACTCACTTTGTAGACCAGGCTGGCCTCGAACTCAGAAATCCTCCTTCCTCTGCCTCCCAAGTGCTGGGATTAAAGGTGTGCCCCATCAAGCCTGGCCCTGTAAGATTCTTTTGTTTGACTTTCACCATCTGGTAATCTCTGGTGTTAGATGTTCTAGCTGTCTCTGGCTGGAGCTTTCTCCTCCTGTGATTCTTTAGCCTCTCTTGGCACTCCTGGTAGACCAACTCTCTCCTGAGTCCCAGTGGTCAGAGCACTCTGTAGGCAAGCTTTCCTCTTGCAGGGAAGGTGCACAGAAGTCTGGAGCTCAGATTCACCTCCTGATTCCTAGGGTCAGAGCCCTCCTTGGAAGCTGAGTCTCCTCTGGCAGAGAATGTGCCCAGGGGTCTGGGTCTCAGCTCTGTCTCCTGGCTGAGGATGAAGGCCCAACAGGACCCTGTCCAAGAAGCTCTGTTGCTTCTGCTGCCCAAGTGCTCTCCTGTGTAGACTGTTCTCATTCATTGATCCCAAGATTCTGGGTGTGCTAGGGCCCACCTTTGTCCTTTGACCCTGTTTCTGCTAGCCCAAGACCCTCTGGTGTTTTTGGAATAGATGTTGTGTTCTCCTCACCAGTGATCTCAAGATCCTGGGTGTGCTAGGGTGCCTGCAGCATGGAGAGTCCTCTGGGGACCTTGGGGCCAAGGTTGCGCCCAAAATTTCACGGGGGTGGCCTTATTTTATTCTTTAAAAGTCACATATCTCAAGTTTCAACAATAGGAACAAGTCATTAGAATGTAGTCACAATTTTGTGTATTGGAAGAACCTATAATATGAGCATTATGAAAAATGTTTTTAGTTTAAGTGTAAATATTGTAATTATTTTGTATGAGTGTTTGTCAAGTCATTTTTTTAAAACTAGTGTTTCTAGGTTAGTATACAAAGTAGTGGGCTTCCTTATGGCATTTTCATACATGTGAGTCATTCTACATTGTTTTCATTTGAACCCTTCCTCATGCTATCCTGTGCTTCTTGACAACTGGTCTATCTCTTTCTCCCTGAGAGTGCTGCCCTCTTTTCCCATGTTACATATATCCACCACTCTCTGTCCTTCCCATACGTTAGGGTATTTCACTCCTTTTCACTGTCCTTTTTCTAGTCTCATGACATACATGCATATACATATTCTAGATGCACACAAATGTATGCATACATAGGTTTCAAATATAAGAGGAAACACCTAGCATATGGCTTTCTGATTTTTTTGTTTTGTTTTGTTTTTTGAGACAGGATTTCTCTGTGTAGCCATGGCTGTCCTGGAACTCACTTTGTAGACCAGGCTGGCCTAGAACTCAGAAATCCTGCCTCTGCCTCCGGAGTGCTGGGATTAAAGGCATGCACCACCACGCCCAGCATTTTTTTTCTGAATTTTATTTTACTTAACATAATTGTTTTCTGTTTAAATTATATCTGTTTCCTAAGGATTTAATAATTTTGTTTTTATTTCTACCTGAAAGAATTCATTGTGTATTTTCCTTATCTGCTCATCATTTGATGCCTGCCTATTGTAAACAGAAAAACAATAAATGTAGATGTGTACATTTTGTGTAGCAGTGTCTTACTTCAGGTTCATTACTGTGAACAGACACCATGAGCAAGACAACTCTTATAAAGGACAACGTTTAATTGGGGCTGGCTTACAGGTTCTAAGGTTCAGTCCATTAACATCATGGGAGAATAATGGCAGTGTACAGGCAGGCATGATGCTGGAGGAGCCGAGAGTTCAACATCTTGTTCCAAAGACAAACAGATGAAGACTAGCTTTCAGGCAGCTAAGAAGTAGGTCTCATAGCCCACCCTAACAATGAAACACTTTTATCAAAAAGGCCAAACCTATTCCAACAAGGCCACACCTTTTAATAGTGCCACTCCCTATGGGCCAAGCATTCAAACAAATGAGTCTATGAGGGTCATTCCTATTCAGACCACCACAGGTATAATATAGACTTCTTTAAGTTTTAAAGTTGTAGTTGTGGCATAGTGGTAGAGTGCCTTCCTACTGTGTTTAAGGCCCTGGGTTCAATTCTTAGCACTGGAAAATATATTCCATTCAGGACAAGATGATCATTTTCTTTGTTTGTTTCTTTGTTTGTTTCTTTGTTTGTTTCTTTGTTTCTCTGTTTCTCTCTTTCTTTCTTTCTTTCTTTCTTTCTTTCTTTCTTTCTTTCTTTCTTTCTTTCTTTCTCTTTCTTTCTTTCTTTCTTTCTTTCTTTCTTTCTTTCTTTCTTTCTTTCTTTCTCTCTCTCTCTCTCTCTTTCTTTCTTTCTTTCTTTCTTTCTTTCTTTCTTTCTTTCTTTCTTTCTTAGGAACCTCCATACTGATTCCCATAGTTTGCACTCCCACCAGCAATGAATGAGTGTTCTTTTCCTATGTCCTTGACAACATCTGTTGCTTGTTTTCTGTTTTGTCATTCTGAGTGGCATGAGATATACTCTGGTGGACATTTACTTTTCATTTCCCCATGGTTGAGGATGCTGAAACTTTTCAATTGTTTAGAAGTCCATTTATTGATTGGATGGTTTGATTTTTCTAGTGTATACTTGTTTTAGTTCTGTATATTTTCAAGGTATTAGTCCCCCATCTGATGTGTATCTGGCAAAGGTATTTTCCCATTCTGTAGATTGTTTCTTTTGTGGTGCAAAAGCTTCTTAATTTCATTTATAAATTTTTATGTTTCTCTCATTCTTAATTAGAGAAGCTTCCCTTTGTAGAAAACAGTAGAGAGTGCAGTTATGACTGCTTAAAATCCCGAGGATAAGTGATATTTAAGAACGTTTGTATCCCTCCCTCTAAGGCTTAGGGAGCATTAAGGAAGAAGGAACAGAAAGAATATGAGAGGTGGAAGATAGGGAGAAGGGCTGTGGAATGCTATCTTTAAAGCATGATACAGTCCTTGAAAGTATGGTCACACTGTTCTTGCCTGTATCAGGCCTGTACAAGACTGGCCTAGATTTTCCCCAGGATTCGTGCTTCACTTATGTTTTAAATTCATTAAAATTTACTTCTTTCAAAAGCATTTAATATATCTCTTCTCCATCATCACAGTCAGTGGTTGAATTCATGATCTCACAGATCTCTTGGCTTTCAGGTTCTTTCCTTCCACCATGTGGATCCCAGGGGTCAAACATAGAGTACCACACTTGTTGACAAGCATCTTTACCTACTGAGCCATCTTGCCAGCTATGGGTTCTCTCTCTCTCTCTCTTTTTAAAAAAGATTTATTTATTTATTTATTATATGTTAGTATACTGTAGCTGTCTTCAGACACTCCAGAACAGGGCATCAGATTTCATTATGGATGGTTGTGAGCCACCATATGGTTGCTGGGATTTCCACTTAGGACCTTCGGAAGAGCAGTCGGTGCTCTTACCAGCTGAGCCATCTCACCAGCCCAGGGTTCCAGCTCATTTCTCATTTTCTGAGTGCTAGAGGAGATGCTCAGAGGTGGAACCATGAGTGGAAAGTTGTAAGATGCTGGGATGTGCAGCAGAAGGCAATACATGGATGTCAAAGTAGTAGAAGGAAGCCTGAGCTTTGGAGCTGCTTTAGTTAACTTCTTACTTTCCACCTGGGAAAGGGGAAGCCTGTATGTAATTTAAGTTGTGAAACCCAGTTCTCCCTTTTGCTCATCAAAGAAAGCTATTCTCAAAGTTTTAGTCAATAGTTCTAGAAAGTTTTTGTTTGGGGATAGACAGAAACTAGTCTTATAAGTTAATTACTGTGTCTTCTAGAATTTGCCAACTTTCATTCAGACTAAAGTGGTTAACAACTAGGAAAGCTTTCTCTGCTTTTAGTACTTCTGAATTGGTGCTGAGAAGGGTAACATTTTAGACTCAGGAAGAATGTTACAGGTAATTAACCTGAGTCTGTCCACAGTCTTGGGAATTTGTCTAGGGTTTCTTTTACAGACACTTAGCTGAACACTGCTGGTGACAGAGGGAACTCTAGTGTTCAAGCCTATTTCACACTGCAGTAGCTATAGAATTGCTTATATTGGGTAGATGACAAGTCTAAGACTAAGACAAAATGTTCAGAGAAGTAGAATCAAAATAAGGAAATAGTAATGACCTGGAAGCAAAAGCAGAAACAAGCTTTAAGAATGACTATTTCCTTATTTTGACTTGAGAATTGGCACATGCCCATTGAATTGACTCTAAACAACTTACATTTTAGGGAGAATGGTTGGGGTTGAAGATAAAATTGCAGGGGACTGAACCATGGATGTAGAGAAAAGCGAAGGAGACAATGTCCAAAAACTAGTTTTGCTAAGGAATTTGGTTGGATGGGAAGGGAGAAGTCATAGCAGCTACAAGATAAAGGGCTGAGGAAGGGCTCTTTTGAAGTAGAGCATCTGAAAATCTTATGCAAAAATGACAGAGCCTGGCTAGAGAGAAGGATCCCAAAGGATACTTCCTTCTGTGCTCTCATTTTATGCCTGAAGGAAATTGGCAAGATACTTACTACAAGAAACCCACTTCATTTGTGTTCTTACTCTCAGTTCTGGTTCTGTTTTTGAAATACTGGTGGACCAATATGTGCTTGCTGGCTACCCTAGATGTGGCACAACTGAGTAATAGCCACTACTGTTAAATTGTAACTTGTGTGTATTGTGTATACCCAATGAGATGCAATAGTTAATTTTATAGGTCAGTTTTATTTGGCCAGGAAGTTGGGCCAGGATATTTCTTGATGTGTCTAAGAATGGCTTGGATGAGGTTACCATGTCTCAGCAACTGAATGAAGAAGAGTGTGACGGGCCTCACCTAATCAGTTGAAGGCATGGATAGAATAGAAAAACCAAGGAGAGGGAACTCATGGTGATGGACTGTTTAAGGTAGAGTATCGTGTTTTCTGGCTTTCAGACAAAAATTGAATTCATCGACTTTTCTTGAGTGTCAAGTTTATTGCCTTTTAGGCCAGAACTGTGCTTGGCTCTCTGAGTGGAAACTTTAAGGGTTCTTTGGAGAGTCAATTGTATTGGATGGTGTTTTGCTGGAGCAAATATGTGAAGGAACAATTCGTTAAAGTGGACACAGGTGAAAGGCTAAGGCTGACTAGTGAAGGAACGTTTCGCTGAAGCAGACACAGGAGAGAGGATGTTCTGCTAAAGCAAGCACATGAGAGGACACATGATGAAGGATTCTTTGCTAATGACATGTATTTATTTTCCCACCTTACATTGTGTAGTTGAGCTGCATTTGTTGGGACTCCATAGAGAGAAACACACCAAAAAACTTCTAGTGGTGGACTACAGTTTTTGGGTTGATTGGATGCATGTGCTGAGGCAAAACCTGTGCTGAGGCAAGGCAAGTGGAGGACATGTGATAATTAGGACTCCATGGAGTGACTGAGTCTGAGCTTGACTTATTGGTACAGCTAGCTGTGCAAGGCTTGTGGGTCTCCAGTCTTCACTGGTTTTCACTTCCTTGAGAGAGATACAGGTGAGAACTTCTCCTGGTGTTCCTGTTGGTCCGTCCTGCTGACTTGAGCAGGAGATGCTAAGGAATGACTATCTCTGCTAGGTCATATCCATGAACTGTTTGCAAGTGAATCAAGCTGCTGGATCACTCATATGCCAACCTGTGAACTGAACTGCCAATTCCCAGACACCACAGATGGGAGTTGCTCCAAAGAACCTCTCTAAACAGATTCACTTCCCTAGTATGCTTTCTTTTCTACTACATCTGGCGGGTGGTGGGCTACAAGGGGGGTTAAAGCATTTAAGAACCATTATTAAAAATAGGTTTTGAAAAAAATTAGTTACAGCTCTCTTAAATTACAGTCTTACCTTTAAAAAATATATAGTAGTTCTTACTTAATAGGATATATGCATATTCCTTCCATAGCCAATAGAATATCCGTATATTTACTATATGCATCATCTATACTATCTAAAATATTTGATATATATGTATATACACTTATGAGCACACACACACGTATGTGGAGAAACAGATATTAGAGATGTTGTCTGGCTCTACTTCTTTGGGGAAGTCTGACCAGTGCAATTAGAAGGAGGCAAAAAGACAAACGTTGGATGCAGATGGCATTCCAGTACCGGGGCAGAATCAGTGTTAAGTGAATGTTTGTTCCTTTTCCATCTTGTGTCTTCCACATCTTCTTACATGTTCACTCATAACAGAGAAAGTAGACTGAGTTTGAGAATGTCTGATGCCTTAGGAATATTTTTTTGTTGTTGTTAAATTCTATTCACAGGGATGGGAATGACATGACTCAGTAAGAAGGATTTTAGAAGACATGTGACCCTTCATCTTGGTCTAGAGTCTAGTGTCCCTCTTCACTACATGTAACAAAAGTACACTGGTTTAGGTTGTGCTTTGTTTCTTTAGAGTGGTGTGATTCTAAAACAGTATGTATAATTTGTGTAAAAAAAAAAAAAAAGCAAACACTGATTATCTTCAAAGCCAGGGTCACCACCCATGATCTCCATAAAGCATTTGAGCTGTTTTATAATAATAATATTAATCTCCAAAAGCTTATGGAAAATTGTCTAATGGTTGGACCAAGTAAATGTCACAGGTGAGGAGTGGAAGAAGAGTCTCTATTGATCAAGCACATAGCTGCTATTACAATCTCCCCATTTATAGATGTGGGAAATTGGGCCTATAGTCTTGCCTTGCATACCTTGCTAAACAAGGACAAACTGAGATCCACTGTAAGCTGCTTAATACTTGCCTAATGAACAATCATTTATATGGAAGATCATTTCTGTTTTTCCTGCTCTTTTCTTTTCTTTCACTAACTGCCTCATTTAAGATATTTAATCAGGGGCTGGAGAGATGGCTCAGTGATGGCTGACTGCTCTTGAGGAGGACCTAGGGTCAGTGGCCATCACTCATATGGCAACTCACAATACTTGTAACTCCAGTTTTAGGGGAATCAGTGTTTTATTTCAAATTCCACAGGCAGCAGGCACACAACACGTGGTACATATACACACATCCAGGAAAAACACTCATACATATAAAATAAATACATATAAATATTTTTAAAAATTTGAACCATTGTGTAGTTATTTTGTAGCCTTCTGTGTCTTGTTGTGATTGATTAAAATTCCCCCAGCACAACTTACATATACCATAGGAACTTCATTCTTCTGAAAGGCACTGCACACTGTCTAGTCCATGCAAATAATTTTTATACATAAAAATATGGCATATCAGAGACCTTCACTAACAATTATAGTAACCAGGGTTTATAAACATATATACATCATCTATATCTACATATAAATCATAACCATTTCAATAAATATACAAAGTACAGACACCAACTACCTACATCTTCAGAGGGACTTATTTACATGCTTAGAAAAACAAGTCTGCCAGGGTAGGATACGGTGTTTTCTCATTGCATACTGAAGACTGGAGCAATACCTTCAGATGTGTCCATGTAGGAATACAATAGAGGATGCCACTGTCTCACATCAGTTATATGACAAATAACATCGATGTCAATTTTAGGGAGTTACCATCATGTCCTATTTTGATTTCTATTGTAATAAATACCATGGACCAAAAGCAACTCATGGAAAAATGGATTTATTTCAGTCTTCAACTTCCAGACCATACTCTATCACTGAACAGCATCAGGACAGGAACTCAAGGCAGGAAATGAAGCAGAAGCCATGGAGAAACATTGTTACTTACTGGCTTGATCCTCATGGAATGTTTAGACTGCTTTCTTGTATACCCTAGAAATACCTGATCAGGGGAAGCACTGCACACAGTTGGCTAGGCATTTCCACATCTATTATTAATCAAGAAAATACCTGATAGACTTGTATTTGGGGTAGTCTAGTGGAGGCATTTTCTCAACTGAAGCCCCTTCTTCCTAAATTGTGTCAAGTTGACAAACAAGACAATAAAAAAAAAATCTAACCAGTACACATCTGGACTCATGGGTTCTTTTCTTCTTTGAATGGGAAAAAGACAAAATCACAGCCAGAATCCTTTCTACAGAAACCTCCAGCAGCCTGTCCTTTCTCCTAGAAGAATGGATATACAGCCAGGCAAACAACTAACTGTGGTTTGGTGTCCAGTATGCCTGAGGTCTTTTCTTGCTTTGCGAAAGAAAGGAGGCCAAAGTGGTGTCAGGGTCAGTCTTGGGTAGGGAAATGGCTGTCAAGGGGACAGGGATAAAGTATTCTTCCTGCTCATGATTGACAACAGACTATAAAGAGGGACAGGGCTATCAAAGCTTTTTATGCCACACCATTCTCCACTCATTTGTCTGGATAGGTAGATGTGGCTGTTCTGAATATGATGTATGTAGACCAAGTCCTCTGGTGTCTTTGGTACATGAAGTTGTCAAAGTTGCTACTGTTACTGTCCTTTCACTACCAGTTCTTCCAGAGTATTGAGGCTCTGAAACAGAATGTAATGAACAACTGTGTAAAGAAGGTAGTCCCATCAAATAGCTGACTCAGAGAAGGCCAGAGATCTGCCTGTGTGGCCAAGTTCTGGCCATCAGCATCAGATTAGACTACTGTCTATACCTTTAAAAATGTGATTATGGCTTTGTATCAAATCCAAAGTGATTTTTCCTCATAGAAACAAACAAAAAAAAAAACCCCAAAACAAAACAAAACCAAAACCAAATACAAACAAACAAAAAACAAAAAAACCAACCAACCAACCAACCAACCAACCAACCAACCAACCAAAAAACCAAACAAAAAAACCTCACCAGAACGTGGTGGGATCCCTTGCAATCCAGGTTCTGGAGGCTGAGGTGGGAAGATCTGCTCTTTTGGGCTAGCCCGGGCTCTGTAAAAAGACTTTGTCTTAAGACCAGGCATTTTGACAATGACAAGATTAATATTTTGAGCTAAGAACTCTTTTGGAGTAGAAAGAATTGCACTATGCTTACTTCCCATCTGGACCTCTACTCACTTAAAGCCTAGCAGTTGCTCTAAATAAACTCAGCTTCAATCATTGCTAAGTTCTCACTTGGGAACAGAATTGCACCCTCACTCATACTTGTCAATCGCTGGTCTAAATCTGTAGCCACCAGTTCTTAAATTTAATTCCTACAGGGTTCTGACATCCATTGATGTTGTTGGAACAAAAGAAAGTATCTTTCCTTCATCCTGGAAATTCTCAGAGAGGCATGTTAAAATCATGAGTGACTTTGAATTTACTACTTTTAATAGATGTTCCCAGATTTGGTTTTTATAAAACTTGATACTTTTAGTGGACATGAAATTATAATGGTTGTCCCCCTTAAAGTGGTTGTGTGTGTGTGTGTTATGTGTTTTAATATTTGTGCAAATGTGTGTATCTGTGCACAGACATCATGTGTCTTCCTCTGTTGTTCTGTCTTTCTTTGAGATAAGGGTTCTCTCTAAAGCTGAAACTCACTGTTTGGGCTATGGCTAGCCATACCTCAATGCTGGGGTTACAAGTGTATACAACCACACTTTTTACATGGTGTTAAGAATTTGAACCCAGTTCTACTTGCTTTCACACATGCTCCTAACTACAGAGCTATCTCCCCAACATGTCCCAAATGTTTTAAAATTGTCTAACATGTATGAATATGAGGTTGACATATATTGGGGGAAGTGGATTAGAAAAAGCCCAAGTAGCAAAAAATAGAAAAAAAAACCGAAAATAGTGAAACAATTGAAGTTATAGTTACAAACATTTTAATCTATTTCTGTTCATTCTTAATTCTAATCAAAATGGACAATGATATTTAGATTCTTTGTCTGAACTGTATTGAGCTTTAGGCCATAGGGAAGTCATTTATTTCTTAGCATTTTGATTTTCCTCTTAAATAAATGTGAGCAGTGCTGACTGGAAATTACCAAGTGGGCAAATAACTTGAATAGCAGTCACTTACATTTGCAAAGCACTTCAGGTATACAAAAAAGAGGCATGGGCTTAGGAAATTAGTTGGATAGTAGAAAAGCTAGAAAAATTGCCCTGGAGTCAGTTCCTAGGAGTGAGCCCGGGAGTTAGAGTAGGAAAAAGAGAGGGAGAGGGACAAAACATTCCTTATTCAAAGACACATTCCTTCTTATATTCTGATAGTGTCACAATTAAAACATGGCAGCTGGGATTACATGGAAATCTATAGATCAAAACCATTGTAGAAACAATAGGGTGGTCAATATTGGATACAAGCACCATATAGTCTGCAATGGCACAGAGGAGATATCTGAGAATTATGGGAAGGTTTACATAACTTGGGAGAGTGATTATATATAATGTATACATTAATAAAATTCTTATCAAACTGAATTTTTAAAAGAACACAATGCTTTTTATTATCTGTTTTTCAAAATTATCATAGAAAGTGGAATTTCATTATGACTTAAGTACTGTTTTTGACTTGTTCTCTTCTACTGCTTTCAGGTAGTGCATTTTATTGCTTATTGGAGAGGGAGATAGCAGAGGAGAAATAACCAATGCACTCAGAGACGCCCAAAGCCACCTTGGGAGGAGCATAGGGGCAGGACTTGCTCAATTATCATGAGCTTAGTAGTTGTTTCCAACTCACATAGTGAATGAATCTGGTATCACTGAAAGTTGTTTCTACCTTGCCAAACTGCTTCCTTGTACTGTAGGACTTTGCATGGTAACTTTGCATAGTAGTGACTCTTAAATGTCTTCATTTTTTTTTAGTTGAATTGAATCTTTTATATATGATGGAATAATTAGAAAATTGTAACCTTATTATATTGAAGTTTAACTTGACAATAGAATTACTAGTCAAATTTAAACCCCCAAATCAAAAATCCTTCCCTAAGTGATACAATATTTATGTGAATTAGTCCTAACCTTTGAAAGGCCATTAAACACTCCCCATTAATAACTGCGTCTAAGTGATAGCACAAACTTGGCAGCAAATGGGAACATTTATGGTCTTTTTCTCCCAGTATTCACAGGCTTTCATGAAACCTGGGGCTCCCTTGAGGTGAGGGAATAAAGGACTTGGGGCACTTGGATCCCTCCCTCTGCTCTTCACTTTGTGCCTAGTGAACAAGGCTGACTTCATTCCACAGCTGGATTGATATGCAAATTCACTGGACTAATTGGCTTCCCCAGCTGTCTCCAGAGGGCGGATGTATTCTTTAAAAAGTGCTGTCTGGGGCTGCATTGAGAACATTAGAACTACTTAATTGAATATCAATGAATCTTTATAAACTAATAATGATGGGGAGCCTGGGAAGCATGAGGTAGATTTGTGTGGCTGAACAGCAGAGGGCCCTGATTTGAATTTGTGGGAAGGGAAAACTTCCTGGGGTTTCTACAAAACCAGTTTAGACTGCTTTGATCTGAAATCTTTGAAAGCCCTATTGGTTCCTTCTTCATCAAGTCACGTGTTGAGTGTAGGATGTGAGCAAGAGTGTGGGTCTATGTGAGAGACTACCAGCCATTCCCCTTTGCTTCATGAGTTCATTCTCTTTTACAGAAGAAAAGTCACCAGTGCTTTCTACTGTTCCATGGTCCAGGAGCAATGAAAACAGAGTAGACCTGGCACAGGGCAACAAGAGCCAACAAATGTTCCTTCTCTGTCCTGGCATAACTGATGTTTAGAATATGGTGAGCACCAGGAACTCCACTGAATGTAACCAAAGCAAAACATGAAATGACAGAAAACCTTGGACAGTTACTAGCAGCTGGGTTCATATTGTTGGATCACTTATTCAGTGCTTGCCTGATTTGTTCCTTTGGTAAGGATTTAATTTTCTTCCTCCGGAGATCTGTGATTCCTTCCCGTGTTCCTAAAAGTTCAGAGGAATGGCAGAAGAGTGCAGTGTCAATGTCAGAGATGCACCAAGATTAATGGAACAAAGCAAAACATGATGGGTTTGATCTAGAAAAAGAATGATTTCTTCTATTAAATGTGCTTGGATAATTGACTAATTATCTTTTGTAAATAGTTTTTTTGTTTGTTTGTTTGGGACAGAAGCCTCTCATAACCCAGTCTACCTTCTAACTCTTGTGTAGCTGAGGTTGGCCTTGAATTCTCTCAAGTGCTGACATTATATGTGTGTTTCATATCCATATGGTATTCATCTTACGATTAGAGTATGAGTTACCACATCTAGATTGATACAGTTTTTAATAAAGGTAGATATTAAGATACACTGAGACAAGTTTATTGTTTTGATTTTGATGTAGGACATTATAAAATGATAAAATGAGATGAGACATGTATGTATAAATGTGGTAGAATATTTAGGAAGATCTCTTTTATGAAAACTCTTTATTAAATACGCTCATTAAAAACACTTCCTATCTCCACATAAAACCAGAGACACTGAAACTTTTAGAGGAGAAAGTGGGGAAAAGCCTCGAAGATATGGGCACTGGGGAAAAATTCCTGAATAGAACAGCAAAGGCTTGTGCTGTAAGATCAAGAATTAACAAATGGGACCTCATAAACTTGCAAAGCTTCTGTAAGGAAAAAGATACTGTCAACAAGGCAAAAGGGCCACCAACAGATTGGGAAAGGATCTTTACTAATCCTAAATCAAAAAGGGGACTGATATCTAATATATATAAAGAACTCAAGAAGGTGGACACCAGAAAATCAAATATCCCCATTAAAAAGTGGGTCACAGAGTTAAACAAAGAATTCTCAACTGAGGAATACCGAATGGCTGAGAAGCACATGAAAAAATGTTCAACATCCTTAATCATCAGGGAAATGCAAATCAAAACAAGCCTGAGATTCCACCTCACACCAGTAAGAATGGCTAAGATCAAAAATTCAGGTGACAGCAGATGCTGGCATGGATGTGGAGAAAGGGGAACACTCCTCCATTGTTGGTGGGACTGCAAGCTGGTTCAACCACTCTGGAAATCAGTCTGGCGGTTCCTCAGAAAATTGGACATAGTACTACCAGAAGATCCAGCAATACCTCTCCTGAGCATATATCCAGAAGATGTTCCATCTGGTAATAAGGACACATGTCCCACTATGTTCATAGCACT
>LR755139.1:61440-123038 GCA_902729485.2 Mus minutoides | reverse complement strand
AAGCTGGAAAGAACCCAGATGTCCCTCAACAGAGGAATGGATACAAAAAATTTGGTACATTTACACAATGGAGTACTACTCAGCTATTAGAAACAATGAATATATGAAATTCCTAGGCAAATGGATGGATCTGGAGGATGTCATCCTGAGTGAGGTAACCCAATCACAAAAGAACTCACATAACATGTACTCACTGATAAGTGGATATTAGCCAGAAACCTAGACTACCCAAGATACAATTTACTAAACACATGAAACTCAAGAAGAATGAAGATCAAAATGTGGACACTTAGCCCCTTCCTAGAAGTAAGAACAAAGCACACATTGAAGGAGTTACAGAGATCAAGTGTGGAGCTGAATCAAAAGGATGGACCAACCAGTGACTGCTGCAGCCGGGAATCCATCCCGTAATCAGCCACCAAACATAGACACTGTTGCATATGCCAACAAGATATTGCTGAAAGGGCCCTGATATAGCTGTCTCTTGGGAGGCTATACCAGTGCCTGGCAAACACAGAAGTGGATGCTCACAGTCAGCTATTAGATGGGACACAAGGTTCCCAAGGAAGGAGCTAAAGAAAGTACCCAAGGAGCTAAAGGGGTCTTCAACCCTATAGGTGGAAGAATAACATGAACTAACTAGTACCCCCAGAGCTCATGTCTCTAGCTGCATATGTAGAGGAAGATGGCCTAGTTGGCCATCATTGGGAAGAGGCCCCTTGGTCATGCAAACTTTATATGCCCTAGTACAGGAGAACTCCAGGGCCAATGTGTGGGAGTGGGTGGGTAGGGGAGCAGGGTGGGGGATGGGGGAGGGCTTAGGGGACTTATGGGATAACATGTGAAATGTAAATGAAGAAAATATCTAATAAAAAAAGGAAGGGAAAAAAAACAAAAACAACAACAACAACAAAAATAAGGACATTATGAATTTTGCAGGCAAATGGGTGCATCTAGAAAATATGATCTTGAATGAGGTAACTCATGTCCAAAAGGACATGCATTGTATGTACTCACTGATAAGTGGAGATTAGCCAAAAACCATGGAATGCCTAAGATACAATGTACAGCCCAGAAGAAGTATAAGCAAATAGGTCCAAGTAAGGAGGCTTCGATCCCACTTAGAAGGGGGCAACAAGTAATCATGCGAGGCAAAGGAGGGAGGGATCTGGGTGAAGGGACCCTCTAGAAATTATCAGAGACCCTGGAGGTGAGAAAATGAGAACACTCTCAGGACTCACTGGGAGTGACCTTAACCAAAACGCCCAACAGTGGGGAAAGGAAACTCAAAGACTTCTTCTCCAATAGAGAGACAGGGTCTCAAGTGGAGGGGCAGGATATCTAAGTCACAGTCAAAATTCCTGACTCAGAATTGTTCCTGTCTAAAAGAACTGCAGGGACAAAAATTGAGAAGAGGCTGACGGGAAAATGGTCCAATGACCAGCCCAACTTGGGATCCATCTCATGGGGTGACCCCAAGACCTGACACTACTGTGCTACTTACAGACAGCAGCCTTGCATGGCTGTCTTCTGAGAGGCACTACCAGCAAGCTGACTGAGACAGAAGTAGATACTTACACCCAACCATTGGACTGAATTCAGGGACTCATAGGGGTGAATTAGGAGAAGGATTGAAGAAGTTGAAAGGCAGAGTGACATCATAGGAAGACCAACAGTCTCAAAAAATACAGACCCTAGGGAGCTTCCAGAGACTGAGCCACCAACCAGGAGCATACATGAGCTGGTTCAGCCCCAGGCCCATATGTAGCAGGCAACTGCTTGGTCTGGCCTCAGTGGGAGAAAATGAGCTTAATCCTGGAGAGACCTGAGGCCCCAGGAAATGGGGAGACCTTGTTGGGAGGAGTACCTTCTAGGAGGCAAGAAGGAAGAATAGGGTTAGAAACTCTGGGAACAGAATGGGTGTGAGTGTCAGGGTGATGGTGGGGGAAACAACCAGAATGTAAATAAATAAAATAATTTACATAAAAATAAAATTAAATAATAAAGCAATGGAATTTGCAGGTAAAAGGATGAAACTCGAAAAAAAAAAAAATCATGTTGAGTGAGGTAACCCAGACTCAGAAAGGCAAATATGGCTGCTATTCATTTAAGTGTACATATTATCTGCTAAGCCAATGGTAACAAAATGATTATTCACAGAACCACAGGTATTGGGTATAGAGTAAGTGACAAAAAAAAAAAAAGATCGATATCCCTAGGTAAGGGAAATAGAGTAGATAATTGTGAGGAGAGTAAAAAAACAAAAAACAAAAAACAAAAACAAAAACAACAAAAAACACTTCCTATATACGGAAATCCATCAACGTAATCCACTATATAAACAAACCCAAAGACAAAAATCACATGATTATCTCCTTAGATGCTGAGAAAGCATTTGACAAAATTGAGCACTCATTCATGATAAAGGTCTTGGAAAGATCAGGAATTCAAGGCCCATACCTAAACATAATAAAAGCAATATACAACAAACCAGTAGCCAACATCAAAGTAAATGAAGAGAAGCTGGAAGCAATCCCACTAAAATCAGGGACTAGACAAGGCTGCCCACTTTCTCCCTTCCTATTCAATATAGTACTTGAAGTCCTAGCCAGAGCAATTCGACAACAAAAGGAGGTCAAGGGGATACAAATTGGAAAGGAAGAAGTCAAATTATCGCTATTTGCAGATGACATGATAGTATATATAAGTGACCCTAAAGATTCTACCAGAGAACTCCTAAACCTGATAAACAGCTTCAGAGCAGCAGCTGGATATAAAATCAACTCAAAGAACTTCAAGTCTCTGAAGAAAGAAAGTGAAGAAGATCTCAGAAGATGGAAAGATCTCCCATGCTCATGGATTGGCAGGATTAATATAGTCAAAATGGCTGCAGATTCAATGCAATCCCCATCAAAATTCCAACTCAATTCTTCACTGAGATAGAAAGGGCAATTTGCAAATTTATCTGGAATAATAAAAAACCTAGGATAGCAAAAAACTATCCTCAACAATAAAAGAAGCTCTGGTGGAATCACCATGCCTGACCTCAAGCTGTACTACAGAGCAATTGTGAAAAAAACTGCATGATACTGGTATAACAACAGACAGGTAGACCAATGGAATAGAATGAACCCACACACCTTTGGTCACCTTATCTTTGACAAGGAGGCTAAAACTAACTAGTGGAAAAAAGACAGCATTTTCAATAATGGTGCTGGCACAACATGAAGAAGAATGTGAATTGATCCATTTCTATCTCCTTGTACAAAGCTCAAGTCTAAGTGGATCAAAGACCTCCACATTAAACCAGAGACACTGAAATTCATAGGGGAGAAAGTGGGGAAAACCCTTGAAGATATGGGCACAGGGGTAAAATTCCTAAACAGAACACCAATGGCCTGTGCTGTAAGATCACAAATCGACAAATGGGACCTTATAAAATTGCAAAGTTTCTGTAAAGCAAAAGATACTGTCAATAAGACAAAAAGGCCACCAATGGATTGGGAAAGAATTTCTACCAATCCTAAATGTTATAGGAGGCTAATATCCAATTTTTACAAAGAGCTCAAGAAGCTGAACTTCAGAAATTCAAATAACCCCATTAAAAATGGGTTACAGAGCTAAACAAAGAATTCTCAACTGAAGAATGCCAAAGGGCTGAGAAACACCTTAAAAAATGTTTGAAATCCTTAATCATCAGAGAAATGCAAATCAAAACAACCCTGAGATTCTACCTCACACTAGTCAGAATGGCTAAGATCAAAAATTCAGGTGACAGCAGATGCTGAGGAGGATGTGGAGAGAGAGGAATACTCCTTCATGGTGGTGGTTTTGCAAGCTGGTACAACCACTCTGGAAATCAGTCTGCCAGTTTCTCAGAAAACTGGACATAGTACTACCGAAAGATCCAGCAATACCTCTACTGGGCATATACTCAGAAGATATTCCAACTGGTAACAAGGACACATGCTTCACTAGGTTGCCTTATTTATAATAGCCAGAAGCTGGAAAGAACCCAGATGGCCCTCAACAGAGGAATGGATACAGAAAATGTGGTACATTTACACAATGGAGTACTACACAGCTATTAAAAACAATGAATTTATGAAATTCTTAAGCAAATGGGTGTATCTGGAGGATATCATCCTGAGTGAGGTAACCCAATCACAAAAGATGCCTCTTAATATGCACTCACTGAGAAGCGGATATTAGCCCAGAAACCTAGAATACCCAAGATACATTTTTCAAAACACAAGAAAATCAAGAAAGACCAATGCGTGGATACTTCATTCCTACCTAGAATAGGGATTATAATATACATGGAAGGAGGTGCAGAGACAAAGGTTGGAGCTAAAATGAAAGGATGGATCATCCAGAGAGTGCCCCACCTGGGTAGTCCATCACATAATCAGCCACCAAATGCAGACACTACTGCATATGCCAGCAGGATATTGCTGAAAGGACCCTGATATAGCTGTCTGCTGGGAGGCTTTGACAGTCCCTGACAAATACAGAAGTGGATGCTCACAATCATCTATAGGGCAGAACACAGGGTCCCCAATGTAGGAGCTAGGGAGAGTACCCAAGAGCTATAGGGGTCTGCAACCCTATAGATGGAACAACAATATGAACTAATCAGAACCCCCAGAGCTCGTGTCTCTAGCTGCATATGTATTAGAAGATGGCCTAGTTGGCCATTATTCGGGAAGAAAGGCCCTTGGTCTAGCAATGTTTATATGCCCCAGTACAGTGGAATGCCAGGGCCAAGTAGTGGGAGTGGGTGGGTAGGGGAGCAGGGTGGGGGGAGGGTATAGGGGACTTATGGGATAACACTTGAAATGTAAATGAAGAAATTATCTAATAATAAATACATTTAAAATTTATTAAAAAAATAAAATAAAAACACTTCCTTGGGCTGGCGAGATGGCTCAGAGGTTAAGAGCACTGGCTGCTCTTCCAGAGGTCCTGTGTTCAATTCCCAGCAGCCACATGGTGGCTTACAACCATCTGTAATAGGATCTGATATCCTCTTCTGGTGTGTCTGAAGGCAGCAACAGTGTACTCATATACATACAAAAAATCTTAAAGAAAGTGCACATTAAAAAATATAAACATTTCCTAAAATAATATTGGGTGTGTAATCTCAGCTATTCAAGAGGTTAAGATGGAAAGATTGAAAGTTCAAAGCTTTCTATACTACAGTGAGTTCAAGCCTAGCTTTAGGCAACATAGTGAGACCCAGCTGTGAGTTAAAAAAATAAAAAGAGGGCTGGGATACTGGCAAGGAGACTGAGACAGGAAAGATGACTTCTCCCAAGCCTGATGCCTAAAGTTTGAACCCTGGAACTCTGTGCTGGCTAGTTTTATATCAACTTGGTACAAGCTAGAGTTATCTGAAAGGAGGGAATCTCTACAGAGAAAATACCTGCATAAGATCTGGCTGTAGGGCTTTTTCTTAATTGGTGATTGCTGATGGAAGGCCTAGCCCATGTGGGTGAGGCCACATCTGGACTGGTGGTCCTGGGTTCTAAAAGAAAGTAGGCTGAGCAGCCAATAAGCAACATCCCTTCATGGCCTCTACATTGGCTTCTGCTTGTAGATTCCTGTTCATTTTGAGTTCCTGTCCTGACTTCCTTCAATATGAACAGTTCTATGGAAGTGTAAGCTGAATAAACCCTTTCCCCTCCAAGTTGATTTTGGTCATGGTGTTTCACGACAGCATAACAACCCTAATTAAGATAGACTCCATATGATAAAGGAGAGATAGGACTGCCAAATCTTGTTCTTTGACCTCCACCAGGGTGCGGTGATGCATGCACATGAACAGGCATGCACACACTCTTTCTTACTTTTTCTCACATACACTCAATTAATAAAGGTACACTTTAAAAAAATAACAAAGACCCATAACATTCATATGTTGGTAATAAGATCCACAAATGGTAATGATTGCCCGTCAAATGGATACTTTTCCTTTATATTTTAAATAGGAGCATGACAGAGATGTAAGGAGAAGGGCATTTATGTGCCCTGCTAGAAGAGGTTGACAATATGAAGAACCTGCAAATGTTTTCTAGACTTTTGCCTAGGAAAATATATTAATGAGTTTAAAAATAGCTCTTGCTATAGGAATGCTCTCTGATATTTTAAGATTTATTTTTAATTATGTGAGAATCTCTGTGTGTGTTTTAAATTTTTTTTTTTTCGAGACAGGGTTTCTCTGTGTAGCACTGGCTCTCTTGGAACTCTGTAGACCAGGCTGGGCTAGAAGTCAAAAATCTGCCTGCCTCTGCCTCCCAGGTGCTGGAATTAAAGACGTGCACCACCACTGCCTGGCCTATGTGTGCTTTTGTGTGTGTGTGTGTGTGTGTGTGTGTGTGTGTGTGTGTGTGTGTGTTTGTGTGGGTAGGGTATGTCATATATGTGCCAGTGCCTATGAATGTCAGAAGATGGGGGCCTATATCCTGGAACTGGAACTCCACACAGGTGTTTGTGAGGTGCACAGCATGAGTGTTGGGAACAGAATGGAGGTCCTCTGGGATAGAGAGGCATGTACTCTTAACATTGGAGCTGTGTTTATAGCCCCCTACATGGTATTATTAACAAAATAATACATTAAGACAACTCTTCCAAGCAGACCTTGGGCTCAAACTCTGCAGCCAGCCCCACAACACCCAGAGGCAGCTCCACTCCCAGATGCTCTAACGCACCCAGGCTCAGATGATCTCAGGATCTCAGGAACTTGGTCACACCAGGATCTCAAGGTCCCAAAGGCAGCTTGAATCACAGGAGCTCAGACACACCCAGGATCTCAGTATCGCAGGATCTCAGAATCACAAGATCACAGAGACAGCTTGACTTGGAGGAGTTCTGACACAACCAGGATCACAGGAAGGATAGGGTCCAGTTAGACATAGCCAGGACAGGTAGCACTAGAGATAACCAGGTGGTGGAAGGAAAGCATAAGAACATAAGAAACCAATGTTACTTGGCATCATCAGAACCCAATTCTCCCATCATAGCAAGTCCTGGATACCCCAACACACCGGAAAAGCAAGATTCAGATTTAAAAAATTACTTCTCAAAATGATGGTAGAGGACATTAAGAAGGACATAAATAACTCCCTTAAAGAAATAAATATAGGAGAACACAGATGAACAGCTAGAAGCCCTTAAAGAGGAAGCACAACAATCCCTTAAAGAGTTATAGGAAAATACAATCAAACAGGCAAAGAAAAGGAACAAAACCATCCAGGATCTAAAAATGGAACTAGAAACAATAAAGAATTCACAAAGGGAGACAAACTTGGAGTTAGAAAACCTAGGAAAGAGGTCAGGAGTCATAAATGCAAGCATCACCAACAGAATACAAGAGATAGAAGAGAGAATCTCAGGTACAGAAGATACCATAGAAAACATTGACACAACAGTCAAGGAAAATGCAAAAAGCAAAAAGCTTCTAATCCAAAACATCCAGGACACAATGCGAAGACCAAACCTAAAGAAAATAGCTATAGAGAGAGTGAAGATTACTAACTTAAAGGGCCAGTAAATATCTTCAATGAAATTATAGAAGAAAACTTCCTTAACCTAAAGAAAGAGATCTATAGGATGGAACACAGGGTCCCCAATGTAGGAGCTAGAGAGAATATCCAAGAACCGAAGGGGTCTGCAACCCTATAGGTGGAACAACAATATGAACTAATCAGAACCCTCAGAACTCATGTCTCTAGCTGCATATGTATTAGAAGATAGCCTAGTCTGCCATTATTGGGAAGAGAGACCCCTTGGTCTTACAAACTTTATATGCCCCAGTGCAGGGGAATGACAGGGCCAAGAAGTGGGAGTGGGTGGGTAGGGGAGCAGGGCAAGGGGAGGGTATAGGGAACTTTCGGGATAGCATTTGAAATGTAAATAAAGAAAAATATCTAATAATAAAAAAAAAAGAAAGAGATGCCCATGAACATACAAGAAGCCTCTAGAACTCCAAATAGACTGGACCAGAAAAGAAATTCCCCCTGTCACATAATAATCAAAACACCAAATGCACTAAACAAAGAAAGAATATTAAAAGCAGTAAGGGAAAACGGTCAAGTAACATGTAAAGGCAGACCTATCAGAATTTTACCAGAATTACACCAGAGACTATGAAAGCTAGAAGATCCTGGGCAGATGTCATACAGACCCTAAGAGAACACAAATGCCAGCACAGGCTACTATACCCAGCAAAACTGCCAATTACCATAGATGGAGAAACCAAGATATTCCATGACAAAACCAAATTTATACAATATCTTTCCACAAATCCAGCTCTACAAAAGATGATAGATGGAAAACACCAACACAAGGAGTGAAACTACACCCTAGAAGAAGCAAGAAAGTAAACATTCAACAAACCCACACAAACATAATTCTACCTCTAACAAGAAAATTAACAAGAAGAACAATCACTTTTCTTTAATATCTCTTAGTATGAAAATTAATATTACCAACATATCCTAATCAATTGAAATTCAAAAATACAAAGAATTAGAAATTTGTTGGCTGGCATCTCGTGGTCTCTTTAATTTGGTAATGGGAGAAATAGGTCCAATATTGTACAATCCATATACACTTTCTGCTTGTTTGTACATGACAGGGTCTTGCTGTGAACCACAAAATGATCTTGAAACCATGCTTCTCTTATCTCAGCCTCTCTATTAGTAGGATTGTTTATTTGATGTTTTTATACTTTACTATGGTTTTCAGAACAGCTTACATTTTTCAAAATTATTTATACAGTCAAAAGAAATGTAGACAACTAGGGGCTGGAGAGATGGCTCAGGGGTTAAGAGCACTGACTGTTCTTCCAGAGGTCTTGAGTTCAATTCCTAGCAACCACATGGTGGCTCACAACCATCTGTAAAAGGATCCTGTATTCTTATATCTTATAAATAAAATAAACACATCTTTAACAAAAAATGTAGACAATTAATTTGAGAGGTGGCTTGTAAGAGAAGAGCAAAGAGTGAGACTGAAGGCTTTGCTTGATATTTATAATTTTGTATCACTTTTGAAGAAGACTTTCTAAGTTACTCTTATTCTGAGATGAAAGCTTTTCAAAATCATCACAGCCAATGAACCAGAATCTTACTCTCACCTCACCTAATGTCTGTGCCACCCTCCAAGCAGAACCACTGTTCACTGAAACAGTTGATGAATGACTTCACTGGATAGACCATCTTAATACACACACCAATTGTTAAATGAATGTAACCTGTTCCCTGAGGGCTGAGAATGACGACAATCACTCAAGTCAAATAGCTTTGACCATAGCAGGAAATCTGTATCTAAAAATCATGCCTACAATTCATTCCTTGGCACTGCAGAACTGTCAACTCTTAGCTTATCTTTTATGGAGGTAAAATCCTTTGGTGATGTGAAGGACATTCAAGTAAAGCCTTATTACAATTAATCTCCAGTCTCCAAAAACTATTCTTATTTTGTGTTTGTATCACAGTAAGAGCCAAGATTTTAAGCTCTACTAAAAACAAAACAAACAAACAAACAAATACTTTATTTATATTAATTAAAAAAGCTAATAGTGATATATTATTTTAAAATATCATACAGTTAATATATTTGGAGTTATTTGAAATTTATATATTTTCTGTATTGCTATAGATAAACATCTACATAAGACTGTTCAATTGATTGTTGTTTTGTATCAAACAACTTTTATAATACTCATTTTTATTATTACAATATTTTATAATTTTTAAATAATATGATAAAAAATGAAAGGTATTGCAGGTTTTGAAGAGGGTTCTCTGGGAGGAGTTGTGGTACAAAAGGGAAAGAAGAACGTGATGTAAGTCTATATACTCAAAATATGTTTTTAAATGTTAACAAATTCAGATAAATTGAAATTATGTATCTTTTCTCATCATAATGCGATAAAACTTAAATAAAAAAAGTCAACTCTTCCTTTGTTATTCTAGGTACACCTGACAGGCTGAGATTCTTTTTCTTTCAGTCCCTAGAAAATGCTCACAAGGGGGCTGTAGAGATGGCTCAGCAGGTAAGAGCATTGGCTGCTCTTCCGAAGGTCCTGAGTTCAAATCCCAGCAACCACATGGTGGCTCACAACCATCTGTAATGATATCTGACGCCCTCTTCTGGTGTGACTGAAGACAGCTACAGTGTACTTACATATAACAATAAATAAATCTTTAAAAAAAGGAAAATGCTCACAAGCAGAATCTACACAGGCACTGTATTCATTGCTGAGATGTGGCTTCAGCCTATCTGCTCTAGTTCAAGTCTCTTAGAAGATATGTGACCTCCATAGTGAGGTTAGGGAAGGAGGTGGAAGTTCTGCAGCTCTCTACATAGGTTAGGTGCCACTCTTGTGTGCTATTCCTGTGTTATGGTTCTGGACAGTGCTCTTGTCCCTGCTCGTATTCCTTAAATTTTTTTATTTTTACATCTTCCTATAACCTGGTCTTTTTGAAAAATATATATGTTAGAGTTCTAAATATGTTTCACTCCAAATAGAAATTTTGTCATCTCTGCACGTTGTGTTGAACAATATTTTCCCCACAGAACTGAGATGCTGACTGTATCATATACAAAGATATATGCATGTCTATTTCTAAAAACACCTACATTATCCTATTCATCACTGTACTGATACCACAATGTGTTCATTATTACCAAAATTTCTCTCTCTCTCTCTCTCTCTCTCTCTCTCTTTCTCTCTCTATGTATATATATGTGTGTGTGTGTGTATGTGTATATGTATATATATACATATATATGTTTGTGTGTGTGTATCATCTATTATTTTTTCTTTTAAAAATTACTTCTTTATAATTATGGTAAATGTCACAAAAATTCAGAATCATTTGTAAAGTTAAGTTCACCACTGATACATTATTAGAAATAATGTTTTAACATCATATCAGTATCATTTTTGTGTTTGCACCCATGAAGATAAAATGGCATGATTTATTATTAAACCATATGATGTGCAGGCCAGGGACAGGGAGAAGGTATGAGAGTTTTGGGTCATATGACAAATGATGGACAAGACTGAGACTATAGGATATTTAAGATCAAAGGTAAGCAATCTTTGTGAAAAGAAGAACTGTGACAAACTAGCAAACTTGGGGAAAAAGCAAAAGGGCAAAAAAGTAGAGGGACAGACTGCTGTGCCCTGAGACCCTGCTTCTGGGAGTAGAGAACATGGGAAGGATACCTAGTTAATATTAATTATCCTCAGTCAATCAGTTATTAAAGCTCAGAAGCTCTGAGTAGGAACTTGAGGCATTTAGGGACTCTTAACTGTTACCAGACCCTCAATTTTTCAGAGACAAGCGTGGTCCGGGAAATGAGGGTTATTCATAGATGGATGGTCTAAGTCAGAGATTATTTGGATAATGCATCATGGCAGCATCTACTAGACAGAATACCCAGCTAAGAGCCAGGAAGCCTGAGTCATCATCTTGCCCCCTAAACCAACTCACCAAGGGACCTTGAGCCAATCATGAAGTGTCTGGGCTTCATTTTCAAATGTGAAACTGAGATGCTACAGTGTCCCTGCTCTGCCTTCCTTTAGGGGCCCTGGAAGGTATAAAAATGAAGTCTCCTATGATCACCCTGAAGCTGTGTTGTCTTCTTCCCCACATTCAAACTGTGGGCTAGCAGATCCAGAAGTAGAAGAGGAGAACAGTGAAGGGAACTAATGTAGACATAAGTCTTGGCAGGGAAGTAAAAGGTTCTGTATCATATACCTGCTTTGGAGCTGGTTTCAAGCCACAGCTGTTTAAAAGAAACCTCTATGACCTGGCATAAGGGACAGAAAGCTAACTGTGAATTCTGCCGAGGATGAAACAGGAAAGAAAAGGAGAATAATCCAGTTTTGTGCTGGGGATATAGCTCATCTGATAAAGTTCTTGCGAAGCATGCATAAAAATTGGGGGGCAGTACCATATAAACTTGGCTAGGTATTTCGTACCTGTAATCACAGGTCTCCAAAGACAGAGTCAAAAAGAGCAGGAACTCAAGCTCATCCTTGGCTGTATAGTTGAGGTCAGCTTGAAATATGTGAAAAATTTTTTTCAAAATTGCTGCTATGTTTACAGAGTCTTAACTAGATTGCTTATAGTAGGGAAGGGCACGGGAAATGGAGAAATAAGTGCTCAATCTCTTCAAAGTGCAAGAGCTGAGTTAGATCATATGCAGGAACTTTTTCAGAAGACAACAGCAACTGCTCAAAGACAATCTGCTGGGGACCCTGCTCATTAATTTGATGGCAATTGACTCACAAGACCAATTCACAGTAATTCACATGCAGCAGAGGGGTTTGGTGGGGGCTTCAGAGTACAGAAGTTAGCAGGACAGAAGGGGTGGGAACAGGATGATTCCTCTCAACAACCCACAGACAGGGAAGCTGCTCATTCTCTGCAGAAATAAAACATTGACCCGATTAGAGAGCTACTGGACACAAACTTGAAGTCATAGGATAAGAAACAGACAGTCCCGAAAGCTGGTCTGTGCAGACAGTTCAAGCACAACTTCTAGAGCTGTTAGGGCTACGTGGGGGCTCTTCAACTTGGATTAGGTAAGAGTAGCATCTGAGGCAGGAGCATTGCTTGTTTGGGATCGATTTCCTAGGACTTCCATATGGTGGACATTATGGCAGCTCAATGGGATTTAATCTTAGTCTGATTGAATGTGTTTAACAGATCCAGCTTGGATGGCATCAGACTATGGGAGACACTCTCATGGGAAGAGTTGTAGGAAGGCAGGGAGGGGAACAGAGGGAGTTCAAAACTAGCCTCAAAGGACTCATTAAAATGATACAAATGTAAATCATAGCCAAGCATAGGAGCATGTTCAACATGTGGGCTAAGAATGCTGAAGGCCAGAGAGGTAGCTGTTGGAACCTTAAGAGAGGAGAAAAGTGGTATTGCTTCAGTGTAAGTCACAGATGAACACAAAGAGGACAGTGTATTTTGGGGAAAGCATTTTCTAGGATCTGTGAAATGTGGATTTAAAGATGAATAATTGTGAAGGTGAATTAGGGAAGAAGAAAGCAGCATCACGAACATGAAGAGCAAGAGAAAGATGAAAATGGAACATGATTTGAGCATATGACATGTTTTCCTGCAATGAGGAGACACAGAGTGTGTGGAGCTTTCCCCTCCAGTTACCCAGCCATGATAAGGCTGAGCATAGTTGGATAGCAGACTGGTATACCCAGCAATCAAAAGGATTTGGATCACAGGAACAGAGCTTTAGCTCTTGAAGGTAACAAAGTCCTAGAGATGGGTCTACAGAAGGGTGAATGTGCTAATGTTGTTGAACCACATGCTTAAAAATGTCTAAAGCAGGGCAGGGGAGATGGCTCAGTGGGCAACAGTGTTTGCTGCATAAGTAGGAGGACCTGAATTTGGATCCCCACCACCTGTGTAAAAAGACAGGCATGGTTGTACATGGGCCTTTAAACTACATTTGTGTGGGTGTGGGTTGGCTGTGGATGTAGGCCTATGCATGTCACAATGTTTGTGTGGAAGCTAGAGGAAAATTTGTGGGAGTCAGTTTTTACCTTCCAACTCATGGCTTCTGGGAACCAAACTTAGGTCATCAGGTTTGGCAACAACTACATTTCCAGCCCCCTTTAAAAATGAATTTTATTGTAGTTTGGATATCTTGTAATTTACAGAAAGCCACTAGAAAAATAGTAATAAATATGTCAATTTAGCTGTGAGACAAGCTCAATCCTCCTCCTCTTCCTCCTCTTCATCTTCATCTTCATCTTCATCTTCATCTTCATCTCCAACAATTTTTCTGTGTATTCATGGCCACTTTGGAACTCACTTTGTAGACCAGGCTGGCCTTGAATCCAAAGATTCTCCTACCTTGGCCTCCTGAGTGCTGGGATTAAAGGTGTATACCACCATTGCCCACTGGCTCACTGGTTCTTTCCTGAAGATACCTGTGCCTCATACTGTCTGAGATAGTCAATAATTTTCTCTTCTTTTCCTTTCTTTTTTTTTAAAAAGGAGATAGAATATGCTTTTCTCATAGTTTACTCCCCTCCTTATTCCATCTCATTCCCTCACTCTCCGCCAACTCCCTTCTTTTTCTTCCTAATTCCCTACTTTTATTTATTTTGACTTTTGTGCACTATTGAATTTAATTAAGGTTGCCTGCATTAGCATAGGTGGGGGCTATTTACCTCAGCAAAAGCAATGAACCTGCAGCTACTTGATTAAGGAATATTCTTCCCTTCCCCAGCAACAACTCACCCACACCCACTGCTGCATTGCTGAAAGAGCTGGTAAAAACAGCTGGATAAGTTTAACAAAATGGTGGTAGTAATGCTTAGTGGTGGGACAAGAAGGTTCATTGAACAACTCCACCAGCTTTTGGGTGTATTTGCACGTTTTTGTTGTCTAACGGAAATTGAGTTATCTTTCAGAATTCTGACTTCTTAGATATGGAATATAAATGACTGGAAGAAATGGGGATTGGCTGCAAAACACAAGAAAATCAAGAAGAAGGAAGACCAAAGTGTAGATACTTCATTCCTCCTTAGAATAGGGAATAAAATACCCATGGAAGGAGTTACAGAGAAAAAGTATGGAGCTAAGATGAAAGGATGGACCATCCAGAGACTACTCCATCCGGCGATCCATCCCATAATCAGCCACCAAACCCAGACACTATTGCATATGCCAGCAAGATTTTGCTGAAAGGACCCTGATATAGCTGTCTCTTGTGAGGCTATGCCAGTGGCTGGCAAATACAGAAGTGGATGCTCACAGTCAGCTATTGGATGGAACACAGGGCCCCCAATGGAGGAGCTAGAGAAAGTACCCAAAGAGCTGAAGGGATCTGCAACTTTATAGGTGCAACAACAATATGAACTAACCAGTACCACCAGAGCTCGTGTCTCTAGCTGCATATGTAGCAGAAGATGGCCTAGTTGGCCATCATTGGGAAGAGAGGCCCCTTGGTCTTGGAAACTTTATATGCCCCAGTACAGGGGAATGACAGGGCCAAGAAGTGGGAGTGGGTGGGTAGGGGAGCAGGGCGGGGGGAGGGTATAGGGAACTTTCGGGATAGCATTTGAAACGTAAATAAAGAAAATATCTATTAAAAAAAGAAAAAAAAAGAAATGGGGATTAGGAGTGGAAAGATGATTCAGCTACTGACCAGAGTATGAGCATAAGATTATGTGTTCTCATAATCTTAGTAGCAGGGAGGCAGAGATGGATGGATATCTGGGGCTCTATGACTAGCCAACTGAGCCTACTAAGTGATCTCCAGGCAAGTGAGCCTGTTGCACAAAACCAAAACCAAACCAAACCAAACCAAATAAAACCCAAGGTGAATGGTGCCTGATGAATCACATGTTATCCTCTGGCCAGCATGTGCATGTATAAACACACACAGAAGAAGAGGGACACCGAGAGACAGAGACAAGGACACACACAGATAGAGACAGAGACAGAGAGAAACAGAAGGGCATGTGTGATGGAACCAAATTCTAGCTTCCCCGGAGATTAGTGATAAATTTTCACAAGTTTTGTTAGCTGGCTGTTAAAGCAGTCATTTTCATAGTTAAATTTTATAAAATTATAAGCAAATAATTAATATTTACAAAAAGAATGGACACCCCAAACTCATTATGTTTACTATATGTATGACATTATTGTTAATTCTATATAGCATCATGCATAGTATACAGTGGGATGCTAATGAGCACCTGTTTCCAACTCCATGTCCAGTGAATGCTTGTTATTTGAAATCATCTGTTATGTGAGTACTTACATCATGAGAGTGGAAAACAAAGTAAAGTGGGGCTTGGCTTATTGTCTGGATTTAATTTGAGATATTAGTAATACAAGGGAAACAACAATGAGTTACGTTCATAGCCATTGCATTTTTGAGTGATACTGAGAATGAAAGAAATATTCTAGCACTAGAAAACTATTTTTGTCACTCAGCAAATGTCACATGTATGTATTAGCAATGAAAGCATAGATTTCACTCATGCATTATGCTGGAAGGGAAATGTTTCACTTTAATGCATGCACTCTCTAGAAAGGTGAATGAAAGCTCACCTGGTATCATACATTAGATCTACTGACAGGAAAGTGACTGAGAAAGAGTTGGCAGATTTAGATGCAGTAGCATTTATCAGAACATGCTTGAATGGCAGGTGGTGTTGGCTGTGGAAAAAGAAGCTAAGCAAAAAAGAAAAAAAAAAGATTCCTGAAAAATCCATTAGTTATATTCACAGCAAAGCACACTGTTCAATGAATTACTTGAGATATATACTATTATTGTGAGAAAATTATTTCCTGCAGAGAAAACAATTGGTAAATAAATATAGCAACCAGATGCAAGGCAGATCATTTAATTTAATTTAATTTAATTTAATTTAATTTAATTTAATTGCTGGGACACTTCTCTGCTTGTATCAATCTTAAAATTTCTAGACAACAAAGTAAAAGTATTGTCTTTTTCTGCCTAATGTATGCAGAGCTCATGAAAACAAGCAAAGAACTAGGCTTCAAAGTTATAGTAAATTCCCCCTTTGTGACTTTGGAGATCTTTAGAGATGATGAATGTGGTCTTATAGCCTGTTAGTCGGAAAGCTACTGAAGGAGAAGCCATCATGGAATTTAAAAACAATGCAGCTATATTACTCATATATTATTATATATGAGTACTCTCTGATATTCATCTATCTACCTATTCTCTTTTTTTGTGAGAAACATTTAAAGATGGATAAAATACATAATAACAAATCTTCTATACTAGTTTCCAAGACTCAACACTTAAAATTTCATCATTGTGTACTGTCTTCTCACCCACTGCCAATTTGATCCGTATTTACAAGTTATTTAATACATTCAAGGTTCAAGGTTGGTGCCATGGAAACTAGATTCTGTCTATTTTTGCAGGCTTGCCTAATCATTAGAGGAGCGAACAATCTCTTAAGTCTTAGATAGCCTTTATGGCCACATTTCCCAGCATATTCATCTGACTTCTAAAACTCATCACTGCTAGTAACTTGTTCTCAGCATTACATTTGAATATGAGTATTTTTGTAGTTCTGTCCATTTATTACCCTTTGCCCAAAGTGTGGAATCATATTTATGTTTTTCTTTTAAACTCAAGTTCAGTTTTCACATGAGTTTCATTATTTTGCACTTGAGTAATCCACTTGCTTTTTTAGACCAATCAGACAGTGAAAAAGAAAAAAAAATCTAGTGACTGGTTCATCCATTCAAGCAAGATATTAGAGCACCACAAAGTTGGACATTTAGAGAAGCACTTCACTAACTTTACAGTGTAAGAATATATAGATGGGCAAAGAGGGGGCTGGGAGAGACAGCTCAGAAGTTAGGAGGGCTGGCTGCTCTTCCAGATGATCTGGGTTTAATTCCTAGAACCCACAAGATTGATTCTATCTCTAACTCCTGTCCTAGGGGATGCAATGCACTCTCCAGCCTCTGAGGAGATGAGGTACACATGTGGCCCTCAGACATGCATGTAGACAAAACACTCATGCACAGAAAAGCAATACATGAATAAATGCATCATATAGGGAGCTGGTTTGAAATGTGTATTTCTCAGGTGTCACCTGGTACCAAGGTAACTGATTATGAAGGGAGCAATGTCCCTAGGAAGACACACTGAAGAACACAGGGCTAGACCACAGGGGATGCCCTCGACGGCCAGTGAGGTCATGGCCAAAGTTACTGGGGGCCTGCAAAGCCAGGGTCAGTAATCATCACCTGGGACTCTGTATTTGATGGTAGACTGAGTGACCCAAGATGGAGCTGCCAACTACAACTGTGGTCTGGTGGAAGCATATGCATCAACAAGAAAGGAGGAGGACCCAGAATGGGGTCTGGGAAACTAGCAAGGGCACTGGTGCTAAAAGGGAAAAAGGGTGTGGTGATGAATGAGGACCTGGACTGACAACCACAAGCTCCATTCCAGTGCATTCCTGCCTCATGTGCACTGAGACAGACAACAGTCGGTGGCTTCCAACAAACAGCCTGGGCCAGGAGGAGGAGAAGGTACCTTTCCCCCGTGGCAGGTGGAATTCTGCTGATGATTGATTGGAATTCTTCCTAAAAGCGGAATTAACCAAATAGCCCAGTAAAGCCATTCGGAAGCGATGTAATATCATAGTTTCCTTTAAGAAGTCAACTCTGTGGAGATGCTCACAGAGGTGATTTGTTGTGGTTGGAAAGACAAAGACATTTTCCAAATTTTATTATGAGAAGCAGAATACATTAGTGCTGAGCAGGAACTTAAAAAATATGTGCATTAAAATCCTCTCCTATAAAAGTCTCCACTATAGGAATAGGATCTCTCTCTCTCTCTCTCTCTCTCTCTCTCTCTCTCTCTCTCTGTGTGTGTGTGTGTGTGTTGTAGAAATAGATGATGATGAAACTAGAGAAGACACCATGAGAAGGGAAAAGAGGTTTTTGTGTAACAAAGCATGTGATGTGAGAAGAGGTGACCATAGAGATGAATGTGCCATGGAGAGGGGCTTAAAAAAGAGTGGAGGGGAGGGGAGATTGGACAAGGTTGGTTAAAATGGATCAACAAAAAGTGCATATTAAACTGGCAGAATAAAACTTGTTAAACAAGATAGATTGGACACACAAGTAGAATATATGGTTATTTATGTATCTGTGTCTATATAGATGCCACTAATTGCTCTCATTTATTTTTTTATTTTTTAAAAATTTAAAAATTTGTTTACTTAAAATAAATTCTTTTTTATACAATATATCTTGATTGCAGTTGTCCCTCCCTCTACTCCTCCCAATCCCTCCCCACCTGCCCTCCCTATATTCCCCCCAGTCCTTCTCCACCTCTCCTCCCTATATCCCTCCCAGTCCCTCTCCATGTCCTCTACAGATACACTTCTTTTATCTCTCATTAGAAAAGAACAGGCTTGTAGGAGATAACAACCAAACATGACAAAGTAAAATATAATAAGGTGAAACAAAAACCATCACATTGAGCCTGGAGCAGGCTCAACAGAAGGAAACCGAAGGAAACAGAAGGCCCAACAGAAGGAAAAGAGCCTCAAGAGCAGACACAAGGACAGACCCATAAAAATACTAAGCTGAAAGCTATAACATACATCAAAAGACCTGGTACAGATCTGTGATGCAGAAACCTGATACTGATCTGTGGTGCAGATCCATGGAGGTCCTGTGCTTGCTGCTTCCATCTCTGTTACTTCATGTTTTGGTTTGGGTCTCCATTGCTGTGAAGAGACACCATGACCAAGGCAACTCTTATAAATGAAAACATTTAATTTGTGCTGGCTTACAGTTTCACGGGTATAGTTCATTATCATCGCTGTGGAAAGCATTGCATCTTGCAGGCAGACTTGGAAGAGTCAAAGTTCTACATCCTGATTTGAAGGCAACCAGGAAGGGTTGCCTTTTGAACTGGGTGAAGCTTTAACACTTGGAGACCTCAAAGCCCGCCTGCACAAAAACACACTTCCTCTAACAAGGTCACACCTTTCCAACAAGTCCACACCTACTACTTCCCATGGGCCAAGCATATTCAAACACATGAGTCTATAGGGTGCCATTCCTATTCTCTTTTTTTAATAATAAAATAAAGAACTTTATAAATATCACAAATAGTACTGGAAGAATAAACACATCAGAATAAATGCATGCTTGTAATCAAGTAATTATTATAACATCACTAACAAGCACTGTCCTATATGGACTGCGGTCTTCTCTTCAGTTTCTTTATGGAGGCACTTAGAGCTATGAGTTTTCTTCTTACCACTGCTTTCATTGTGTCACATAAGTTTGGTATGATGTGTCTTCATTTTTGTTAAATTCTAAAAAAAACTTTTGATTTCTTTCTTTCTTTCTCTCTTTCTTTCTTTCTTCCTTCCTTGACCAACATATCATTGAGTAGAGCATTGTTCAGCTTCCATGTATATGTGTGCCTTCCATTGTTTTTGTTGGTATTTAAGACCAGCCTTAGTCCATGGTGATCTGATAGGGTACATGGGATTATTTTAATCTTCTTGTACCTGTTGAGGCCTGTTTTGTAACCAATTCTATGGTCAGTTTTGGAGACAGTGCCATGAAGTGCTGAGAAGAAGTTCTATTCTTTTGCTTTAGGATGAAATGTTATATAGATATCTGTTAAATCCATTTGTTTCATAAGTTCTGTTAGTTTGACTGTGTCTCTGTTTAGTTTTTGTTTCCCTGATCTGTGCATTGCTGAGAGTGAGGTGTTAAAGTTTCCCACCATTATTGTGTGGGGTGCGGTGTGTGCTTTCAGCTTTACTAAAGTTTCTTTACTGAATGTGGCTGCCCTTGTATTTGGAGCATAGATATTCAGAATTGAGAGTTCACCTTGGTAGATTTTTACCTTTGACCAGGATGAAGATTACTTCAATAACTTGATTTTATTTGATATTAGAATGGATAGTCCAGCTTGTTTCTTGGGACCATTTGATTGGAAAATTGTTTTCCAACCTTTTACTCTTAGGTAGTTTCTGTCTTTGTCACCGAAGTGTGTTTTCCTGCATACAGCAAAATGCTGGGACCTGTTTAGGTATCCAGTCTGTTAGTCAATGTCTATTTGGGGGGAATTGAGTCCATTGATGTTAACAGATATTAAGGAAAAGTTCTTGTTACTTCCTGTTACTTTTGTTGTTAGATGTAGAATTACGTTTTTGTGGCTATCATCTTTTGGGTTTGTTAAAAGATTACTTTCTTGTACATTTTTTCTAGGATGTAGTTTCTCTCCTTGTGTTGGTATTTTCCATCTATTATCCTTTGCAGAGCTGAATTTATGTAAAGATATTGTGTAAATTTGGTTTTGTCATGGAATATCCTGGTTTCTCCATCTATGGTAATTGAGAGTTTTGCTGGGTATAGTAACCTGGGTTGGCATTTGTGTTCTCTTAGGGTCTGTATGACATCTGCCCAGGATCCTCTGGCTTTCATAGTCTCTGTGGAGGAGTCTGGTATAATTCTGATAGGTCTGCTTTTATATGTTACTTGACCTTTTTCCCTCACTGCTTTTAATATTCTTTCTTTGTTTAGTGCATTTTGTGTTTTGATTATTATGTGACAGGAGGAATTTCTTTTCTGATCCAGTCTATTTGGAGTTCTGAAGGCTTCTTGTATGTTCATGGGCATCTCTTTCTTTAGGTTGTGGAAAAGTTTTCTTCTAAAATTTTGTTGAAGATATTTACTGGCTCTTTGAGTTGGGAATCTTTGCTCTTTTCTATAACTGTTGTCACTAGGTTTAGTCTTTTCATTGTGTACTGGATTTCCTGGATGTTTTAGGTTAGGATCTTTTTGCATTTCACAATTTATTTGATTGTTGTATCAATGTTTATTATGGTATCTTCTGCACCTGAGATTCTCTCTTTCATTTCTTGTATTCTATTTGTGATGCTTGCATCTATGACTTCTGTTCTCTTTCCTAGGTTTTCTAACTCCAGGGTTGCCTCCTTTTGCTATTTCTTTATTCTTTCTACTTCCATTTTTAGATCCTGGATGGTTTTCTTGGGTGTTCAAGTGCTCTCATTCATAAGCAAAGAGAATGAGGTTTCAAAGGAAGATCTGGAAACATGGATTGAGCTTTAGCTTCAGTATTTACATTGATGGGTGCTTAGGAAAAGACACGTTGGAGTGGTGTGACACATGCCTATAATGTGGCACTTCAGGAGCATGTTTAGGTTTTGGATGATTAGTGTGCTTTCTTTCTTAGAAAGAGGTTGCTTAGCATCCAACTCAGTACAACTCTGTACAAAGTATCCTGAAAGATAGTCATGGAAAGTCTGTTAATCTTGACCACCTTTCTGAGCACTCATGGAACTCCAAAATGTTGGGGTCCACTGCCCGCAGTGGACAGGGTTCCTGGAGGATTGGCCCAAAGCTGAAATGAAACTAAGGGAGTGGGGGAAGAAAGAAGATCTCCAAGGCTACATAGTTGCTTATGCTTAGAACAACTGCTTAATGGTGGACAAGCATTTGGGGATAAAGGAAGGGAAGCCCCCCCCCCAGTCTTCTGCGCAGGCGTTCTGGAGTTTGGCGGGAACCCCAAAGTATGGTGACATCTCGCAGTTTGCGCAGGTGGACTGGTCATAGGTGGGCCGCTGGTAAGCTGGGAGGAGACGGGGGATCTGGGAGGCATACAGAACCTGGCTGGGGGCGGGGAGGGGGGAGCCTGGCTATCTCTTAGCCTAGTTAACAACACAATGGATGCCACTGGGTGTGGCACGGCTCCGGTCATTGCACCAACTATGTTGGTGGAGAAGGGACACCACACAAACATAGGGACAAACTTTGAGCCAAAAACTTACTTTGTGAATACTTTGAACAGTTTTCCCTGTTCTCAGGAAACTGAGAAGATGCTTGCCTTTAGTCAGTTGTTCATAAGCATGGAAACACTTCTATAGAGGTCAGGCATGGTCTCCAGGATTTGCTTCTCTCCACAGGCTGCAAAGTCAGTTCCATCCCAATTTACCCTTAAGAAATACAGTCACTGTAGTTCATTCAGGCAGTTAATCACAGGACCTGTTAATCACGGTCTTAGTTTTGTTCCCTTTTTTCACATTTTCAGAGCTGTTTGTTTGTTTGTTTGTTTGTTTTTATTGGCTGTTTTCTTTATTTACATTTCAAATATTTTTTCCTTTCCAGGTCTCCCCTTAGGAAACTCCCTATCCATCCCCCCTCACCCTGTCTGTATGATGGTGCTACCTCACCCACATACCCACTCCCTGCCCAGGCGTTCCCCTACACTGGGACATCAAATAACTCATGCCCAAGGGCTTCTCCATCCACTGATGTCCAACAAGGCCATCCTCTGCCACATATGTGAGCAGCACCATGGGTCCCTCCATGTGTACTCTAGTTGGTAGTCCCGTTCTTGGGAACTCTGGTGGGGAGAACTGACCTATTGACACTGTTGCT
The DNA here is from genome assembly GCA_902729485.2 of Mus minutoides. Taxonomy (NCBI): domain Eukaryota; kingdom Metazoa; phylum Chordata; class Mammalia; order Rodentia; family Muridae; genus Mus; species Mus minutoides. The sequence goes on along the minus strand of LR755139.1, from coordinate 100,047 downwards.
TTCCCCATGGGGCTGCAAACCTCATCAGCTCCTTCAGTCCCTTCTCCAACTCCTTCATCGGGAACCCCTGTGCTCAGTCCAATGGTTGGCTTAGAGCATCTGCTTCTGTATTTGTCAGACTGTGGCAGAGTCTCTCAAGAGACAGCTGTATCAGGCTCCTGTCGGCAAGCACTTCTTGGCATCTGCTATAGTGTTTGTGTTTGGTGTCTGCAGATGGGTTGGATCCCCAGGTGGGACAGTCTCTGGATGGCCTTTCCTTCAGTCTCTGCTCCACACTTTGTATCCATATTTCCTCCTGTGCGTATTTTGTTCACACTTCTAAGAAGCACTGAAACATACACATTTTGGTCTTCCTTCTTTTGGGCTTCATGAGGCCTGTGAATTGAATCTTGGGTATTCTGAACTATTGGGTTACTATCCACTTATCAGTGAGCACATATCGTGTGTGTTCTATTGTAACTGAGTTACCTCACTCAGGATGATATTTTTCAATTTCCATCTATTTGCCTGCAAGTTTGATGAAGACATTGTTCTTAATAGCTGAGTAGTATTCCATTGTGTAAATGTACCACATTTTCTGTATCCATTCCAGTTGAGGGACAGCTGGGTTCTTTCCAGCTTCTGACTATTATAAATAAGGCTGCTATGAACATAGTAGAATATATGTCCTTATTGCATGTTGGAGCATCTTCTGGGTATATGGCCAGGAGTGGTATATCTGGGTCCTCAAGTAGTACTATGTTCAGTTTTCTGAGGAAACGCCAGACTGATTTCCAGAGTGGTTGTACCAGTTTGCAATCCCACCAGCAATGGAGGAGTGTTCTTCTTTCTCCACATCCTCATCAGCATGTGCTGTCACCTGAATTTTTGATCTTAGCCATTCTGACTGGTGTGAGGTGGAATCTCAAGGATGTTTTGATTTGCATTTCCCTGATGACTAAGGATGTTGAACATTTCTTTAGGTGCTTCTTGACCATTCAAGTTTCCTCAGTTTAGAATTCTCTGTTTAGCTCTGTACCCCATTTCTTAATAAGATTATTTGGTTTTCTGGGTCTAATTCTTGAGTTCTTTGTATATATTGAATATTAGCCCTCTATTAAATGTAGGCTTGGTAAAGATCTTTTCTCAATCTGTTGGTTGTCATTTTGTTCTTTTGACAGTGCCTTTTGCCTTACAGAAGATTTGCAATTTTATGAGGTCCCATTTGTCAATTCTTGATCTTAGAGCAGAAGTCACTGGTGTTCTGTTTAGGAACTTTCCCCCTTTTCCCATGTGTTCAAGGCTCTCCCCCACTTCCTCTCTTATTAGATTCAGTGTATCTGGTTTTATGTGGAGGTCCTTGATCCACTTAGACTTGAGCTTTGTACAAAGAGATAAGAATGGATCAATTAGCATTCTTCTACATGATAACCACCAGTTATGCCAGCACCATTTGTTGAAAATGCTGTCTTTTTCCCGCTAGATGGTTTTAGCTCCCTTGTCAAAGATCAAGTGACCATAGGTATGTGGGTTCATTTCTGGGTCTTCAATTCTATTCCATTGATCTACCTGCCTGTCACTGTACCAATACCATGCAGTTTTATCACTATTCCTCTGTAGTACAGCTTGAGTGAGTTCAGGCATGGTGATTCCCCTAGAAGTTCTTTTATTGTTGAGAATAGTTTTCACTATCCTGGGTTTTTTGTTATTCGAAATGAATTTGAGAATTGCTCTTTCTAACTCTACGAAGGATTCAGTTAGAATTTTGGTGGGGATTGCATTGAATCTGTAGATTGCTTTTGGCAAGATGGCCAATTTTACTATATTAATCCTACCAATTCATGAGCATGGGAGATCTCTCCATCTTCTGAGATCTTCTTTGATTTCTTCAGAGACTTGAAGTTCTTGTCATACAGATCTTTTACTTTCTTAGACTCACCCCAAGATACTTTATATTATTTGTGACTATTGTGAAAGGTATTATTTCCCTAATTTCTTTCTCAGCCTGTTTATCCTTCCCTACTGATGTGATAAAATATGCTGGCAGAAGCAAGATGGCATAAGAGAAAGGCATGGTTACAGGTCATAGTCCATCACTGCAGGGAAGTCAAGACAGTAAGAACTTAACATATCCACAGGTAATCATATCTATGGTCAAGAGCAGAAACTAAAGAATTAATGCAACCATGCTAGTGCCAGGCTCACTCTCTCTACTATTTTTCTATTTATTTATTTATTTATTTATTTATTTATTTATTTATTTATTTATTTCACTTTACATTCCATTCACAGCCCCACTTTCCTTCCAGTCTCCCCTAAAATGTCCTCTCCTCATCCATCCTTCTCCTTCACCTATGAGAGGGCTGGTGTCACCTCTGAATACCAACCTACCCTTACACCTCAAGTCACTACAGTTCTAGGTATATTCTCTTCCACTGAGGCCAGCCAGGACAACCCAGTTAGGTGAACAGGATCCACATGTATGGAGAGTCTGGGAGAGAGGGCCTAGAGAGTGAACAGAATTTGGTAAGGGCAGGCATCTCTAGGATGCACCAGAGACCTGGAATTGGGTAGGCTCCAGTTAGTCTATGATGATGACTCTAGCTGAGGTTCCTAGAAGTTAGTAATATGGACCCTGAATTGACCACTTCTGCTAGCCAGGCAGAACTCCCATGAGAGGCATAAGTACAGTAACCCATATACAAAACCTTTGACCCAAAATTTCTCCTGCTTACAAGAAGTTCAGGGACAAAGATGTCATAGAGACTGAGGGAATGGCCAAGCAATAAGTGTCCTAACTTGAAATCCACTCTTTCACTCTTATACAATCCTGGATCCTCTACCCAGGGGAAGATACCTGCAGGTCATCTTAGCTCAGACAGGTTCATTAGAAACCATCTCCTCCCTAGACATGCCCCCAAGCCAATCTAATGTAAACAATCTTTAACTGAAACTCTCTTCCCAGGTCATTCTAGGTTGTGTCAAGTTGACATTTAAAACTGACCATCATAATCACAGTAAACAACATTGATTCATCTATAGTAGCTGCATTTTATGCAATGTTTGTCATTGATTCAATACACTAAAGAAGGTGATTGCAGGACTTACACATAGAGCAAGGTTTTAGAAGCCTCTGAAAAGCAACTTTGGATTCCATATAATAACTTGCTTGCGGAGTCATAAATCTCTCGAATAAGTAGGACAGCTGCCCCCAGATTATGGAGCACCTTTGTATTGGATATATTCAGTCTAAGGTCATGCTGGGAATGTATCAGTGGAGATCTGGACACCAGAGAAAGCAAGATGCTTATTTAGCTGTATATATCAACTAGCAAAGGTGGTGGCAACAGAAGAATGGAAAAAAAAAACACTCCAGCTCTCATCAAATTCATTGAGATTACTTATGTTTGTGACAACTGTGATTGGGGAATGAGATATATAGTGCTTGCAAAAAGACAGGACAGTGAAAGTTAAATTTAATAGTTGTAACATAAAAATAACATGTATAAATTCAAAACAGGCAAGTGGCTTTCATTACTACTGTGAGTTAGCCACTGGGTTTCCTCCTGACTCTGTGACAAATTTTAATTTTTTGGTATCTTAAAACAGTAGAAATTCATCATCTTACAGTGCAGGTCTAGGGGACAAGCTGTATCTTCAAGGTTAGCAATGTCTGGCTGAGTTTGTCTCACATTTACCACTCTGATGATGGCTGTTCTGCCTATTTCAGAAATTCCTATCAGTTTTTACTGTTGGAGGTGGAGTTATACTCTATTCAGTTTTCAGGCATGTATTGTGATATTGCTATTAAATATAACCTCTTGTTGAAGGAATGTTCCTATATAATAGGAAACAATTCCAGAGCCGCATGCCTTCTACAAAGAACTCTTGCTACACAGTAGAGTGAATCTTATTCTCTCTGGTCCACTTTTTCACAATGGCAGCAACTATACAACAGGTTAGAAGAAATTTTTGCATTTAAGAGGAAAGTATCTGCATGTCAGTTGGGAAAGAACTCTGTCTCAAGTTAAGAAGCATATTACTCTTCAAACAATGTTATTCAGGGGAAGAGTGTCCAAGGACTGGGTTGGAGCTCAGTGGCAAAGTGCTTGTCTACACATGGGAGGCCCTGGGTTCAATTCTAAGTATCACCAATAAATAAATAAAGTAGAACAAGCTGAGCATGGTGAGTCCTTGTAATTCCAGTATGTTGGAAGCTGAAGCAAGAAGATTGCTATGAGTTCAAGACCACCATAGGTGAGACCTTGTGTTTCAGAACAAAGAAGTGTCCACACTGTTCATTCATATAAGCTCCCATTTATTATGGAGCATTTTTAATGACTTCACCTGGGAAACAACACTAAGTGTAACTTTAAAGCTTAGAACTCATTTACATTGACAGCTACAAGTTTGAGAAATTTGTTTCTATACCACATAAAAAAACACTAGATAAAATATTAATGAATTAATTATTTTACTGCCATAAATTATTGGAAACACAAACACAGCAATCCTGAGAATGCCTTGATAAGATGATAACAGTGCAGGCCACTGCCTCACTCCCATCCCTCCACTCTGGAATTCTTAAGGAATTCCAGTCTATTATCAGCACAGTTTAAAGGCTAATGAAGAAACAATCTTTTTGTAAAGCAACAAAAGAGAGTTTGAAAGCAGGTCCAGGAGAATACAGAGGAAACACTTGGCTCTGTGAAAGGCAAACTTTCCTATGCATAGTCATTTTTTTCCCTTTTAAATACCATACGTTGCTTCACAACCTAAAGCCTGGGCTTTCAATGCCTGTGTTGTGAACAGCACTTTCCTAAATGTACCATGTGTGGTTGACTGATGCAGTTTAGCAGGAAAGCACACTATGAAAGCAGACACTCAAAGAAGGAGAGGCAGAGCAATTTTATTACATGTTTGCCAGATTTCTGCATAGAACCCAAGTTTATTCTCAAGTAGAACTTATATTAATTTGTGCAAAAACTGCTCTGCAAACTGACTATGGAAAGTGAGCACAGAAAAGAGAGAAAAAAAAACTGTTGCCAGAAGCCCTTCCCAAAGTGTGATGTCCATGGCACTGAGAAAGGGATATTTCAAAGGGAAACAAAGCAATACTGATTCATCAAGTCTCAAGAATAGAGAGGGGGATGAGAATCTTGTCCATGATATTGCAAAGCCTTATAAGGAAGGCTATTTCTCCCATTCTCAACATTCCTTAGATGATTGTGGTTATGCAATGATCAGCCCTGAAAATGTACATACAAGTAATATTATACAGCCTGAATAGGTTGTACTTATGTGTAGGAATACACACACGCACACACACACACACACACACACACACACACACACATGCATGCACTCATGCATGCACCCATGCAGGCACATGTGCATATATGTATGCGCTTATTCCCACACACATGCATGTAACATCAATTAATGAAAAAAGAAGCCATCTCCCGATAGCTCTAAGGCCCCCAATCCTTGTGTGCGAGGTGAGGACTGTAAGCTGGAGCAGGGTAGAGGCTGGGGCGCACTCCCTCCTGACCACTGGTGCCACTGTCTTCCGTAGGATCAGACATGGCCCAGAACTTGAAGGACTTAGCGGGACTTCTGCCCGCCGAGCCTCAACGCATGGGCACTATGCTGATACTGTTGCTGGGGGCCGGGTCAGTGGCCTACAGCGTCCACGAATCCGTGTTCTCCATGGAAGGTAGTCATAGAGCCATCTTCTTTAATCATATTGGTGGCGTGCAACAGGACACAATCCTGGCCAATGGCCTTCACTTCAGGATCCCCTGGTTCCAGTACCCCACCATCTATGACATTCGGGCCAGACCTCGAAAAATCTCCTCCCCCACAGGCTCCAAAGACCTGCAGGTGGTGACCATCTCCCTGCGTGTGTATGTGTGTGTGTGTGTGTGTGTGTGTGTGTGTGTGCGTGTGCGTGTGCGTGTGCGTGTGCGTGTGTGTGTGTGTGTGTGTGTGTGTGTGCTGTCTCGACCCAATGCCCAGGAGCTCCCCAGTATGTATCAGTGCCTAGGGTTAGACTATGAGGAGCGAGTGCTGCTGTCCATCGTCAATGAGGTGCTCAAGAGTATGGTGGACAAGTTCAATGCCTCCCAGCTGATTACCCAGCGGGCTCAGGTGTTCCTGTACATTCAAAGAGAGCTGACAGAGCGTGCCAAGGACTTCAGCCTCATCTTGGATGATGTAGCTATCACAGAGCTGAGCTTCAGCCTAGAGTACACAGCTACTGTAGAAGCCAAGCAAGTGGTCCAGCAGGAAGCCCAGCAGGCCCAGTTTTTTGGTGGAGAAAGTGAAGCAGGAACAGCAACAGAAGATTGTGCAGGCTGCGGGGGAAGCAGAGGCTGCCAAGATGCTTGGAGAAGCACTGAACAAGAATCCTAGCTATATCAAGCTCCAAAAGATCCGGACGGCCCAGAACATCTCTAAGATGATCGCCATGTCACAGAACTGAATCTCTCACAGCTGACAATCTTGTGCTGAATCTACAGGATGAAAGTTTTACTCGGAGAAGTAACAGCCTTATTAAGGATAAGAAATGAGGGTGGACATCAAGAACCCCACCACCAGAGAAGTTGGCACACTTCTCCAGATTGAAGGAGCCAGCTCGGGGGGGTCAAGCACACCCCACCCTGACCCAGGCATCATGTGATGGTTTCTGTACCTGCCCTCTTGGATTAAGGAAGACTGAAGACCAGCCCTTTCAGAGGCTTTTTCACCTTCCTCTATTGGCTGGGAAAGGGGGATGGGACAGTGTGATTTCTCCGTGATTTCCTACAGTATTGTCCCTCTCCCAGAGTAGAGAAGATAACCACCATGCCAGGAATTCTCAATAAAATTTTTATTACTTAAACTAAAAAAAAAAAAAACCATGAATTTGAAAGAGAGAAGAAATTGATATATGTGAGGCTTTGGGGAGAAGAAAGGACAGAAGGAAATGATATATTATAATTTCAGTAAATAGATAATTTTTAAAGTCCTATTATGGCTATAGGCAAATCATTTCGTGATTCCCTGTGGGTCAAATTGAGATTATAATCCCTACCTTGCCTACAAAACACAAAGCAATTGCTGGTGGCATTGGACAAGGCTACCAGAGAGTGCTATCATGACAATTTGATTATATCACTACAGACAAAGAACACATTTAACACACTGGGCTCTAGGTTATTCACCTTATGTCACACATATATTCTGAGCATGGTAATGGTGACATTTTTTATCTACAGTATTAAATGAGGGGAGGTGATGGTAGGTATCATTTATCTCGAGTACTTCCTCTTTGGTTATATACCACTATAGGGATCTATATCTATATCTATCATGCCACTTGCTAGTCTGTTTTGTTTTTGTCTTGTTTTGTTTGTTTGTTTGTTTGTTTGTTTTGTAATGGTCATGTCTGTCTTTTCTGCTACCTTTTGTAATTATTGTTATGCATCACCACAAAAACTTTCTGATTAATAGATTTGCATACCTTCCATCAATATGGCAATGTGGTACTTTGCTAGGTTGACCTTAATCTCTGCTACAAGATAGAGGGACATTTCTTATTTGAATGTGACAACTCCTCACATTATGTTGCTGTACCTGTTACCCATACTCTTTTCTAGTATTAGTCTATGGCACACAAAGGGTGCTGGCCACATAGAAAAATCATCCATCTTAAGAATGTAATTATTTTATGTCAGAGATCAAGAAGATGTGGTTGAAAGCTGTGTTGTCCTGGACAATACCAAACAACACACTGAATATGATAAGAAAATGAAGTACTATTTGTATATCCCTATATATTCCTTGGAAATGTGTGATCATTATCCATAATGTAAAGTAATGATGAAGAAGGTCATCAGGAAGCTGGTGTCTGCAGGTGTTCCAGTAGGTAGCAGTAGCTTCATGAATGACTTTGTGGCTACCATGAAGTGAACAGTGCAGAGACATACAGAGCTAAAAAGTTGCAGATTGTTCTAGTAAAAGTTGGTGCTAAAGACCCATGGCAGTGTGCATGACAACAGTGTCATTTCCTCTTCCCTTCAGTGGGAGATAGCCTCTTAGCTACCTGTGGTGCACTGAACAATTTTGAGCAGGAAGACATGGGGCCCAAACCCTACATAGACCTGTACATGCACTAACTACACAGCAAGCAAACATGCATGTCAGTGCTCCCTCTTGCCCTGTTACACTAACTGAACAATCTACAACCCAGGTAGGACTATGGGTTTTGTTACACATGGTCTCATGAAAAATGTCATTCACAGAGTCACTGGGTAATGTGTGCTTGCATGTGTGTGTGTGTGTGTGTGTGTGTGTGTGTGTGTGTATGTTGTATGTAGGTACCTGCAGAAGTCAGAAGAGGGTTAAGATCCCCTAGAACTTAAGTTACAGGTGCTTGTAAGCCACCCAACATAGGTGCTGGAAGTTGAATTCCACTCCTTTGAAAGAAGAGCAAGTGCTCTTAACCTTCCAGCCATGTTTATAGATTGTTAGCTGCCCTTTTTCTTTAAAGAAAAATGTCTCAACTTTTTAACTCTGTTATTCTGAATTAATGTATGTTGTCAAACACTTAAATCAATCCATTTCCCCTGAGCGTGTCTTCAAAGCTACATGGAGTAAAGACCCTATCATCTACTAGTGGGCATCCCTGTATATCACCTCACCTTCTGGTGTGCACCCCTGTATATTTTCATCAACCTCAACTAGGCTTCCTATTTCAGTTACATCCTTAAATACCTGCCTTTAAAGCACTCTCCTTACCATGTAATCTGGTTCTCTACTTTGCACCACAAATAGATGCTACTACTTGAACATTCCTTTCCCTTCATTCACACTCAAGCTGTGAGTCTATACACCCACTTCTTCATTGTATTTTCATCTATCTAATGCAGTCCTGGGCACTCCAATATCCCAGCCTTCTAAGGCCCTTTCTTTGCGTTATCTTTTCACTTTGTTTTTCTATAATTTACATTAGGTTCTTTCAAAAAGTATTTTAAACATGAATTTTTCTGACCTTCAAACTTCACACTCATGTTTGCCCACTTTCCAAGCTCATCTGTGTTCATTCACAGTCCCCTTAAAAGAATTATCTAAATTATATTCTGTTTGCCTTACCACTGGATCCTTCACCCTATACAAGTATGTTTCTACTTCCCCCACTGCATCAAGATGTTCTACAAAACAACATCAGTGACCTCCATGTTTGAAGAAATTCCTGGAATAACTTGGGCTTCTGTTGTTATTGGTTACCTCCTAGAACTTGAAGTTAAGGCCCTGTTGCTAAAGATACCACTTACTATGGATACTGGAATAGGAGAAAATGAGCCTGAGCTGAGTGAAAATTCTTTCCTGAGGATTGGATCTCATAGTATTGTAAGATGCTATGCATGTTGCCAAGAGAGAAAAGCAATTAATAGCCTTATTCAAATGCAATGTCTATGAATAACAATGACCAGAATAGCAAGATATCTCCAAAGGACATTTTTATTCCTATTTTGCTTAATCTCCCAAGAATAAAGACCACTTTTAACTCTATTTTCCTTCTGAATACAGTGTTGCCTTCATTTCTGTAATAGAAGTGAGAAAGCACCAGACTCGGTAGCTGTGGGTGAGATGGGAGTGAGAGGGCACCAGACTCGGTAGCTGTGGGTGAGGTGTTTCTAAGCCCAGAGCACAGTGATGAAGACAGAGATTATGTAGAAGCTGCAAGCACCTGGATGCAGTGATCCCAAAGAAAGATACACCTATGTGGATATTTTAACTGTCTCTCAGACATCACCAAGATTGTCATGCCAGTGATGGATGGTAGTCAGACTTTTGAACTCTATTGGCTACAAGTTTTATATAATTGCAACTTTTGACTCAATCAATTGTCCCTTTGTTGTTCCACCAAATTCTTCCCACCTCTGCTTTACCTTTTTCTTTCATGGGGTAAAGAGACCCTATTCAGCCCTCATTCCAGAGACTTTCAGAAGCCCAGTAATTTGAAATTTTTAAGATTTCTTAGGGTATTTATGAAATGTAAAAAAAAAAAAATCCTAATAGAAGCATTGCAGTACAGGAAGTTGAAGCTCTCAATGTACTTTGACTCATGTCTATTACATAATTTCCACTAAATAAATGCTCACAGAATCTAATTCATTCCCATCTCTTACTGGAGTACTTTACTCTTTAACAAAAGCTTCTTATTATGGGCACATTAAATAGCAAAATCATAAAAAAGACAAATTGATGAATATGTAAAATTCTAGTGCTAGCATTGAGTGTGCCACTTTGGAGACAATTTCTATCACATGTTTTCTTTAGAGGTATAGACAACTTCATTTGCATCCATTAAAGAAAAGAATATAATTTCAAGAATCTAAAGAACTGGTTTGAATCTTCTGAAGATGAACCACAGAAGCCCAGGGTTTAAATGTGATCAATGAAGCTACAGATATACTTATGTATGTATAATTCTTAAAATTCAGAAGACATATTTGTATCACTTAAAGGCAGAAACTATAATTTTAAAAAGGCAGATAGATGTTATTATATATGAATTTAAAGGTTTTGCACAGCACACACACGGAAACAACAAATTTCAAAAACCCAACTTGTAACGCTGATCACAAAAGACTTTTTTAATAGTGAACTACATGAATGGAAAAGTCTTCAAAGTTGATAAAGATTCAAAACTACCACTGTGTATAGATTGGTACAGATTTCCTACTGGACTTGGAAGAAATCTGGATTATTCAAAGTCTATAAGGAGAATCCTAACAGTCACATGAATCACTGCAGGAGACTTCACCACACATTTTTACTACATGGCTAAAATAAATTTTTCATGAAAAAGAGATCATTTTGCTTTCGGCAGGATTGCTTTCAGCAGGATAGCCATTTTGACTATATTTATCCTGCCAATCCATGAGCATGGGAGATCTTTCCATCTTCTGAGATCTTCTTCAATTTCTTTCTTCAGAGACTTGAAGTTCTTGTCATAAAGATCTTTCACTTTCTTAGTTAGAGTCACACCAAGGTATTTTATAGTATTTGTGACTATTGTGAAGGGTGTTATTTCCCTAATTTCTTTCCCACCCCTCTTATCCTTTGTGCAGAGAAAGGCCATTGATTTGTTTGAGTTAATTTTATATCCAGCTACTGCACTGAAGCTGTTTATCAGGTTTAGGAGTTCTCTGGTAGAATTTTGGGGTTCCAAATATATACTATCATATCATCTGCAAACAGTGATATTTTAACTTCTTCCTTTCCAATTTGTATCCCCTTGATCTCCTTTTGTTGTCGAATTGATCTGGCCAGGACTTCAAGCACTATATTGAATAGGTAGGGAGAAAGTGGGCAGCCTTGTCTAGTCCCTAATTTTAATGGGATTGCTTCTAGCTTCTCTCCATTCAGTTTGATGTTGGATACTGGTTTGCTGTATATTGCTTTTATTATGTTTAGGTATGGGCCTTGAATTCCTGATCTTTCCAAGACTTTTATCATGAAAGGGTGTTAGATTTTGTCAAATGTTTTCTCAGCATCTAATGAGATGATCATGTGGTTTTTGTCCTTGAGTTTGTTTATATAGTGGATTACGTTGATGGATTTCCATATATTAAACCATCCCTGCATTCCTGGGATGAAGCCTACTTGGTCATGGCGGATGATCGTTTTGATGTTTCCTTGGATGCGGTTTGGGAGGATTTTATTGAGTATTTTTGGATCGATATTCATGAGGGAAATTGGTCTGAAGTTCTCTTTCTTCGTTGGATCTTTGTGTGGTTTAGGTATCAGAGTAATTGTGGCTTCATAGAATGAATTGGGTAGAGTACCTTCTGTCTCTATTTTGTGGACTAGTTTGAGGAGAGTTGGAATTAGGTCTTCTTTGAAGGTCTGTTAGAACTCTGCACTAAACCCATCTGGTCCTGAGCTTTTTTTGGTTAGGAGACTATTGATGACTGCTTCTATTTCTTTAGGGGAAATGGGCCTGTTAGATCATTAATCTGATCCTGGCTTAACTTTAGTACCTGGTATCTGTCTAGGAAATTGTCCATTTCCTCCAGGTTTTCTAGCTTTGTTGAGTATAGCCTTTTGTAGTAGGATCCGATGATGTTTTGGATTTCCTCAGGTTCTGTTGTTATGTCTCCCTTTTCATTTCTGATTTTGTTAATTAAGAGACTGTCCCTGTGCCCTCTAGTGAGTCTGGCTAAGGGTTTATCTATCTTGTTGATTTTCTCAAAGAACCAGCTCCTGGTTTGGTTAATTCTTTGAATAGTTCTTTTTGTTTCTACTTGGATGATTTCTGCCCTGAGTTTGATTATTTCCTGCCGTCTACTCCTCTTGGGTGAATTTGCTTCCTTTTGTTCTAGAGCTTCTAGGTGTGCTGTCAAGTTACTAGTGTATGCTCTCTCTAGTTTCTTTTTGGAGGCACTCAGGGCAATGAGTTTTCCTCTTAGGACTGCCTTCATTGTGTCCCATAAGTTTGGGTACGTTGTGGCTTCATTTTCATTAAACTCTAGAAAGTCTTTAATTTCTTTATTGCACCCTTGACTAAGGAATCATTGAGTAGAGTGCTCTTCAGTTTCCATGAGAATGTTCGTTTTCTATTATTTATGTTGTTATTGAAGATCAGCCTTAGTCCATAGTGGTCAGATAGGATGCATGGAATAATTTCAATATTTTTGTATCTGTGGAGGCCTGTTTTGTGACCTTTTATATGGTCAATTTTGGAAGAGGTACCATGTGGCGCTGAGAAGAAAGTATATCCTTTTGTTTTGGATAAAATGTTCTATAGATATCTGTTAAATCCATTTGTTTCCTGACTTCTGTTAGTGCCCATGAATCTCTGTTTAGTTTCTGTTTCCAGGATCTGTCCATTGGTGAGAGAGGGGAGTTGAAGTCTCGCACTATTATGGTGTGAGGGGTAATGTGTGCTTTGAGCTTTACTAGAGTTTCTTTAATGAATGTGGCTGCCCTTGTATTTGGAGCATAGATATTCAGAATTGAGAGTTCATCTTGGTTGATTTTACCTTTGATGAGTATGAAGTGCCCCTCCTTGTCTTTTTTTATAACTTTGGGTTGAAAGTCAATTTTATCCGATATTGGAATGGCTACTCCAGCTTTTTTCTTCGGACCATTTGCTTGGAAAACTGTTTTCCAACCGTTCACCCTAAGGTAGTGTCTGTCTTTTTCCCTAACGTGCCTTTCCTGTAAGCAGCAAAATGTTGGGTCCTGTTTGTGTAGCCAGTCTATTAGTCTATGTCTTTTTATTAGGGAAATGAGTCCATTGGTGTCAACAGATATTAAAGAAAAGTAGTTGTTGCTTCCTGTTATTTTTGTTGTTGAGGTGGGGATTCTGTTGTTGGGGTTGTCTTCTTTTAGGATTGTTGAAGGATTACTTTTTAGTTTTTTTCTAGGGGGTAGTTTCCATCCTTGTTTTAGTGGTTTCCCTTTATTATTCTTTGAAGGCCTGGATTCGTGGAAAGATATTGTGTGGATTTGGTTTTATCATGGAATACTTTGATTTCTCCATCTATGTTAATTGAGAGTTTTGCTGGATATACTAACCTGGGTTGGCATTTGTGTTCTCTTAGGGTCTGAATAACATCTGTCCAGGATCTTCTGTCTTTCATAGACTCAGGTGAGAAGTCTGGTGTAATTCTGATAGGTCTGCCTTTATATGTTACTTGAACTTTTCCCTTACTGCTTTTAATATTCTATCTTTATTTAGTGCATTTGTTGTTTTGATAACTATGTGTCAGGAGGAATTTCTTTTCTGGTCCAGTGTATTTGGTGTTCTGTAGGCTTCTTGTCTGTTCATGGGCATCTCTTTCTTTAGGTTTGAGAAGTTTTGACATATGGGACCTTATAAAATTGTAAAGCTTTTGTAAGGCAAAAGAGACAGTCAGCAAGACAAAAAAGCCACCAACAAATTGGGAAAGGATTTTTACCAATCCTAAATCTGATAGGGGACTAATATCCAACATCAACAAAGAGCTAAAGAAGCTGGACTCCAGGAAAATGAATAAGCCCATTAAAATAATGGGGTACATAGCTAAACAAAGAATTCTCAACCGAGGAATTCCGAATGGCTAAGAAACATCTGAAAAAATGTTCAACATCCTTAATCATCAGGGAAATGCAAAACAAAACAACACTGAGATTCCACCTCACACCAGTCAGAAAGGCTAAGATCAAAAATTCAAGTGACAGCAGATACTGGTGAGGATGTGGAGAAAGAGGAACACTCCTCCATTGCTGGTGGGATTGCAAGCTTGTACAACCACTCTGGAAGTCAGTCTGGCGTTATCTCAGAAAATTGGACATAGTACTACCAGAGGATCCAGCAATACCTCTCCTGGGCATATACCCAGAAGATGTTCCAACTGGTAAAAAGGACACATGTGCCACTATGTTCATAGCAGCCTTATTTATAATAGCCAGAAACTGGAAAAAACCCAGATGTCCCTCAACAGAGGAATGGATACAGAAAATGTGGTACATTTACACAATGGAATACTATTCTGCTATTAAAAAAATGAATTTATGAAATTCTTGGGCAAATAGATGAATCTGGAGGACATAATTCTTAGTGAGGTAACCCAATCACAAAAGAAGTCATTGGATATGCGCTCACTGATAAATGGATATTAGCCCAGAATCTTAGAATACCCAAGATACAATTTGCAAAACACAAGAAAATCAAGAAGGAAGATCAGAGTGTGGATACTTCATTCCTCCTTTGAATAGGAAACTAAATACCCATGAAAGGAGTTACAGAGACAAAGTTTAGAGCTAAGATGAAAGGATGGACCATACAGAGACTAACCCACCAGGGATCCATCCCATAATCAGTCACTAAACTCAGACACTATTGCATAGGGCAGCAAGTATTTACTGAAGGGACCCTGATATAGCTGACTCCCACAAAAGTGGATGCTCACAGTCATCCATAAGAGGGAGCATGGGGCCCACATTGGAGAAGCTNTTTAGAGCTAAGATGAAAGGATGGACCATACAGAGACTAACCCACCAGGGATCCATCCCATAATCAGTCACTAAACTCAGACACTATTGCATAGGGCAGCAAGTATTTACTGAAGGGACCCTGATATAGCTGACTCCCACAAAAGTGGATGCTCACAGTCATCCATAAGAGGGAGCATGGGGCCCACATTGGAGAAGCTAGAGATAGAACCCCAGGAGCTGAAGGCGTCTGCAACCCTAGAAGAGGAACAACAATATGAACTAACAAGAACCCCCAGAACTCGTGTCTCTAGCTCCATATGTAGCAGAAGATGGCCTAGTCGGCCATCATTGGGAGGAGAGGCCCCTTGGTACTGCAATCTTTATATGCTGCAATACAGGGGAATGCCAGGGCCAAGAAGTGGGAGTGGGTGGGCAGGGGAGCAGGGAGGGTGGGGGGAGAGGGGGAGGGGACTTTCGGGATAGCAATTGAAATGTAAATTAAGAAAAGATCTAATAAAAATTGAAAAAAGAGATCATTTTGTAGATATTTGTTTTGGAAGCTAATTTTTTTCTCAGTGATATGCTGA
This sequence comes from Mus minutoides, assembly GCA_902729485.2. Lineage (NCBI taxonomy): Eukaryota > Metazoa > Chordata > Mammalia > Rodentia > Muridae > Mus > Mus minutoides. The sequence goes on along the minus strand of LR755139.1, from coordinate 84,508 downwards.
GGATTTTTTTCATATCAGCAAATATATATTTACATTATTATTTTTAACACTCCTGTAATATTTCTCTATGTAGACAAATCCATACTTAACCAAATTCCAGTAGTGAAAATTTCTATTAGGTATTTTTATTTTTAATATTTTGTGATAATGCTCATTTTACTTATTCTATAGATATTCTTTTTTTTTTTACTTTTTTTATTAGATATTTTCTTAATTTACATTTCAAATGCTATTCTGAAAGTCCCCTCCTCCCTCCCTGCTCCCCTGCCCACCCACTCCCACTTCTTGCCCCTGGCGTTCCCCTGAATTGGGGCATATAAAGATTGTAGTACCAAGGGGCCTCTCCTCCCAATGATGGCCGACTAGGCCATCTTCTGTTACATATGATGCTAGAGAAACTAGTTCTGGGGGTTCTGTTTAGTTCATATTGTTGTTCAACTTCTAGGGTTGCAGATGCCTTCAGCTCCTGGGTTTCTGTCTCTAGCTTCTCCAATGTGGGCCCCATGCTCCCTCTTATGGATGACTGTGAGCATCCACTTTTGTGGGAGTCAGCTATATCAGGGTCCCTTCAGTAAATACTTGCTGCCCTATGCAATAGTGTCTGAGTTTAGTGACTGATTATGGGATGGATCCCTGGTGGGTTAGTCTCTGTATGGTCCATCCTTTCATCTTAGCTCTAAATTTTGTCTCTGTAACTCCTTTCATGGGTATTTTGTTTCCTATTCAAAGGAGGAATGAAGTATCCACACGTTGGTCTTCCTTCTTGATTTTCTTGTGTTTTGCAGATTGTATCTTGGGTGTTCTAAGTATCTGGGCTAATATCCATTTAACAGTGAGCACATATCCAATGACTTCTTTTGTGATTGGGTTACCTCACTTAGGATTATGTCCTCTAGATTCATCCATTTGCCCAAGAATTTCATAAATTCATTTTTTTAATAGCAGAATAGTACTCCATTGTGTAAATATACCACATTTTCTGTATCCATTCCTCTGTTGAGGGACATCTGGGTTATTCCAACTTCTGGCTATTATAACGCTCTATGATATTGTTGTAGTACTTATGTATGTTAGTCACTGTTTTAAGAATTTCATAGTGTCAGCTCATTTTCTCAGAACATAAAAAAATTGTAAGTAATAAAGTGTTTCTATGTGTGAGGTCGACTGGATGAGGAAGGATTCAGAAGCGAGAGGATGTTGTATAGTATGAGATGTATATAGAAGAAATCCACTGTGTTTTGATTCAAAGCTATCCTCTTTTAATGACCCAAGAAGGTCAGCAGGTCATGGGAGCCCCATGCCTTAGCCTTTCTCTGATTCTTTTAATGATGGGACAACTAATTAGCCATTAAGGATTAGCCAAAGGGGGGCTTAAGCCCAGAAGCATGTTGGAGCTGGATGGGGGAGGGCTTTTAGTTAAACAGGCCCAGCTTTGATTGTGGCCTGTACTGGTTTTGATATCTATGAGCAGGCACAAGTTTCTTCAACTGTAAATGAAGAATAAATTTTACACCATAAGATTATGTATGTCCTTAATGTGAGCTCCCTGTATTTCTTTCCAAATTTAAATTTAATTTACTGAAAAATTACTCATTTTTAGTTAAAAACAGAATTACATTACCCCACCCCCCTTCTGTTTCCTTCCTCAAGTACCTCCCAGGTATGTAGCCATAAATATTTTGAAACCTACTTTTAATAAGGATTCAACCTCTTCTCTAGCCTACCATACAGCAGAGGTAGTAGATAAGAAAACTTATTAGGATATGGGGGAAGTGGACCTGTTTAGCAATAGTTCTTTGGGGACAAGGTTGATCTTCTTTGGCAGCAGTTCAGTCCTGTAGCAAATACCAAATACAACTCAGGAGCTGCAGACCAGTCCTCTAGGCAGGCAGACACAAGGCAGCTGTAGTTCAATCCTGGAGAAACTGCCAGGTTCACCAACTGGCCTGAGACTAGGCCACTGAAGTGACAAGCTACTGCAGGAATGTTGAGAGTAGTTCTTGGGTGAGTGTCTCTCAGTGGTGGTGTTACCACAATTTGAGCTCAACAACACTACATAAGGCAGACCAATACATGTGTGTAGTTAAGTGAAGAATAGCGAGGCAGATCAAACCAAACCAAAGCTCAGTTTTACATCTGCCACTGTCTGTGGAGTCATATTTATACTCCTTCATCCTGGGTCCTTTCATGTGTTTGCTATATGAAAACATCCTTTCACCTGTGTCTGCTTCAGGAAGACAATCTTTCATGTGTTTGCTTTAGCAAGACATCCTTTCACCTGTGTGCCCCAGCAAAACATCATTTGACATAACTGTCCAAAAAAACTAGAAGTGTCCACTTCATAGGTACCCTCCATCCACCTCCTCTCATGTTTCCCCCTTTCAAATTATATCTGCTTTTCTTTGAACATTATTGTTTTTTAAATATGTTTTTATATATGTATGCATAAATATACAATCTGTTGAGTCCAGTTTTGCTGTGAGTGTATATATGGTTTCACAGCTGACCCCTTTGCACTGGATAACTAATAAGTAGACTCATCTCTGGGAGAAGCTAATTTTCCTTCTCTTTATAGTCATTTGTTGAATATAATTCTCAAACCCTTGAAAATCTCCCTCTTCCATACTAGCATTTAATTGACACTGTCATTGCTCTGGTCTTGCTTATACAGCCATTTCTAGGAGAGACTTCCTTCTATATTCTGAACTGGATTTTTTTAAACCATTGATTGGGATTATATTGAAACTGTAAATTGCTTTTGAGAGGATAGCCATGTCACAATATTGATTCTACCAACTCATGAATACAAGATTTCTTTCCATTTTTAGTGTTTCTCTCACTCTCTTTCTTTAGCAAATTGATGTTTATATTCCAGAAGTCTTTCACCTCCTTGGTCAGGTTTATTCCAAGATATTTTATTATCTTTAATGCTCCTGTAAATGAGAGTGTATACATGATCTCTTTTTCTTTATGTTTGTTATTGATGTATACAAAAGTTACTTATTTTTAAAGTTAAATTTTGCTGGATTTTGTTAAAGGCCTTTTCTGCATCTATTAAAATTATCATGCCATTTTTGTCTTTATGTCTATTTATATGATTTGTTATATTTATTGACTTACATATGTTGAAATAACCCTGAATTCTTAGGTAAAACCAACTTGGTCATGGTAGATGATTTTATTCATATGTGTTTGTATTCAGTTCAATACTTTATTGAGGATTTTTGCATCTATGTTTATCAGGGATATCAGTCTGTATAGTATTGTTTTGTTTCTTGGTATTTGCCTGTGTGTGCATATATATCTCTTTTGAGTATTAGAATAATAATTGCTTCATTGAAATAATATCTGCTTTGATATTTATTATTTCTTGCTGCTGTTGGCTGTTGTTTGTTCCTCTTCTTCCAAATTCTTGAGTTGCATCATCAAGCCATTTATCTTTTTTTTTCTTTTTCCAATTTTTATTACATATTTTCTTCATTTACATTTCAAGTGTTATCCAGTAAGTTCCCTAGACCCTCCCCCATCCCCGTGCTGCTCCCCTACCCATCCACTCCCACATCTTGGCCCTGGCGTTCCCCTGTACTGGAGCATATAAAGTCTGCATGAGCATGGGGCCTCTCTTTCCAATGATGGCCAACTAGACCATCTTCTGCTATATATGCAGCTAGAGACAGGAGCTCTGGGGGTACTGGTTAGTTCATGTTATTCTCCCGCCTATAGGGTTGAAGACCCCTTCAGCTCCTTGGGTACTTTCTCTAGCTCCTTCCTTGGGAACCCTGTGTTCCATCTAATAGCTGACTGTGAGCATCCACTTCTGTGTTTGCCAGGCACTGGTATAGTCTCCCACGAGACAGCTATATCAGGGCCCTTTCAGCACTATCTTGCTGGCATATGCAATCGTGTCTATGTTTGGTGGCTGATTATGGGATGGATCCCCAGCAGCTGCAGTCACTGGTTGGTCCATCCTTTTGATTCAGCTTCACACATGATCTCTGTAACTCCTTCAAAGTGTGCTTTGTTCTTAATTCTAGTAAGGGGAGAAGTGTCCACATTGTGATCTTCATTCTTCTTGAGTTTCATGTGTTTAGTAAATTGTATCTTGGATAGTCTAGGTTTCTGGGCTAATATCCACATATCAGTGAGTACATGTTATGTGAGTTCTTTTGTGATTGGGTTACCTCACTCAGGATGATGCCCTCCAGATCCATCCATTTGCTTAGGAATTTCATATATTCAATGTTTTTAATAGCTGAGTAGTACTCCAATGTGTAAATGTACCAAATTTTTGTATCCATTCCTCTGTTGAAGGATATCTAGGTTCTTTCCAGCTTCTGGCTATTATGAATAAGGCTGCTATGAACATAGTGGAATATGTGTCCTTATTACCAAATGGAATATCTTCTGGATATATGCCCAGTAGAGGTATTGCAGGATCTTCTGGTAGTACTATGTCCAATTTTCTGAGGAACCGCCAGACTGATTTCCAGAGTGGTTGAACAAGCTTGCAGTCCCACCAACAATGGAGGAGTGTTCCCCTTTCTCAACATCCATGCCAGCATCTGTTGTCACCTGAATTTTTGACGTTAGCCATTCTGACTGATGTGAGGTGTACTCTCAGGCTTGTTTTGATTTGCATTTCCCTGATGATTAAGGATGTTGAACATTTTTTTTTTCAACTTTTATTAGATATTTTCTTCATTTACATTTCAAGTGTTATCCAGAAAGTTCCCTATATCCTCCCCCCTCCCGGCCCTGCTACCCTACCCACCCGCTCCCACCCCTTGGCCCCGGCGTTCCCCTGTATTGGGGCATAAAAAGTCTGCATAACCAAGGGGCCTCTCTTCCCACTGATGGCCAACTAGGCCATCCTCTTCTATATATGCAGCTAGAGACACAAGCCCAGGGGGAACTAGTTAGTTCATGGTTGTTCTTCCACCTATAGGGTTGAAGACCCCTTTAGCTCCTTGGGTACTTTCTCTAGNGTTGAACCAGCTTGCATTCCCACCAACAATGGAGGAGTGTTCCCCTTTCTCCACATCCACGCCAGCATCTGTTGTCACCTGAATTTTTGATCTTAGCCATTCTTACTGGTGTGAGGTGGAATCTCAGGGTTGTTTTGATCTGCATTTCCCTGATGATTAAGGATGTTGAACATTTTTTCATGTGCTTCTCAGCCATTCGTTATTCCTCAGTTGAGAATTCTTTGTTTAACTCTGTGACCCACATTTTAATGGGGATATTTGATTTTCTGGTGTCCACTTTCTTGAGTTCTTTATATATATATTGGATATCATCCCCCTATTTGATTTAGGATTGGTAAAGATCCTTTCCCAATCTGTTGGTGGCCCTTTTGTCTTGATGACAGTATCTTTTGCCTTACAGAAGCTTTGCAAGTTTATGAGGTCCCATTTGTCAATTCTTGATCTTACAGCACAAGCCTTTGCTGTTCTATTCAGGAATTTTTCCCCAGGGCCCATATATTCGAGGCTATTCCCCACTTTCTCCTCTATAAGTTTCAGTGTCTCTGGTTTTATGTGGAGATCCTTAAATCACTTAGACTTGACCTTAGTACAAGGAGATAAGAATGGATCAATTCCCAGTCTTCTACATGATAGCTGCCAGTTGTGCCAGCACCATTTGTTGAAAAGGCTATCTTTTTCCCACTGGATAGTTTTAACTCCCTTGTCAAAGATCAGGTGATCATAGGTGTGTGGATTCATTTCTGGGTCTTCAGTTCTATTCCATTGATCTACCTGTATGTTGCTGTACCAGTACCATGCAGTTTTTATTACGATTGCTCTGTAGTACAGCTTGAGGTCAGGCATGGTGATTCCACCAGAGGTTCTTTTATTGTTGAGAAGAGTTTTTGCTAGTCTAGGTTTTTTTATTATTCCAGATGAACTTGCTAATTGTCTTTTCTAGATCCTTGAAGAATTGAGTGGGTATTTTAATGGGGATTGCATTGAATCTGTAGATAGCTTTAGGCAAGATAGCCAGTTTTACTATATTGATCCTGTCAATTAATTAGAATGGGAGATCATTCCATCTTCTGAGACTTTCTTCAATTTCTTTCTTCAGAGACTTGAAGTTCTTGTCATACAAATCTTTCACTTCCTTCGTAAGAGTCACACCAAGATATTTTATATTGTTAGTGACTATTGTGAAGGGTGATGTTTCCCTGATCTCTTTCTCAGGCAGTTTATCCTTTTTATACAGAAAGGCCATCGATTTGTTTGAGTTAATTCTATATCCAGCTACTGCACTGAAGATGTTTATCAGGTTTAGGAATTCTCTGGTGGAGTTTTTGGGGGTCACTTTTATATACTATCATATCATCTGCAAATAGTGATATTTTGACTTCTTCCTTTCCAATTTGTATCCCCTTGACCTCCTTTTGTTGTCGAATTGCCCTGGCTAGAGGACTTCAAGTACTATATTGAATAGGTAGGGAGAATGTGGGCAGCCTTGTCTGGTCCGTGATTTTAGTGGGATTGCTTCCAGTTTCTCTCCATTTAGTTTGATGTTGGCCAATGGTTTGCTGTAGATTGCTTTTATCATGTTTAGGTATGGGCCTTGAATTCCTGATCTTTCCAAGACCTTTATCATGAATGGGTGTTGGATTTTGTCAAATGCTTTCTCAGCATCTGAGGAGATGATCATGTGGTTTTTATCTTTGAGTTTGTTTATATAGTGTATTACGTTGATGGATTTCCGTATATTAATCCATCCCTGCATTCCTGGGATGAAGCCTACTTGGTTATGATGGATGATCGTTTTGATGTGTTCTTGGATTCGGTTGGCGAGAATTTTGTTGAGTATTTTTGTGTCGATATTCATTAGGGAAATTGGTCTGAAGCTCTTTATCTTTGTTGTGTCTTTATGTGGTTTAGGTATCAGAGTAATTGTGGCTTCATAAAATGAATTGGGTAGTGTACCTTCAGATTCTATTTTGTTGAATAGTTTGAGAAGATCTGGAACTAGGTCTTCTTTGAAGGTCTGATAGAACTCTGCACTAAACCCATCTGGTCTTGGGCTTTTTTTGGTTGGGAGACTATTAATGACTGCTTCTATTTCTTTAGGAGATATAGGGCTGTTTAGGTCTTTAATCTGATCCTGGTTTAACTTTGGAACTTGGTATCTGTCTAGAAAGCTATCCATTTCATCCAGATTTTCCAGTTTTTTTTTTAATTTAACCTTTTGTAGAAGGATCTGATGGTATTTTGAATTTCCTCAGGATCTGTTGTTATGTCTCCCTTTTCATTTCTGATTTTGTTAATTCGGATGCTATCCCTGTGCCCTCTAGTGAGTCTGGCCAAGGGTTTGTCTATCTTGTTGACTTTTTCAAAGAACCAGATCCTGGTTTGATTGATTCTTTGGATAGTTCTTTTTGTTTCCACATGGTTGATTTCACCCCTGAGTTTGATTATTTCCTGCCGTCTACTCCTCTTAGGTGACTTTGCTTCCATTTGTTCTAGAGTTTGCAGATGTGCTGCCAAGCTACTGGTGTAAGCTCTCTCCATTTTTTTGTAGGAGCTCAGAGCTATGAGTTTACCTCTCAGGAATGCTTTCATTGCGTCCCATAAGTTTGGGTATGTTGTGGCTTCTTTTTCATTAAACTCTAGAAAGTCTTTAATTTCTTTCTTGACCAAGGTATCATTGAGTAGAATGTTGTTCAGTTTCCAAGTGAATGATGGTCTTCTGCTAATTATGTTGTTATTGAAGAACAGCCAATCAGGTACCACTAGACTATCCTACGTACCCTGTTAAAGTTATAAAAACTTAGACAACTCCCGACAAAACACCGGTTAATACACTAGTTAAAACCTCTTCCACGGTACTCCACGACTCTTTTTCCATATAGGAAAACAAAATCCTACTTTATAAGACATCTATAGACAATTCAGGTAAACAAAGTATCGAAGGATTAGATATATGCATTTAAACCCAGTACATAAAGGAGTCAGAAAACTACGAAGAAGCTGTGGGAAAGATTTCAAGGAAGGGGCATAGAATATAGAAATTATGAATGGGGAAAAGGAATATTGGAACAGGAAGGGTTAAATGGGGATAGAAGATGGAAGAGTATGTAAGACTACCACCAAATATTGCAGGTTGTTCCCATTTCTCTTGGTTATCCTTCAAGAACTTGGTGTTAAGACTTTGTTTCTGAAAATGCCATTTACTTGAGTCATAGGACATGAGTAAAGCAAACTTATATTCATCCTGAAAGCTTCATCACAACCAGGTAGCTTTCATAGTACTGGAAGATGCTATGTATACTACTGGAGGAAAAAAATAATCACCAGGTTTACCAAGCTGTACATTTTGAAAGTTACAATAAACTAGCCTGGAATGATATTCCCAATAACCTAGTAGTGGTTTTAACATCATAGTAGTTAGTAACCAAGCGCTTTTTGAGTAGATTTAAGCCCCTCTCCATGGCACATTCATCTCTACAGTCACCTCTCCTGTGCTCTCACATCACATCTCATTTACACAAAAACCTCTTTTTCCTTCTCATGGTGTCTTCTCTAGTTTCATCATCATCTATTTCTACAACACACACACACACACTCACACACACACACACACACACACACACACACACAGAGAGAGAGAGAGAGAGAGAGAGAGAGAGAGAGAGAGAGAGAGAGAGAGAGATATCCTATTCCTATAGTGGAGACTTTTATAGGAGAGGATATTTAATGCACATATTTTTTAAGTTCCTGCTCAGCACTAATGTATTCTGCTTCTCATAATAAAATTTGGAAAATGTCTTTGTCTTTCCAACCACAACAAATCACCTCTGTAAGCATCTCCACAGAGTTGACTTCTTAAAGGAAACTATGATATTACATCGCTTCCGAATGGCTTTACTGGGCTATTTGGTTAATTCCGCCTTTAGGAAGAATTCCAATCAATCATCAGCAGAATTCCACCTGCCACGGGGGAAAGGTACCTTCTCCTCCTCCTGGCCCAGGCTGTTTGTTGGAAGCCACCGACTGTTGTCTGTCTCAGTGCACATGCGGCAGGAATGCACTGGAATGGAGCTTGTGGTTGTCAGTCCAGGTCCTCATTCATCACCACACCCTTTTTCCCTTTTAGCACCAGTGCCCTTGCTAGTTTCCCAGACCCCATTCTGGATCCTCCTCCTTTCTTGTTGATGCATATGCTTCCACCAGACCACAGTTGTAGTTGGCGGCTCCATCTTGGGTCACTCAGTCTACCTGTCCCAGGTAATGATTACTGACCCTGGCTTTGCAGGCCCCCAGTAACTTTGGCCATGACCTCACTGGCTGCTGAGGGCATCCCCTGTGGTCTATCCCTGTGTTCCTTGGTGTGTCTTCTTGAGGCTGTTGAGTTCTGTGTTATCTGTAATTTCACTATGTCATTAACTGTAATACGCTTCTCACGGTATGAAAATTCTTGCTACATTTCAGCTCCCTCTGTTGCTAAAGATGTCGGTGCCCACACAGCTTCATTATATATAATGCAACTTTGGAATGTCTTAGTATAGTTGATGTACATTAACTTTTCATCTATCTTCACACTTTCAATTGGAGTCAGTGAATGGTCATATGAGGGATAGCCATAGGTTATTAATCTGTCACAAATGGACTTGGACTCCAGTGTAAATCCAAAGAGGCAAATTAAGATATTGATATGGGAGACCTGAACATATGAATGCATGAAGGCAGATATAAATACCAGGAATATGATTACACGTAAGAAATTGAGCTTCTAGTCTGAAACCAAGCTGAGATAGCAGCAGTGTCATAGCGGTGAATGGTAAGGGAAATTAACAGCACTTGAAGTCAACAGTGCTGAGTTTCACCTTAGGGAAGCCTCTTTTCTTGACTGTGAAATTTGTCAATCTCAAATAATACTCAAATTGGTTACCCACTGTCTATAGGAAAAACATCAACTCCTTTCTTAGCTTATGATGTGTTGCATAGCTTGCTGCCTTCCTACATGCTTGTCCTTGTCCTCTTTCCCTCCTTCTCTTCCTCCCTCCTTTTTCCTACTCCCCTGACCCCATCAATCACCTGGTCTGACTGAGATAATATTAGATAGCTACCATTGACTTCTCAGTGTACACCAGCTCACCCCCCCCCCAGCATGGATGTTATTCCTTCCTTTTGTCCATGTGTCTGACCTCTCGTTCAATCCTTCCAAGTTGTCTTCATAGAATGACCATGCTTTCTTGTGATCTGGTGATATTCTTCATCCTCCAGTGGATTTTGGAAGTACTCTCTTTTTCTTAACTGCTTCTTTATTGCTGTGACAAAACACCATGGAGAGCAAAACAGCAAGCAGCTCTTCTCAATGCTCTTTGTACCTGTTCCTACCTCCAGGTTGCTATCTTGGGTTCCTGACTTTCCTGGCTGATAGATTGCAAAATGCAAGTTGAAATAAGCCCTTTTATCCCAAGATGGCTTTAGTCAGTGCTTTGTCATGACAATGGAAACCAAACTAGAATAGGGACTTACTGTTATTAAGAGCTCAGTATCAATTAGTTTAGGCAAATTTTGTGATTGTCAGAATTTTGCCCCAAAACATCAATTCTTTAGGTCCTAGGGGGAAAAAGATGGCAATTCTTTTTCTTTTTTCTAATATATTTGTCATATATATATATATATATATATATATATATATATATATATATACTATTATATAATTTCTTCATTTACATTTCAAGTGTTATCCCATAAGTCCCCTATACCCTCCCCCCCCCGCCCTGCTCCCCTACCCACCCACTCCCACTACTTGGCCCTGGCATTCCCCTGTACTGGGGCATATAAACATTGTTAGACCAAGGGCCTTTCTTCCCCAATAATGGCCAACTAGGCCATCTTCTAATACATATGCAGCTAGAGACATGAGCTCTGGGGGTTCTGATTAGTTCATATTATTGTTCCATCTATAGGGTTGCAGACCCCTACAGCTCTTGGGTACTCTCTCTAGCTCCTACATTGGGGACCCTGTGTTCTGCCCTATAGATGATTGTGAACATCCACTTCTGTATTTGTCAGGGACTGTCAAAGCCTCACAGGAGACAGCTATATCAGGGTCCTTTCAGCAATATCCTGCTGTCGTATGCAGTAGTGTCTGCATTTTGTGGCTGATTATGTGATGGACCACCCGGGTGGGGCACTCTCTGGATGGTCCATCCTTTCATTTTAGCTCCAAACTTTGTCTCTGCACCTCCTTCCATGCATATTTTAATCCCTATTCTAGAGAGGAATAAAGTATCCACGTGTTGGTCTTTCTTGATTTTCTTGTGTTTTGGAAATTGTATCTTGGGTATTCTAGGTTTCTGGGCTAATATCCGCTTATCAGAGAGTGCATATTTAGTGACTTCTTTTGTGATTGGGTTACCTCACTCAGGATGATATCCTCCAGATACATCCATTTGTTCAAGAATTTCATAAATTCATTGTTTTTAATAGCTGAGTAGTACTCCACTGTATAAATGTACCACATTTTCTGTATCCATTCATTTGTTGAGGGACATCTGGGTTCTTTCCAGCTTCTGGCTATTATAAATAAGGCTGTTATGGACATAGTGGAGCATGTGTCCTTGTTACCAGTTGGAATATCTTCTGGGTATATGCCCAGTAAGTTATTGCTGGATATTTTGGTAGTACTATGTCCAATTTTTCTGAGAAACCGAAGATGACAATTCTTTAGTCTGCTTGTTATTCTTTCTTTCTATCCCCCTTCTCCCTGTCACTATCTCCCTCCCTCCCTCCTTCCCTCCCTCCCTCCCTTCTCTCTCTAATAAAGGGTTTCTCTCTGCAGCTCTGGGTATCTTGGAACTTGCTCTGTAGACCAGGCTAGCCTCAGACTCAGAGATCCTACTGCTTCTGCCTCTTACGTGGTATGATTAAAGGTGTGTGATACCACAACCTGGCAAGCCAACCTTTTCAAAGACATCCATGCTATGGTCCAGTTCATATCTTTCCAAGTTTATTTATCTGTATATTTTTATTCCAACTAATTTGAATTCCTTGCATTCTTCTCAATACTCTTTTGGGTTTATTCTATATACCTTCACTCAGATTTTGAAGCCAAAATATATTGAGCAGCTAGTATTATGTATAAGATGTTGGCACTATGCTTGTGTCTCTCCTTTTGCTTTCAATGAGCTGTCTTGTCACCTTCTCCATGTTTCCAAGGCTTGTATTTTTCAAGACCTATGTTAATTGTTACTTCTAACAGGACTTCTCTGAAACCACTGTTTTAAATAATTTATCCCACCTTGGAATGATCATGGAACACTGAAGTGGAAACTTAAGGGTTCTTTGGAAAGTTGGTTGGATAGTGTTTTGCTGGGGCAAACATGTGACAGACTGAGTCCTGGCTGTCTTTTGTAGGTAGTGCCACCACTGCTGATTCATGTCGTTTTCCCAACTCTACCTAATTGGACGGCTGGTGTATCTGTAAAGTGTTTGCAAGTGGATCAAGCTGCTGTTGCTGACCTATGAACTGAAATACCAGTTTCCAGACAACACAGAGAGGAGTTGCCCCAAAGAACCTTTCTAATCAGGTCCACTTCCCCTGTATTCTTTCTTTCCCACTACCTTTAGTGGGTGGTGGGCTAAAGGGGAGGTTAAAACATTTAAGAACAATCATTAAAAATAGGTGTTTAAATAATTAAAGTTACAGAACATAGTCTGCACTGCCCTTTCTGCTCATCACTCTGTTCTTGGTACATATGTAAATGTACCAAGATAAATCTGACAATGGAATCAATATTCTGTTCTCTTCTGTAGTGTGTGCTTTTCACTTGTTGGACAACCTGCAGATGCTATGTAATCAATAACCTAACAGATGTGGTTGGACCTTCTGTTTTCTGAGAGCTGCACTGGCTAGTAGACCAGCTAGAAGAAAGCTACAAAAAATCTAATCAAAGCTGACACAAATGTTCAGTAAGTAGTTTGGAACCATTGAGAACATGGGACAAATAGTTCTGACAGCAGTCTGTGTTTCTGCCTGATCAATTAATTTTATTTATGAATTATGAATCTAGGTTATTTCAGGAAGGTGGGACTTTTAATATTATTATATTTCAGCATCAGAGATGTTTGTAAACCATAATAAGATTTTTGTAAAATAGATTAATCTGGGTTTATAAGTATTCTTGGACTTCAAAGGGGTTTATATAAATGACATGCAAGGTTCACATCTGGCTAAGACCTCATTTCCAGCAATGTGAGTAAACGAAGCATTACTCAAATAAATTAAACTGTATATTTTGTATATCTAATTTCTCTCTCTAGTATGTTCTGAGTTAGTGAAGGAAAAGGAGAAAAATGCTTTTTGTTCCTCTAATTAAATGTCAAACCATTACCCAGGTAGCCACAGGACAATGTCTTCAGCATATATGTCATAGTTGCTATCCATCAAGTTTTCCCTTCTAGGCAGAAATGTGATTACTCCTTGGAACAATGTCAATAATCTCTAACTGCAGAAAGTTGATCTAGTTTGCTCTTATTCACAAAGTGTTGTATTACTGGAAGCATGATGGATTGAGAAAAAACACATTCTGATTGTATTTGAGTTGTAGGTGAAGAATCAGTATTGAAGATGCTAATCTCTCTCCTCCTTTCCAGCCCATAGGATCATTAGGCTGCCCCCCTCCAAAGTATACAATTCACAGGTGATTGCCATGATTATTAGTTTTAGGTGTATAATAAACACCTATGACCCATGTCATCTGACCTAAGAACCTCCTAAACCTTCATCTGGTTGCTACTTTGCCTTCTCACTCCCCTGTGAGATTAAATTATCATCAGAAAAAAATTATTAACATTCATTTTCAATATGTTAGTCAGATACAGGATATATATATATATATATATATATATATATATATATATATATCACTTGTATATATAAACTATGCTAACATTAAAATCAGAATTTCTCATGAATTGCTGCCTTCTACTACTTTGGAAAATAATTTGTTTACTGGCAAAACAAAAGATTTGTTTAGCTGAATACATATATTTCTTTCTCTCACACACACAAAGACAGAGAGAAACAGAGAAAGAGAGAGGGGGAGAATACAATATGATAATTTGGTGTACATATGCATTGTGGAACCACCCATAAAATTAACAGATGCATAATCACCCATGTGGTACACTGATTTTTTAGGACTTTTGCCTCACTGAAAGTGTGTATCCTTTTATCAACACAGGTTTAAACAGGTTGTTTAAAGATAAATACAAAAACTGGGAGTATTTTTAAAAAATTTATTATTTTTTTTTTTCTTAATCACTTTACATTCTACTCACTGTGTCCTTCCTGGCCACCCCTCTCACAATCCTTCTCCTCCCCCTCCCCTTCTCCTCTGAGATGGTAAGGCCCCCTGGGTATATCCCAACTCTGGCACTTCAAGTCTCTGCAGGTCTATGTATTTCCTCTCTCCCACTGAAGCCAGACAGAGCAGCCCAGCTAGAAGAACATATCTCACATACAGGCAACAGTTTTTGGTATAGCCCCTGCTCCAGTTGTTTGGGACCCACATGAAGACCAAGCTGCACATCTGCTACATTTATGTGGGAAGGTAAACATAGGAGTTTTTGAAAGGCATGCAAACTTTATTTTGCCTTCTTATAAATACTAAGTTGTGATTCAAATGCTACAGTGTTTTTGATTCAAAAATCATTTTTTTAAAAATTCTAATAGCTTATATTCTTTATTTGTTTTCTTTTTTCCCAACTTTTATTAGATAATTTCTTCATTTACATTTCAAGTGTTATCCAGAAAGTTCCCTATACCCTCCCCCCTCCCGGCCCTGCTCCCCTACCCACCCGCTCCCACATCTTAGCCCTGGCGTTCCCCTGTACTGGGGCATATAAAGTCTGCATGACCAAGGGGCCTCTCTTCCCAATGATGGCCAACTAGGCCATCCTTTTCTATATATGCAGCTAGAGACATGAGCTCAGGTGGTACTAGTTAGTTCATGTTATTCTTCCACCTATAGGGTTGAAGACCCCTTCAGCTCCTTGGGTACTTTCTCTAGCTCCTTCCTTGAGAACCCTGTGTTCCATCTAATAGCTGACTGTGAGCTTCCACCTCCATGTTTGCCAGGCATTGGTATAGTCTCCCACGAGACAGCTATATCTGGGCCCTTTCAGCAGTATCTTGCTGGCATATGCTATAGTGTCTATGTTTGGTGGCTGATTGTGGGATGGATCCCTGGCAGCCGCAGTCATTAAGGAAGATCAAAATGTGGACACGTCACCCCTTCCTAGAATTAAGAACAAAGCACACATTGAAAGAGTTACAGAGATCATGTGTGAAGCTGAATCAAAAATCAAATTTTAAGGCCAGGCATGGTGGTGTAGGCCTTTAATCCCAGTACTCGGGAAGCTGAGACAAATGGATCTCTGTGAGCTCCAGCCTAGCCAAGACTATATAGGGAAAACTTATTTCAAAAAGCAGAAACCAAACCAAACCAAACCAAACCACAAAAGTCTCAAACTATATGCATCTTATAATACAACTAAACTTTTAATTTTTATGAGAAACTTTTCTACTTGAATGGATGTAAAAAGAGATGAGAACCTATGCAGCCTATCAAAGACTAGAATTCTGTTCATAACATGCCCTGTCATCTGCCTCTCAGCTAGCTTGAGATTTCTTTCATTTACTTGAATCTTCTTTAGTTGCTTTCACAAATGTCTCACTGTTTTCAGTACTTTGTTGGTTAAACTTATTCTAGAACCCCATTTCGATGTTATTATGAATGAGATTCTGTGTCTAGCAAACTTTACTGAACTGGTTGCTATTTCTAATAGATTGTGTGAAATGTTCCAAGTTTTCTATAAATGAAATTGTTTTATACACAATGATGATGATGATGATTCTCTTCTTTTAATCTAGATTCTATTATATTTGAGACAGGGTCTTATTGTATAGCTGGCCTTGGACCCACAGCCCTACCTCCACTCATCAAGTGCTGGAAGTATATGCATGTGTCATCATGCTTAGATAAATTTTATTTTTCATTGTAAAGTCTCAGTCCCTCAGGATAATTTGTCTGTAAGGTATGAAGCAGGAACCCTGTTTTCCCCTATTTGAATCCTCATATTTTTCAGTTCCAGTTATAAAATAGCCTCAAATGTGTCATTATTATTATTATTATTATTATTATTATTATTATTATTATTATTGGTTTTTTGAGACATGGTTTCTCTGTGTAGCCTTGGCTGTCCTGGAACTCACTCTGTAGACCAGGATGGCCTCGAACTCAGAAATCTGCCTGCCTCTGCCTCCCAAGTGCTGGGATTAAAGGCATGCGCCACCACGCCCGGCTTCAAATCTCCTCCCCCAAATCTCCTAGTGAACATTTCTCTTTAAGATTGTCCACTCTCTTTGCTCAGAAAACTAGGGCTTTCCATACCTTGGTTTGATAGCAGTTTACACTTCACACAAAGGGGTGGAGTAGGGCATAGGATTCTCACCTGAGTGAATTTTCCTCTGTTCTCTACTACTAGGAAACTCTGCATATGGCTTGCAGTGGGGCATAGAGTCTATAGAGGTTAGGGGAGCCTTGGTTGGGAAAGGACTATTACCAAGGATCTGTAAGGAAGCTAAATAAATCCAGTGGTTCCCAGAGTGAACTGTGTCAGAATCAGGATGTTGCTTAGTCTTTCCACTGCAAAGAAATTTTGCAACAGTCACAGACCCCCAGCTCTCTCTTCATCAGCTATGGGTCTGTGATCAAGCTATTAAATAATTGCAGCTATGGATTCCTTGTGTGAAAAATAAAAGTAGGAATATTTTCAGCTCATAAGACCACTGTGACAATTAAAAAGAAAGGGCATAATATACAAAGGTCTCCACTGGAGACCCAGCATACACGTACTATTGAGAGGAGCTACTATGAATTATTATTATTATTATTATTATTATTATTATTATTATTATTATTATTATTATTACTATTATTATATCATGTCCATAATTTAATGTATCTTTAAGATATTAATTAAAGCTTCTCAACTACACAGATTTTAAAAATGAGGATGGTCTCATTTGCTCTGATATCCACAGACAGTATTTCTCACATTCACCACACTACTCTGCTTTCTTCTCTCTCTGCTTTTCTCTTTCTTCCTACTTCTAGTTATTCCTATTTTCTCATTTTCCCGTGTGTGTTTTCTCATTGTTCATATTGTAAAACAGAAATTTTACTTTGTCACTTTGTTTTATGTCATGCTTTTAAGAGTTGAATTGTAAAACTCATTTCTCCGCGTGCTCAATTCCCTTCCTATTTTACAAGGATTCTTTAAAGTCTTTATAAAGATGTATTGTCTAACTTTCAATCTATCCATCTTTCTATCATCTATCCATCATCTATCATTATATACTTAAACTCAGTGAAGTACATTTTCATGGTTATTAAGAATAGCCTTGATTATGTCTTATAAGAATGATGTCTCTCTTCCTTTTGTTTCAAGAGTGTTGCAGATTTAAATATTATTTGACCCTCACCCTCTCTCATAGCCTTAAGTAATTTATTCAGAAATCAGTGTACAAAAAAGGGTCCATGGCTCTGTGGCATTTATAAAATGTGGCAAAATGCTTTTCCATATGTGCTGCTTTACAGGTCCTCCTATTGAGACATGAAGTCTTTTCTCATCTATCTGCTTTCTCCAGTTTATTACTGGTACCTTTCCTTATTGCTCCAAAGAATGCAAGTGTGTAATTATATCTTAAAAATTTAATTAGCATCATCTTGAAGGTGTGTGGGGTTTGTAAATTGCATTCATCCTTTTGGTTCTAAGGATATTAGTGATGCACCAATTTGACATCCTCAGGGAGGAGCAAGGCTGCTTTCTTCCTTTTAAAAACATTATACTATGCTAGTGAGTGGGATAATTTGATTTGATAGGAAAGCATATTTTTCTCTTTTATTAATTTTTAAGTTAGCATGCAAAATGATGGGTTTCATTATGACATTTTCATACATATATTATTGTATCTTATGTTTACCGTTCTTACTACTCTCTTCCCTCTCATGAGCCTCACTGGCTCTTTACCTCAACCCTTTCTGCTTTCATGAATCTCTCTCTCTCTCTCTCTCTCTCTCTCTCTCTCTCTCGCTCTCTCTCTCTCTCACTCACACACACACATACACACATCTGAGAATATGAGAGGAGTTATGGTGCTGTTTGTTTCAGAGAGCATTTTTTTTTTTTTTAGAGATAGCAGGTACTCCCTTTTCCCAGGTGACAGTAGGTCCATTGAACGGAGCAGTGGTTCAGTGTCTTATAAATATGTCCAAACCCCAGGTGGACCTCTTTCCACTGACTTCACTTGTGCTCATTTAGTTCATTCACCTCCCTGGTAACCCCCACCTCACCCAATGTTCAGTTTTTGCTTTAGTTTTGAGGTGAGAGGAATGTCTAAACCATAGACTTTAATCTTTGATTAAAACTTTCAAAAATGTTTGATCTTTTCAACACTGCATTTCTTAAACAATCCCACATCAATGCTGCTGTTCAGGACTCCCCCTTCCTATGCAGACCCCTGGAAAGTATCTGTTTTAAAATGGCTAGAGACCAAAAGCAACCTGACTCATTATATTATGGATGTTAACCATCCAATGTTACACATGATGGTAGTAGCTATGTTCTACTGATATCTGGATTACTATTTTTGAGACACTGGATTTGGTAAGAAACATTCGACTAATAGCATAAATGACACTCTGCTAATGAAAAGGCTGACACTTTTCCTCTGTGGGTGTCAGCAGTGACAACAGACTTTAGGTTTCTTTCTTTCTTTCTTTCTTTCTTTCTTTCTTTCTTTCTTTCTTTCTTTCTTTCTTTCTTTCTTTCTTTCTTTCTCTCTCTCCCCCTCCCTCCCTCCCTCCCTCTCTCTCCCTCCCTCCCTCCCTCCCTCCCTTCCTTCCTTCCTTCCTTCCTTCCTTCCTTCCTTCCTTCCTTCCTTCCTTCCCTCTCCCTCTCACCCTCCCTTTTTTCCTTCTTAATTCATATAGGTCTTTTTTGTTTGTTTGTTTTTTGAGAAAGGGTTTCTCTGTGTAGCCCTGGCTGTCCTGGAACTCACTCTGTAGACCAGGCAGGCCTCAAACTCAGAAATCCACCTGCCTCTGCCTCCCTAGTGCTGGGATTAAAGGCATGCACCACCACTGCCCAGCAATATAGCTCTTTGTTTTAAATGTATGTGTGTTTTGCCTACATGAATGTCTGTGTAGCACATGCATACAGTGCCTGCAGAGGCTAGAAAAAGACATAAGGTTCCCTTGGGGCTTGATTTACTTCTAGTTGTGAGACATCATGATGCTAGGAAGAGAAGCCTAGTCTTCTAGAAGAGCAGCAATGCTCTTAACTGCCGAGTCATTTCTCTAGCTTCCTCTGTTGTTTCTTTGTTCCAGCTTCCCAGAAGAGTACCTGGAATATTAGGCTTTCCAATGCCCTTGCTTCTCCCCACCCTATTTTGCACTTGCTTCTCATTCTTTGCAAAATGAAAAATGTCTTATACAATTTGAAAATTGAGTGTGAAAAGAAATACCCTGGGAATTGATTTTCTAATTCAAGTTAAAGGAGTATCTTTGGTACATACATAGTGGCAATGAATCAGGGAAGCCCTCTCAGATGCTTCCGAAGACCTTCTTAGGCCATTGTCTCATTAAGATTTACTGTCTTTTACTAAAGAATTGTTTGTTCGTTTGCTTGTTTATTTGTAGGAAGAAGTTCTGTGTAGGATCATGTAGGCCAGGCTGGCCATGAAGTCACTTTCTACTCCAGAACCTCCTTCCTCTGCTTCTCAAATGTTGGAATTAAAGGTATGTGCTATCATGCCAGTTTCCTTCCTTCCCATCTACTGCTTGTCTATCTAGCATCTATTGTGTCTTTCTTTTTTTTTTTTTTTTTTTTTTTCTGTGACTGAGTCCTTGGGCTCATATAGCCAAGAGATTTATGAAGCCCAAAGTAATGTTAAATTTACAGTGTTCCTCTACCTAACACACATGTTCTGGGATCATAAGGATGCAAATATCTGGCTATAACTTTTTCACAAAGGGTGTGATGGCTATTCTTTGTGTTAACTTGACTACATATGGAATTAACTAAAATGCAAGTGACTGGGTATACCTGTGTGGGATTCCTTCATCGCTATGCTCCTCAGAGAGGAAGAAGAGCTTAAGAATGATAGAATGAAGAGGAAGTTGAAGAACTCTTTTGCACAGACATCTCCTTTTCTCTTTTACTTTTTCTGGACAACCACTGGAGAAGAAATAAGAAACTTAAGAGGAAGCCCTTAATATTTTTTTCCAACTTTTATTAGATATTTTCTTCATTTACATTTCAAGTTTTATCCAGCAAGTTCTCTATACCCTCCCCCCTCCCCGCCCTGCTCCCCTACCCACCCGCTCCCACATCTTGGCCCTGGCGTTCCCCTGTACTGGGGCATATAAAGTCTGCATGACCAAGGGGCCTCTCTTCCCAATGATGGCCATGTTGAATATAACCAAGCACCATCACCACTAGGATCTCTGAAGAGAAAGGGGTGATTATTCAAAGGACTCTCCTACTGAGGAAGACTCAGAGAGTGAAAGGGATGGAGGAAGACATAGAAGCTGCTGGGTGGAACTTCACAAGAGATGAGCATAAAACACCAACAGTCAAGTTCATCACCACACAGAGAAAGGCAAAGAATGGGATAAACCAGGGAATCTTTGTACTAAAATGAAAAGAATGACAGCTGCAAACTCTCTCCATTCCAAAGAAGATACTAAAACAAAAAGTAAACTTTCTGGGAAATCCAAAGTCATGTATATGTTCTAGATTACTCATATTGGAGAAAATATGTGACAGCTATCTTTCTCTTTTTCCCCTTTCTCATTCCCCCTTCACTTATTTAATCTCTTCTTCCTCAAATAGACCCCTCTGTATTTTCATCTCTTATGTTTATTACACCTGTTATGTTTTCTGTGTGAGAGAAAAGTGAGATGGTGAATCTGACTTATTTTCCTTTATCCACAAAGAACAGAATTCCATTCTTATTTAGTAGAAATGTATTTATTAAGAAACACAGTTAAGTGGCGGTTATCATGTGGAAGAATGGAAATTGATCCATTCCTGTCTCCGTGTACTAAGGTCAAGTCTAAGCGATTCAAAGCTACATAAAATCAGAGACACTGAAACTTACAGAGGAGAAAGTGGGGAAAAGCCTCGAAGATATGGGCACTGGGGAAAATTCCTGAATAGAACAGGACTGGCTTATGCTGTAAGATCAAGAATTGACAAATGGGATCTCATAAAGTTGCAAAGCTTCTGTAAGGCAAAAGATACTGTCAATAAGACAAAAAGGCCACCAACAATCCTAAATCAGATAGGGGACTAATATCCAATATATATAAAGAACTCAAGAGGTGGACACTAGAAATTCAAACAACCCCATGAAAAATGGGGCACAGATCTAAACAAAGAATTCTCAACTGAGGAATATCGAATGGCTAAGAAACACCTGAAAAAATGTTCAACAACCTTAATCATCAGGGAAATGCAAATCAAAACAACCCTG
This sequence comes from Mus minutoides, assembly GCA_902729485.2. NCBI lineage: Eukaryota > Metazoa > Chordata > Mammalia > Rodentia > Muridae > Mus > Mus minutoides. The sequence goes on along the minus strand of LR755139.1, from coordinate 62,938 downwards.
AGATTCCACCTTACAGCAGTCAGAATGGTTAAGATAAAAAGTTCAGAAGAATGCGAATTCTTATTCCCTTGTACAAAGCTTAAGTATAAGTGGATCAAAGACCTCCACATAAAACCAGAGACACTGAATTTTATAGAGGAAAAAGTGGGGAAAACCCTCAAAGATATGGGCACAGGAGAAAGATTCCTAAACAGAACAGCAATGGCCTTTGCGATCAGATCAAGAATTGACAAATGGGACCTTATGAAATTGCAAAGCTTCTTTAAGGCAAAAGAAACAGTCAGCAAGACAAAAAGGCCACCAACAGATTGGGAAAGGATTTTTACCAATCCTAAATCTGATGGGGGACTAATATCCAACATCCAACATCTACAAAGAGCTAAAGAAGCTAGACTCAAGAAAAATGAATAACCCCATTAAAAATGGGGTACAGAGCTAAACAAAGAATTCTCAATTGAGGAAATCCAAATGGCAGAGAAACATTTGAAAAAATGTTCAACACCCTTAATCATCAGGGAAATGCAAATCAAAACAGCACTGAGATTCCACCTCACACCAGTCAGAATGGCTAAGATCAAAAATTTAGGTGACAGCAGATGCTGGTGAGGATGTGGAGAAAGAGGAACACTCCTCCATTGCTGGTGGGATTGCATGCTTGTACAACCACTCTGGAAGTCAGTCTGGCGTTATCTCAGAAAATTGAACATAGTACTACCAGAGGATCCAGCAATACCTCTCCTGGGCATATACCCAGAAGATGTTCCAATTGGTAAAAAGGACACATGCTCCACTATTTTCATAGCAGCCTTATTTATGATAGCCAAAAGTTGGAAAGAACCCAGATGTCCCTCAACAGAGGAATGGATACAGAAAATATGGTACATTTACACAATGGAGTACTATTCTGCTATTAAAAAAATGAATTTTTGAAATTCTTGGGCAAATGGATGAATCTGGAGGACATAATCCTTAGTGAGGTAACCCAATCACAAAAGATGTCTTTGGATATGCGCTCACTGATAAATGGATATTAGCCCAGATACTTAGAACACCGAAGATACAATCTGCAAAACACATGAAAATCAAGAAGGAAGACCAACGTGTGGATACTTCATTCCTCCTTTGAATAGGAAACAAAATACCCATGAAAGGAGTTACAGAGACAAAGTTTAGAGCTAAGATGAAAGGATGGACCATACAGAGGCTAACCCACCGAGGATCCATCCCATAATCAGTCACTAAACTCAGACACTATTGCATAATAGACAGCAAGTATTTACTGAAGTGACCCTGATATAGCTGACTCCCACAGAAGTGGATGCTCACAGTCATCCATAAGAGGGAGCACGGGGCCCACATTGGAGAAGCTAGAGATAGAACCCCAGGAGCTGAAGGGGTCTGCAACCCTAGAAGAGGAACAACAATATGAACTAACCAGAACCCCCAGAACTCGTGTCTCTAGCATCATATGTAACAGAAGATGGCCTGGTCAGCCATC